>JAOTON010000027.1:0-166860 GCA_034440635.1 Lepas anatifera
GGCTGCCGCGTCGGCTGTCAGCCACCGTCAGTCCAGCTCCGCCAATCAGGAGCCGCCGCTTCCTGCCCCACGATGAAAGTGGCGGCGCCCCCGCCCCGTGGCACGCCCCTCCTCGCCCAGCAAATCACCCCTTAGCCACCGGTTAATGTTCGCGAAGTTGTGTTTCAAGTTCAGGCAACTGCAGTGCCTGCAGCGAGCAAGCTCACAACGACGCTGTTGTCAAACTAATGCTGCTCAAATGTTGCCGACTACCTATATGGATAGTTTCGATCGCAAAAAAACAGTTTGAAAATAAAACATTTTAAGTTAGCAGCAAATGGAGCCCGACGCGTAAAAAAGCAATCCCCTGATATAATTTATGACAGAAAAAATCCTGAGCGAATGTACAAGATTATGCATACTGGGATGACTAATACAAGTACTCAGCTCAAAAACTTCCACTTTTGGGGAAGTTCAAACAATGAGCAGCGAAAATTATCAAGCTTGGCGCAAACGGCTCTGAGAATGAAACTGAATAAAATGAAAGGAAGTCATGCACTGACCCCCCCCAAGCGGAGATTGAGAAAACGGATGTTTCCGTGATACACGACACCACCTTCGAGTTAAAAACAGGCCTGTGCCGAAAACATACAAACGGATATCTAGTCTGATCATGTTTTTACACGTTCCGACCTTCCCCTTGTCTCACCCAATCCACACATAAATTTGCATACCGACTAAAAATCAGATGGAAGCATCCTACGTCACCACTGACACCCCTGAGCCAATTCCGCCGCAGCCCCCTATCCCCAGAACCGATGCCGCCGCAGTCCCTATCTCCAGAACCGATGCCGCCGCAGTCCCTATCCCCAGAACCGATGCCGCCGCAGTCCCTATCCCCAGAACCGATGCCGCCGCAGTCCCTATCCCCAGAACCGATGCCGCCGCAGTCCCTATCCCCAGAACCGATGCCGCCGCAGTCCCTATCCCCAGAACCGATGCCGCCGCAGTCCCTATCCCCAGAACCGATGCCGCCGCAGTCCCTATCTCCAGAACCGATGTCGCCGCAGTCCCTATCCCCAGAACCGATGCCGCCGCAGTCCCTATCCCCAGAACCGATGCCGCCGCAGTCCCTATCCCCAGAACCGATGTCGCCGCAGTCCCTATCCCCAGAACCGATGCCGCCGCAGTCCCTATCCCCAGAACCGATGCCGCCGCAGTCCCTATCCCCAGAACCGATGCCGCCGCAGTCCCTATCCCCAGAACCGATGCCGCCGCAGTCCCTATCCCCAGAACCGATGCCGCCGCAGTCCCTATCCCCAGAACCGATGCCACCGCAGTCCCTATCCCCAGAACCGATGAGGCAGCCCCCTGCCCCAGAACCAATGTCGCCACATCCCCTACCACCACCCCTCCCCCACCCCCGCGAGGTTCCAGTAACCTTCGCCATCACCAGATTGATTATTTGGACTGGAGGCGCGCCTACCTCTGCCGTCACACGGCGGTCATTGCCGCGGGGCCTCGGCAGACGAAGTCACCCGGAAGCGTTTGAGGGTGGGATTGTCGGCAGCTGGAAGCTGAGCGTGTGCTTCCCCAGCTCGCTGGGCGGCGGCAGCCCGGGCGCCTGCCTGCATCGATTACCGCGCCGGCAGACGGCAACTGACACCGGAGGATGGAGCCGCCACCGCCGCCGGCCCAGTGCTAGTGGGTCAATGTCCCGCCTCACCGTCGGAACGACAGGACTGGTCTGTCGTCACTGCATCCGGCGCCAGCTGCGTCACCACCGGTTCAAAATGAAGCCAGCAAATCTTTAACCTTCGGTTGATCAGACGCTGATCAGTCTTACAGCACCATCTCTTCGGATGTAAGCTCATAATTACTTTTGACTCCGCGTGGCTTAAGGCAAGGTTGCCCACCTAGTTGTTTGTTGTTTCTCCTGTGCTTTGGACAGCTCCTGGAAACGAATCCAAAGGCGTCAGGATCTGCAAGTACGTGCCACTGGGGATGCAGTGATCGAAATCAATAGCTGCGCCGGTGACGTTATTCTCATAACCGACGGAAGTTGTGAATTCTTCAGTCTGTCTGCACAGTGCACATGTCTTCGATGGGTTTGAATACGTTTCAAGGTTATGGCTGAATGGTCAGCAAGCTCGAACCTTAGAGGTCAGGAAAAATGTTAAAATAACACGATGCATTTGTCCAGAGAATAACATAATCTGCATCCTAACACTGATATTCTGGGCCTAAAAAAACAAGAAATGGTCCTGAAACAGACTTGAAGGGAATGTGGCAGCCTTCAGAAATTGGATTTGAACTGAGATAACCATGTGATAGGACATACCAAGAAACCACTCGATCAGTATTTCATCTGCCCCAGAAAAAGGAAATTTCACCCTCTAAACGACCCCATCCTCACTGACTGGTAGCGTGACATGAGGTGACCTTGGGAAAGTTTTCGCACACCTCAGACTGGGACTGCACCGGGATTAGTGGGACCATCACTCCGCTTAGACCAAATCCGGACAACGCGGCACCCGCGGAAGGGCGAGTTCTCGCATCACCTCAAACAGCGACAGTACTTCTTTAACAGGCATGGTGTGGAGTTCGGAGGTTCGTATATGATCGTTCGGACTTACTCCACAAAGTGTGCTTGGGGTCGCTGTAGGGTTTTTGTGGGGTAGGTGTTTCATTTGTTAGGGTTAAGTGTGTAGGTGGGTACACACCTATTCCGATTCGCTGACGAAGCTCTGTAAATACAGATCAAAAGCTCCGACCCCAAAAACCCTTTATGGAGTAAGTCTGAACGATCATATAAGTACTTCTTTAAGTCAAGGTTTAGATTCACTGCTCAGAAAAGGTGTCTTCAGTCGCAGTTCGTGCAGACGGGCAATATCGAATGGAAGCTACGATACACGAGGTTCTAGCAGAGTAACCGTGGAAATAGTCCAATGTGACGCCCGAGATGTCGGCGTTACTGGAGACTAACGATTCGGAGCCAGTAATAAGCGGCTGGAAGCATTACAGCTGCACCAAGGCAGAGCTGTGGGCCTATTAGTCCCTATGGGTTCATCGCATGCCAGAGCCTCACATCACAGAGATGCGAAATCGCGCAGCTGCAAAACACGGACAAGGCGCAGGGCACGGGATTTTCGTATTTGAAACTAGGTTTGGCAATGAGATCGAGCGTCTGGACATACTAGTCAATATTTTTCCCGCTTAACCATATGACTTGAGTCTTCTGATAATTTTTCTTGTGCATTCCTACTTGCATTCATTTGCTGCCAGCACTTCCACACATGCAGCGGGCTTTCAAGCGCCGTCGTAATGGGCATGTAGCATTGAAATATGTGGAGGAGACAGTAAGGAGCATCCACTAGTCCACCAACGGATGACGGTCCGACAACAAGTAAAACGAAGGAGAGTTTAAAGGAACAAACCTCAAGGAGAGCTGATATGTCAGGATGGTGTTCAATAATTGGTTTGAGGCAGAGTATTCCAACGCATATTTTGCAAGTAAGTTTAGGACTGTTGTTGGTACCCGCTCCCTGCCATTCGCCTGAAACCTCTCGGTTTTTTTTCTCATCAAGAACCAATGCCATTTAACCCTACAACGCACCGCACATGATCGTGCTCGGTTGGCGAATAGATCCTTCCTAAATACCGGTCCATAGTTCCATCGCTAATTTACCAGAGATATTAATTAGCAAATTTCCGGCAGTCTGCCCAATTTAGTTTAAGGAAAAGCGAAGAAGCTTGAAACACCTATCACGAACCGTATTGGAGATACCCCGGAAAAAACATGAGTAAACACATAATCCACCCATCCCTCCGCAGGAATATGGTTAAGGCAAAAATATCAGAAGCCGATGACGAACGCAGTGAGAAACGGCTTCTATTCTGTTTAGTAAAGGTCTGCTTCTTGTCGGGCAAGAGCCTTTGTGTACTTTAATGAAGGCAATTATGGTCTGCTAACTACGTCTATTATGCCGAAAAGGAAACAGTCCCTTTGAGAGAAAAGTTTTCTTTCGAATTCTAAAATATTTTCGTTTGAGCCCAAAGGTGTCATTTTCATGGAAAAGAAAATGATTACGGCAGAGACTTTACAAGACCGTGAACCGGTGATTCGGTTGAATTCTACTACCAGTAAAATCACAACTGCAGAACATTACGCAAAACAGAATAGAAACACAACGAAACATCAGATTATTTCATGAAGTGCAACTGGCAACCGGGGGGTGACAGCCCACCTGGCTGTTTAGGCGACTACTGAAACCTAAATCTCCACTCTGTTTCCCCTCTAGCGCTGCTCATTTCAAACAGCAGCCATCATTAGTGAACAGGTGTTTAGTAGAAAAGTTTCCTAGTCAACAAGTGAATAATACAAGAGCTTTGCAGATCTATTTTCAGCTATCCACCTAGCTTTCCACATGCAGTTCGGTCCGAACAGCTGGTTTGTCTTATCCATCAGCAATTCCAGCTTGATAATTCCAGTCACAAATGGGCCCTTCGTAATAAATGTCAGATTCGGGGTCGCCAGATGCGACCCGATGCCACGCCTCTCCTCAATTCCTGGGGCTATGACGGTGAGGACGTACACCCACGCCGGCTCTCCGTCAGCGCAGATTATTGAATCATGAAAATAGCTGTTAAAAATGCAAGTACAATAAACCCACCCCGCTGGCAGAAGGCGAACATACACCTGTATACATTCGGGGATGCAGGAGCAGCTTTTTTAGAGGGCCAAACCAACGTTTTGGGGGCCTAAATCGAGAAAAAATCACTAAAACCTAGCTAGGGCAAAAGCTACTATTTCAGGCTTTCGAGCGGGCCACTGCCCTTTTGCCCACCTTCCCCCCCACCCACTTGGATCCGCCAGTGCCTGTATAGTCTGTTTCATAAGTATCGTGCCTGACCTCGGGTACGATACGCCTACACCTACCGGAAGCTTCCACGCCTAACCATCAGCATTATCCCCAGAAGGGAAGGGTCGGGCTGTGAGGGGCCGGGCCATGTGACTGGTATGTGAAGTTGTATCCATACTTAGGCAGACGTCGCGGAAGGTGCGCGCCCACTCCGTAAAGACACGCTACACCTTCTCCGTAATTTGAATCAAAAGCATAGATATGAAAACCGAAGATGAGGAAATCTCTCACGGGGCAGGCGAGCAAGCAGCGATAGGCCAGAAGAGAACGTGAAGCGAAGTGTTTCGTAGGCGCCATATGACCTACGTTGTTGGTGTGCCCTGGAACCAAAAATATGATGATGATGACGTGGCAGCAACGACGAGACTTCAAACGCTAGTTTGCTCACTAAGCCTACACATGCGCGGCAACAAGCACATGTAACTGTCGAACCGTCGGAACTAAAGCAACACCCGTCAAGTTGCAGGGAAACGCAAATCATTGTATCTATTTGCGCTTTCAAACCAACTTAAAGACTCACATAGATTCTGAGAAAGAATGAAAGAAATAAAAGAAAATTGAGAGGGAAGATTGTTTGTCGGAGCCGTTCGTTTTACTGACAGCTGGTAGGATTGGCCGCGAGCCTCGTTCTTTGTTCCAGTCGAAACACATCCCAGGCAACGTCAAAAGGCCGCTTCACTGCATGCCCCGCACAAACACACCGTGAATGAAATAAACCATGAGTGATAGAGTAACGTGATGCCATGCAATTTCGCGGACGCCATCCAACACAAGCGAAGAAAAAAGTACCGTGCTCACCAAAATCGACACAGATTTCGACCCACTTCGGACTACCATAATTTCCGTAGGATTTTAAAGGAAATTCATCAAACGCAGACACAAGTGAACACCCCCACTGGATCCAGGTCGACCTATACATATCGGCCTGCATGGTGGCCTGTGTCGGTTTCCGGCGACGCCGTCGGGGCATGACCATCTGTTTATGTCTGGCACGGTGCCCATGACTCACACGCAGAACACATACAGCTGGCTCGCCCTCCTGACGCGGTCCTGGTGGAGGACTGCGGCGTGATGCACCACACGGCCCCTCGCTCAACATCCATCATACTGGATACCGTTCCAGATCAACCCGCTTTATTGCTGCTGGGACTGAAAGGTTGCGCCGACCAGAGCAACACTTATTCAGGGGAACCGCCGGAAATTGACGCCGCACACTTGCATCAGCAGGCAGGCGCTCAGAAACAATAAGCGAACCCGCTCTATATCATGTCGTATGTAGAACACATGTGCATGCATTCATCACTTGTCATCACTTGAGCCCGTCTGCCACCGGACGTTTTCTTTGCCCCCGCAGCGAGCGCCGGTGCGCCCGTTGCGTAGCTACAACCCGGCTAGCATTGACCCCCGGCACAAATGGGCCGCACTGCCAAGGATGCGTGGCTGCAAAGTGCGTGGACCTTGGGATTGATTGATGCTGGACCGACAGGGCGGATCAACAACTAGCACAGGGTGGATCAGCGACTGGTACAAAACAGCCCCGATGTCAATGCCAAAGCTTCTGATTGGATCGCTTCACAAAGACAACGACAAGTATTAGCTTTCAGGAGACGTCTGCGGGGCCGCTGGGCACCAGTGCGTACTTTCAGGTCGACTCCACGTCGCCCGGCATCGATTGTGCTTGACCCCCGCGCGCACTCGAGTTTTTACCTGCGATACATGAGGAGGTATCCGTTCAGGGAACATACCTAAAAACGGACTACAAAGTCTTTCTTCCTGAGAAGGACTAACAAAAGTGTACCACACGTCCCGACAGTACGTTCTGAAGCTGCTCATGTGTCCGGGGTAATTGCCAGTTACCTTACCCGATTTTACCACTTCATAAGAACACCGACAGATAGAAGGCTGCTCAGCGGGGACCCGGCTCGGTCTAGCCAGCTGATCAGACGCGGCCATCGGCGGCGGGGTGGGGCGAACGGCGGAATTGCTTCCGGCCCAGCGGGCCCTGATGTGATCACCTGTCCTGGTGGGACGATGCTGCCAGAGCCCAGCGAGCGCCACTGATTGGATGGACCGAGTTGGCCGACGCCTGGGAGCCATACAAGCCGCTTACCTCGTCTAACGATATTTCCGCCGCGCAGAAACTTTCCGATACTACCGCCGTAAAACTGAAGTTTGCCATATGTGGGCGAATAAAACAGTCGGCTTTCATAAATCATTTTCGGGTGCGTAAAAGAAAGTACGACGGGAGAGTAAACGTTATCTCCGATGCACTCAGTGGTGTATGAACAACCCGCGCTATAAAATCACGGGCTACCGACCGCGTCGCCTGGCAAATCTGCCTGACGCAGTGGAAGAGCTAATGTTAAATCTGGGCGCGCCCTTACCACAAACCGCATGCGGTGGAACAGAGATCGGAAGAAGTGTCGAAGCGTCATAAACAGAATTTCAAACCAAACTTCAGTAACTAAGAATATTGAGCTTTGGAACTAATAGTGGATTGTTTTCCATACCTCTTAAGTCCTTTTAAATCTTAAATAGCGTATTGGCAAGCTGAGCATCAACTTTTCATGCTGAGGCGGGCACAATCTTGCCTATTTTGTCACCGAAGTGATCTTCTTTGGTCACCACCATTGTTGGCGAGTTGGCAGATTTGCCGACCTCTGCGGTGGAAATCCCGATGATTGTCTTCTGTGTCGTTAACTACACATAACATTGCATGTCGATGGACTCATCATGGATAACGGCAGCTCAACGGAAATTTACTGCCGGGGGAGCAATATACGGAGGCATTCATTATCTTTTGGGTGGGGATTTTAAGCAGATCAGATGCTTGCTATAGGGACTAAGCGAGGATCCCGAGACAAGGGAAAATACTAAATAAAAAGATTGAGGCATATTTCTGAGCTGAGCCCGATTGCAAAATGTGGCAGGATGGGCGGATCGCCATGAACATTTTCGTACTTAATCCAAGTCAAGCACAACAAACAATAACAATAAAGTGCATTTCTCAGCTCGGTAAAATAGCAACTGTGGTTGTTTTGCATATCTGTACAGAGCCAGGCTAGGCATTTTTAGTCATAAGCAAGCTTTTGAAATTTCGAGCAGTTTCACTATTGGTGGCGCAGTTTAAAACCGAGGAAGTGATGTCCGCGATACCGTGGAGCGGTCTCAGTATATGGACACGGATGTTGAAATCGACGGGCTATGTACCAGATAAGCAATTATACAATGGCCCATCCGGGACACAAAGAAGTGCGTCAACCGGATTCGTAGTCTATTAGTGGGTGCAATGCTACCTTCATTAAAACCAGGCTCCACTGCCACCATCCGGAGTAGGGGGAGCAATCTGATGCGTGGAGGTGGTTTCCAACGACAAACTTTCTCATCCATACTGCCTTTTTGGCTCACCGTTTGAAACGGGCCATAAAACCACTTTGAAAGCACCCCCCCCTCTTCCTAACTGGAACCGAGCCTGACTTGTGCGTTCATTACTCTAGTGTCAAATATTGGGGCATGCACTACATCACAGGCCTGACGGCCACGCTTCTGCAACGTCTGATGAGTCCGCTCCGCAGCCAGTGGCGCCCAGCAACAGTGGCGGTCCCGAGAGACAGAGAGCTGCCCTGATCGAAGGCCCGGGCTCGGCTGGGACAAAAGGGAAGCAGCCCAATCGATAGTCGATGTACTCCATTGCCGTGTATTAACATCAATGTTGTTAAATTTCCGCAAAATTGACTTTCCGAACGGAATAAAAAACACACCGAGCGTTTCTCAGCATGCAGTTATAAGTAGGACGCGGAATCTTGTAGGCTTTTTCGAGAATTGACTTTTGATAGAATTGACTTTTGATCCCAGCGCCGCGCACTGACGTTGATTCCGACCGGGGCTCTGTCGGCACAATGCGAGACCCGGTGATGCGAGCTGATCCGTCAATATGCCTCTCACATTAAATGTAGCTGCAGTTTCAGAAGCTCGTCACAAACGGGCTCAAAGACATGTCATATGCCCCGAACTCTAAAAAAAGATGACAACCAATCTTTATCTAATAGAAACTACGGCGGTGAATATACAGGATGTCCTAAATGTTCCTTGGGAAAGCCTTGGCGGTTTACAACGCACCAGCTTCTGGGGTCATATGGCTCCAAAATTCGTTCTCACCATACTGGTGCCTAGAAAACATATGGCACACGATGTTTATTAATATTTCATGTACAAATGCAGTCACCATTTAAGACCAGGCAGTAGGCAACCCGTTTTTCATGCCTGGTACGAGGTCCTCTAGCGTACAGGCCCAAACCCCGCACTCTGCACCCCATGCAGGCTCTGCTTCAGGATCCTCTACAAATGTTACGTTGGACTCAAATCTGGCTGGTTCCCCGGCTGAGTTAGATTGTACCAGAATCCCGACGTGTGTAGTTGGCACCACTCCTGGATCCTCCTGGACGTTGGTGCCGGCACCTCATCCTGCGTGATCATCACAGCCGACACCCAAGGCACCATCTCTCTTCACAAACTGAGCTCGTCCAGAAGAAACGCCTGAGAGCAGGAAGCAGGGTCTTGTACAAGATCACTGCGATGAAATGCTCTGAGTTGACCGTCCACCTGTGTGGCAGAATACGGGATTCTGGCAGGTTCTGGGAATTGCTCGCTCCCCATGCCATTCTCTTCGGATGATTTGTTCACCACTGTTCTTGTTTGAACTGTTTATTTCTGCTAGGCCTACACACGATCATCTTACGGATTCCAGAGGTGCTGTATATCGAAGGCACACCACTCGAGGTGACCTGCCCAAAGTCTTCCACCAGCCGGTTTTCCACTATTTAAAGGAAACGAAACCTGTTTTGAGCTATTTCTTGGAAATGTTTGGCTGAAGCAGTTGTGTCAAGGGCTTGAGATCTCGGGTCCCCCAAAACTCATCGGACCGCGAGTTTTACTATTTTATTTCTTTTCTCCGTCAATCCTTTGGTTAATGTCTGCACGCTTTGCCCCCGGATTCTCGCTGCCTTCATGCAGATAACCCCGGCTCTTGGGCTGACACGCGATAGTCGACAGGCCTTCGCGAATATGATCCAGGCCACTCAGCTGACGAGCGAGTGTGGTTGGGGCGCAGTGTTTCAGCCATTGTTTCCCATTAACACGGGCATTGACGGAGGGGCGGGTACCCGCCCCTCCCGTCGGGTTTTTCGGAGATAGAAGAATCGTTCATATGCATATCAATCGACTCGCAACAGCAATCCGAACGCAATGATATCAAAATAAAAGCTGCATCATTATTTCAAGCAAATAATTAGCGTAAGACTGAAAACGGCTTAAGTAGCCCCAGATGACCTCTCAGGGGTCACAGGTCAAAAACTGCAACAGGGTCCTGGAAAGGTGCTCAGGTTACTGCGATTAGGAGAATATGAAGGTATTCTCAGCTGTATCTACACAAATAGAGCCCAATTTCTGTTTTTCCCAATGTATTTCCAATGTAGAGATCATGGTCCGTACTTGACCTTAGGTCATCGATATGAAATATCCCAGAATATGTGTTGTAGCACTCGGTGTGCCAATTATGTGGTAAAAGTTTCCATCCGATAGATTTACTCATTTTTTACTTATGCCACCTTTAACATTTTGGAGGTGAGGTCACTTGACGCGCACTGGTGACCTGACCTTAGATGACACAACTTTAAAATTTGGGAGAAAGTTGCGAAATTGATGAAGGATTGGGTGTATCAAGTACGGCGGCGCTTCGCGCCGCGTTTTCGTCTTTTCATGCCACCGGAAAAACCCGAGGGGGTGTTCATGCACCCCCACCAGAGCGAGGGTTAAAAAAACTACCCCTCACTTGTAAACGAATCAATTGGAACGCCCAAGCTTCTTTACCCCTTCATCCTGTGTTAAACCGATCTGAAGCATTCACACAGTCCGGAAACGAATTCATCTCAGCGACGAACGCTTTTTCCGGACATCCAAATTTCACACCAATGATGCAGGGCGAGACCTGACCTCTACTACGACATCACGAATAGCCCGAGGCGCTTGCCAGTCTTGACACATCCGCACAGTGAACTGATAAGATCGGTTATGTGGGCATGGGTGGCTTAGTGGACAGCCTAAAAAATTTCTAAGCCACCGGTCCCGGGTTCAAGTCCCAGCGCAGCCCCTAAAAAAATCGATCTGATCCCCCAAATCCTTAGCAATAGGGTGAGAGATGGCGACGCCGTATAACCTTGGCAGTTGATGCGTCGTGAAACCCCAATAATTATAATTATAAAATCAGTTATGTGCAAATATGTGTGGTCCTCTAACGTTCTGGAAACAATGCAATGTTTGGGAGAGAGGGAACATCTGGAACAGCCTGCAGGTGCACTACTACAAACACAGCATATTCCGAGGGAATCACCACAGAGTATCATCACTAACCCTCGTTGCTCTGCATAAAAACAAGGTCAGCATTACATGGTTAATGTTATCTTCCTGGTCAGTGATCACCACTCCAAATTCCAGGCAGAATGGAGCGGTGAGCATTAACTCTGAAAAAGTTCTGTCTCACCCAGTCCTAGAATCCCGAAAGCGGACCACGCCAATCCCTATAATGGACAACAATGACAACAGACCACGCCAATCCTGACAACGAACTACGCCAATCCCGACAACAGACCACGCCAATCCCGACAACGGACCACGCCAATCCCGACAACAGACCACGTCAATCCCGACAACGGAACAAGCCAATCCCGACAACGAACCACGCCAATCCCGACAACAGACCACGCCAATCCCGACAACGGACCACGCCAATCCCGACAACGGACCACGCCAATCCCGACAACGGACCACGCCAATCCCGACAACAGACCACGCCAATTCCGACAACGGACCACGCCAATCCCGACAACGGAATACGCCAATCCCGACAACGGAATACGCCAATCCCGACAACGGACCACGCCAATCCCGACAACGGACCACACCAATCCCGACAACGGACCACGCCAATCCCGACAACGGAATACGCCAATCCCGACAACGGAATACGCCAATCCCGACAACGAACCACGCCAATCCCGACAACGGACCACGCCAATCCCGACAACCGACCACACCAATCCCGACAACGGACCACGCCAATCCCGACAACGGAATACGCCAATCCCGACAACGGACCACGCCAATCCCGACAACGGACCACACCAATCCCGACAACGGACCACGCCAATCCCGACAACGGAATACGCCAATCCCGACAACGGAATACGCCAATCCCTACAATGGACAACAATGCCAACAGACCACGCCAATCACAGTAAAGGACCACGCAAATCCTGACAACAGACCACGCCAATCCCGACAACGGACCACGCCAATCCCGACAACGGAATACGCCAATCCCGACAACGGACCACGCCAATCCCGACAACGGACCACGCCAATCCCGACAACAGACCACACCAATCCCGACAACGGACCACGCCAATCCCGACAACGGAATACGCCAATCCCGACAACGGACCACGCCAATCCCGACAACGGACCACACCAATCCCGACAACGGACCACGCCAATCCCGACAACGGAATACGCCAATCCCGACAACGGAATACACCAATCCCGACAACGAACCACGCCAATCCCGACGAAGGACCACGCCAATCCCGACAACAGACCACGCCAATCCCGACAACGGACCACGCCAATCCCGACAACGGACCACGCCAATCCCGACAACGGAATACGCCAATCCCCACAACGGACCACGCCAATCCCAACAACGGACCACGCAAATCCCGACAACAGACCACGCCAATTCCGACAACAGACCACGCCAATCCCGACAAAGGACCACGCCAATCCCGACAACGGACCGCGCCAATCCAGACAACGGACCACGCCAATCCCGACAACAGACCACGCCAATCCCGACAACGGAATACGCCAATCCCGACAACGGACCACGCCAATCCTGACAACGGCTGCGCACCCACCGCATGCTTTAAATGTGAAGAAAGCACGACGCATCAAGCTAATACCAACAGATGACAGCTCTGGGCTGCTGAACATTTTTCAATGCAATCACACGTGAATAGTGGTGCGAGTTTTCCTTCATATCGGAAAGTGATAGGCATGCAACTTTCTTTCTCCTCGGTGCACTTCGCCCTGCCACGCCACATAAAGCCAATGTTCGGTGCCACCGGCAAGGACATCTCTGACAAGAAGTACATCATCACATTACGGCGGCCATTACCGAGGCCGTGGGCCAGACGAACCACCTGACCCGGGGTGGCACCCACACCTGATCACACCCACACAGTACTGGCACGCGACGTCAGTACCGCCCCGGGGCGGTGCACGCCGGGCCTTACACGGCCCGTGATGGTGACATGGCAGTCACAGCCGTCCAGAGCTGACCCACTCGGCTACCACACCCTTGAGAACGCGATGGCAGACAGTATGCCTAACTAATCGCCGCTGAAGGTCGCTGCTGAAACGAATCATGGTAAATATGTTGCCCATAACAAAAGTGATACAGCTGATTGTGCTCTCGCGCAGCCCAGCAAACGCGTCAGAATTGGCGTCGGGGCGGCGCCACAACATGCTGCTCAGTGACAGTGCTAGTGTCCACGTTTATAAACAGACCACTTCAGCAAATTCCCCACCTAGCCACTGCAAACAAAAACTAGCGTCGGCTTCCTTGAACCAATAAAATAGCACACTTGGATATGATTTAATCAGCAGGCTGAGTAGAACATCATTTTCTAGTATTGAAACAAAACGCGCAGAAAAGCATCCTGCAGCGAAACGCCAGGCTGGGGTTCTGACCTCCACCAGCTGTCACCCATCGGCATCAGCAACCGAGCACCGACTCACAAAAACAGGTGGAAGGAGAGGGGACTGGATGCCGCAGCGGTTGGCCTTGATTGGGCGGACCGCGCCCTGGCCGGCGGCGGCTCAGTGACTGTTTGTCGGCTCACGGCTCAGCTGTCCCCGCGGTCACCGCCCACCCCAACGGAACGCACGCGCCGCACCCACCCGACGGCGGCGGCGCACAGCCTAATTACTCGGGAAAAGATACAGCTTTGCATGTATCAGCGAGATGATCGGAGGGAGAAGAGCCGCAGCTTGTACAGATAAGGCCGACGCGTTTCCCCAGTCTGATCAGGCATTGATTTGTGGAACAATCGGAACGATCCCGCCACACCGCCACAAACCATCAGCTGCCGACTGGGAGGTGCTTACGGCGAATACGCCCAGCGGCAGTAGAGATCGCATATCTGGTGAGATGGCGTTCAAATGATCACTGTACTTCCCAGCCTACCTGGCGTGTTTGAACGCCTTAGATACTCTCAAACTAGAGATAGTCATTAAAAGTGACCTCACTTATTCGTAGTGCAATTATATAAGTGTTTGCCAACCAAAAGGGGAACTAAGCACCTACAAATGGTCAATTAAAGCTGTAAACTAATCCGCGTTGCTTTTGAGGCGCCCCTCTTAGCATGGTGTAGAGGCGGCGAAGTGCAAGGATTTCGGGGGGGGGCAAAATGGGCTTTTCAACCCATTTATTTCCATTCAACGTTATCGTGTCAGTGGCAAAATTTTCACTTTCGGGAGGGCAGGTCCCCCTCTTTCCACCAATGGCGCTGCCTGTGGCATGGTGGTGCCATGGTGCAGGAGAAGTAATTATGTTGAATCAGGGACCAGCCTTGGGGCTAGACAGGATGTCATCACGACACAGACAAACGCCGGCGGGCTCCAGCTGACCAGCGACTGGCGGCGACGTCTAATGACAACGCTCCGGCTCGGAGAGAGAGAGAGAGAGAGAGAGAGAGAGAGAGAGAGAGAGAGAGAGAGAGAGAGAGAGAGAGAGAGAGAGAGAGAGAGAGAGAGAGAGAGAGAGCTGGAGAACCGTTCGTTGCCAGAAAACGCTATTTAATCCCATTTGAGATAATTCATGAGTGCGTCGATTGGTGAAGGAGTTTCGAAAATCGGTCAATAATCATTTGACTTATAGGCTTTCAAATCAGACATATCGATACCGCAGCAATCGCGCAGTTGCACCAGTTCGCCTACACTGTAGACCGAGTGGTGACATCATAACGTCATATAATCAGGTTATACGTCAAGGTCAACCCACATGGAGGTCAATGTCAAGGTCAAAGGGCACAAGTCAAGGTCATTGACCACAGTATTCCGGTCAGATGGCATTATTCAAGATGACGATAGTTACGGGTGGTCAAGGTCAGAGACAAAGGTCAAAGTCAAAGGTCTTTTTCAAGGTCAAGGGTATTTTTTCAAGGTCAAACCTTCAATTCTCGCCCAAAAGTTGCTACAGTGCCAGTTATTTTGAACATAAATGTGAATATGTCATATTGTTGTCATAGGTCATTTACCTTGAATAGCCTTGCCCTCAAAACATCAGAGAACATTATGTGGTACCTTTCCTCTATGGTCTAAGTCTGCTTTTGGTGTATTCTTAGCCTTTTTCGGCATAATCACGACATTTCCCAATAGGTTTTCAGCACGGCCCATATTTGACCTTTACGATCCCGTTTGACCGTGAAGATATTGACCTAGGCCAATGAAACTTGGTCATAGTGTAGATCACTATCGCACCCACGCACCCCCCAACGGGCGTTTTTCTAACCCTCTTAGTTAACGAGATCTCGGGGAGGGCCCTTTAAGATCCCCTCCTCTGCACGTTGACGCCAGACCCCCTCCAGTGCGCGTGTTACGGGACTCCAGCAGGCGCGTTCTAAGCTTCGAGTACGTTTCCCCTGCATTCATCACGCAGCACAGCATGGCCCTGACATATTGGACCACTCTATCTGTCTATGGTCCTCATTAATCATCGGACTGATATAGTTGGCCCCGAGCAGTGCTGGGGGCAGAACCCTCCCGCGAGTTACTCATCTTCCCCACCGCTTACTCGCCCACGGCTTTACATACTCCTCGCTTGGTCTCCAACGGGTCAAACTGGCCAGCCATCCGCAAGGGCAGTGCTCAAATTACAGGCTCCGAAGGCTGCTTACATTGCTTAGTGATGCGGTAGGAGGAATCACTATCAAACTAGTTTTGTCCCGCCAACTTTCTCGAATACCAAGATCTAAAAAATACAGTTAGTTTCAGGCACAGCCCCTCTTCAACATTGTGCTATTGCACGTCATAAACCCTGGGTTGGCCGTCATGACGCGAGCCACATCTGAATTTCTGCCTCTTGCAAAATCCTGATTCAGAAAAGGAGTTATACCCGAATACCCGACTAACACGTAACGCACGTAATGTTTCATCTCAGATTCGAGGAGCCACGCAAAATATCATATCAGTTTAGGCTGAAACAGGTTGATGACGCTAGTGAAGGCGTTTACGTTAGAATTGTGAATTTACTTTACCACTTAATCACTACTTAACCCAGCGTTTCGCTTTTATAGCTTCATCAGGGCCTCAAATATCCAAATGTAATAAAAAAGCACTATTAAAATGCAACTAAAAAACGCGAGTGCAATTCTATTGTCCCACGTCCTGTGTGTAGTGTGTAATTCAAACAGACAAGACAACGGTTGTTTTAAATTACATTTGAATTGCGCTTTTGAATTACATCCGCATACCTGAGCCCTGATTGTAAAAGCAAAACGTTGGCCTCATTAGGGATTGAATTTTTAAATTAATCTAAGAATTCTAACGTAATTTGTCCTTCACTTAAGCATTTAATATCATCTTACTCCTAAATCTTTATATTACGATAAAACACATGCAATACATTACGGGTCTGAAAATTACCCATGCCCCACAAACCCTTCCTTTTCGGCACCAACAATTATTTGCAACGAACATTAAGCAGACAACAAATTTACTTCGAATAACTCATGTTTGGGCTAAGCCAACACAGCCCATATGTACAACAACCATACACAGCCTGCTGAATTCCTCGAGTGTGTGACGCGGTTGGCGGGCCCATTAGCCTTCGTGACGTCAATATTCCGGTAATCGATGAGAGCTCGCACACGTCTAGGACCACCAGACACGGGGGTGTGGACACAGCCCCTGCCTCCCTTCTACCGACCGCGGCTCTTCCACAAGTGCTGCTCAGGAAGGTGACAATGTAAACATTTATCCTCCAGGGTTGGCATATTGCACCGCCCCCACGACGTCACCGTAAACCGCTGTGTTTCGGTTTCGCCAGCCAAACCACATTCAGCAGCCGGAAACCGGTCAAGTGACGGCAGCGACACACATTCAGAGCGATTGTCATGCAATGGCGATGTCAGACTATGTGAGTTTCATGCTCAGACAGAGAGGCATCACAAACTTCTCACTAGGCGCTCCCCTCCCCCAACAAGGCACATTTGTCTCGTATCTGATCTGGCTAGTTAAGTCAGGATAATTAGGCACGTCGTGCAAATCCATCATCGGCAGGGATGCCATGGAATTTCCCGTCAGAACTTAACCCACAAACTAGCCGCAACCTTAATGTGATTGCTCCCACGGGTCCGGTCTAGAACTAATAACATAGCATGATAAGCTGGAGGGGGGCGTAGGCGCGACGAATGTAAAGTCCATTCTTGAAAATTGCACTCCGTAAATCATACCACATCATCCGCTAAAAGCCCCGCGGGACCGAGTCTGTACCAAACATACGCCCAGTGCCGCCAGGCCTGCTTCACACCGGACAAAAAGGCGAGCGTTTACCGGTCGTCCGGAAAGCGTGCCCGACTTGCGCCGCTCGTCGGCGCGGTGACTAGTATCGGCAGCTGCCGCTGGAGCTGATTGGAGCGATTGTTAAACAGACAGCGCTGTCTGTTCGGCAGGTTCGGCTGCAGGCTCGGTTCGGCCTGCCGCTCGGCAGGTGCAGCGGCTGTTTCAGAGCCGCTCACAGTCCGGCGCAGCTGTTTCAGAGTCGCTCACGGGTCCAGCGCAGCTGCCAGAGCCGCTCACGGGTCCAGCGTGGCTGCTTCAGGGCCGTTCACGGGTCCGGCGTGGCTTCTTCAGGGCCGTCCACGGGTCCGGCGAGGATGCTTCAGGGCCGCTCACGGGTCCGGCGCAGCTGCTTCAGAGCCGCTCACGGGTCCGGCGCAGCTGCTTCAGAGCCGGCAAGGCAGGTGACCTCCACGCCCCCTACAGCCGCGCTCGGCCAGTCCGCTGACCTCCCCTCCCACCGCCGCAGGCCACTGACACCGGCTCAAATCTCAGGGAGTGCGGCACAAGACTGGAGCTCAGAGTGAAGTTTGTTAGCTTTCCTGACCCATTACCCTGCTGCTGCCCAACACTGCTATCAGGCCCTCCCGCGCCTCCCCTTCCCCCTACTGACCCCCTCCATTGCCCAATTCCACTATCAGACCCTCCCGCGCCTCCCCTTCCCCCTACTGACCACCTCCATTGCCTAATTCCACTATCAGACCCTCTCGCGCCTACCCCTCCCCCTCGAATCTCCCAGCTCCAGAGGCTGCTGCTGCCCTACTCCACTCTGAATCAATGACCTGAAATACAAGGTTTATGGTAGATGACCACGCCCAGACAAGTCTTACTTTAACAATCTCATCGCAGTTTTCCGTTGAATGTTCCACTCAATTTTGTATGAGTTAGGTTTAACGTCTTTCTCCAAGTCAAGCTTTTCCTGATTTGAGCGAACTTGATACTGGTCGTAAAACAACAGATGAGACTGAAACAGAAAATGTATCCCTGAAAGCTGTCGGGATGAATTTGGTGTCATGGTCTATTCACACGCGGCAGAATCTGCCAGATTTCTCCCGGCTGAATTTAGAAAAGCACGCGAGCAGATTGTCGACAAAAACATATTGGCAGATTCCGCCGGCAGATTCTGCCAACTGTGAATAGTCCTAAATATAATATCAGCTCCCTGCTCTGAACGAACGTTTGCTTCCCTAAACACGCCAAGTTTCAAGTCCAACAAAGTCTAAAACGAAGCATGCGTTTTTATGCATGGAAGTATAAAACAAAGAATGAGTTTTAGACAACCGAAACATTAAAGTATGAAGAAAAGTGTAAGTTTTGAGGCAAATCAAGCCTGCAAGTAAGGTTATATGAGTACGAAGTATGCGTTTTCAGGAATTAAAGCAAGGGATAATCGGCACACTACAATGATGCTGCTTTCAATTCAAATCGCATCATAACGATGTCAGATTCTCTATGAGTATCAAGCAGCAACTCCTTTGCACGTTGCAGAGGCGTGGATTTTCGAAACTGATTGGGGTGCCCATATTTGAACAAAAGTCAAGAACCACCGAATGAAAAGGTCACAGCATAACATCAAGTGCAATTTCTCACAGATTCGTTGAATAGTACAAAACCAACCCAAAATCTTCAAACTGAAAAACACTATAATTTAAAGGATATTCTAGCACTAATTCAATGTTTCATTGGGAGCGTCTGGGCAACCCAGATATAAAAATCCACACCTCTGCAATGGCCATGACATCCATAAATCATCGCCTCCCCTCTGACAACAGCTGGGCTTCTAATCGGCCTGCATTTCACGATTCGGACCACACTTGACGGATGACTCCATTCACCGGGGCGATTCCAGCTCAGCTCGGAACTCCGTCCAACCACATTCAAATGACGTCACAGGCACCGCTTGACCGCCACTCCGCCTTCTGATGTCACAAATCAGGTTGGCGACTTTCAACAGCGCCGCGGTTTCCCGCAGCCGTTTGTACTGGGAAACGATGTCAGCTCGAAAATAGCCGGAGGCGGTGTGTGGGTGGAGGGCCGGCCGGCACTTGCCGGCAATCGGGAGGATAATTATAGAACAGCCGCCGACGTTGTGGCCGGTTCAGGGATAATGAACACACGCGCCGGCCGTTTCCTGCTGTCATCTCATTTAGGATGAACCCAATGTCAGCTTGAATGGCTAAAGAGCCTTGGAATCGAATATATCACTTTGTTAACGTCTGGTTGGGGCCGGAAGACGTTTTTCGTATGTCATGATAACATTATACATCATAATGATTACATAACAAAATACTTAAAAATGTAAGATTCAATAGGGCCAGCCAGGAGCCATCAACACGAGTTGACGGCAGAAATCCAACGGGGTGCCTCTGACGCAAAAACTCTAATCCGCGGTCAGATGAGAGCCACCTCATGAACACCAAACGGAAATAGTATCCGCCATTGGGGACTTAAAATAGCAGTACACACTGCGCAAGCCACTAAGCTAGATGTAATCCATACGGGTCTGTTTTGCTGACGTAACCCAGCCGTGGTCACAGGCCCAGGCGCCTCGGCTGCGGGTGCGCAGCGGGCGGATCCGCCCACCGCGCTGGTCCTGGTGTAACGGCGGCAAAGCGTTGCGGAAAACAGCGGGCGGATCCGCCCACCGCGCTGGTCCTGGTGTGACGGCGGCAGAGTGTTGCCAGAAAACATAGCTGAGGCAGCGGGCGGATCCGCCCACCGCGCTGTTCCTGGTGTAACGGCGGCAGAGCGTCGCAGAAAACAGCTGGGGCGGCGGGCGGATCCGCCCACCGCGCTGGTCCTGGTGTAACGGCGGCAGAGCGTCGCAGAAAACAGCTGGGGCGGCGGGCGGATCCGCCCACCGCGCTGGTCCTGGTGTAACGGCGGCAGAGTGTTGCCAGAAAACATAGCTGAGGCAGCGGGCGGATCCGCCCACCGCGCTGTTCCTGGTGTAACGGCGGCAGAGTGTTGCCAGAAAACATAGCTGAGGCGGCGGGCGGATCCGCCCACCGCGCTGTTCCTGGTGTAATGGCGGCAGAGTGTTGCCAGAAAACACAGCTGCGGCGGTCCCAGCCGCCCTGGTGTAAGCACAATTGTCGCGGAGACGACCACCGGTCTTCTTCTTGTGTCAACACTGACGGATCCAGTAGAAACTTTCGGAGGGGCAAAACCAACGTTGGAGGGGGCTAAATAAAAAAATAGCGAAAACAGTATTTTTTAACATAAAGGCCAAAATCTGGCCCTTTGGGGGAAAAGATACTATTTTAGGCTTGTGAGGGGCTACGGCCCCTTTACCCCCCCTCCCCGGATCCGCCAGTGTGTGTCCCACCAGTCACAGGACACAGCTGTCGGGCCATCAGGGCTTCTAACGTTTAAACGGTACAGGAAAATTTCGACTAAAAAAATAGTTCGAAACAGGCTTTTGATAACGCCTTGCAAACAGGTGATACACCACGCAAGAAACCAGCTGCGTTCTGCGTAAAAAGCACAAAAAAATTCGTCAGTTTGTTTTTCAGCCACAAAAAAACACTGTTTCCGAATACTAGGAGAAAATACAAAGAAAAACAAAGTTTCCATTGACGCAGGTCAAACGTGCCACGGTGACATTCCCCACAAAGCTAGAGCCGATAATACGTTCGTGATGCCCGCAGCAGTGCACAGTACCGTACACATGCTCGACCCAAATTCGCATAAAATCCAAGAGAGCCGGTCGTTCGCGGAAGCCACCCGCCAGCCGCGGGAAGTAGCCACGTGACTCGACGGGAAACAACCACGTGACTTGGCCGCGCAGTTACAGAGGCGCCAGCGTAAAACCCGGCCAGTGCCGTCCGTTCGTGACAGTGTCAGTGTAAACAAAGATGAAGCGAGAGGGGGGCTGCCACACAACCGGAGTTGGCGGTCAGCGCCAGGCTGAGCCCGGGGGCTGGAACGTCAACACCGGCAGACCGAGAGGAGTACGATGTTGATGACGGGAATTGATGGCAGTTTTCGGCTGACGTCATCCGGAAGGTAAACAAATATTCTCAGCATGAAGTTTCTGGGTGCGCAGTCTTTCTAACAGTACCCTGGCTGGACCTGTCCAGACAACGCATCCATATTCAAGAACCGAGCGCACATGCGCGTGATAGGAAGTTTGCACGGAAGACGGGCTAAAGTGTCCTCTCGTTCTAATTTTTTGGAAGGATCGAAATAAAACGCCTAGAGCCCTGAAAAACTACAAGCACTCGGGGGTTGCTCGACATTTCGGGGGTGCTTGAGCCACCTAGCGCCCTTGTATCCACCACTGTGTGGGTTTCTCTCTCCGGATGTGGGACGCCCAGTCACCCAGTACTTTTCATATTACGCAGTGCCACCATTGGCGGACGCAGGGGGGGCATTCCGGCCATGCCCCCCTTAAAGCGCTGGAGGGGAGCAAACTATCTTTTGCCCCCAAACGCTGGATAATTTTTGAAAAAAGGTGTTTACACTAGGTCTGTAGAGCAAAAAAATATTCGCTCCCACCCTCCCCCCCACCCTCCAAGAGCGATCATGTACTTGGAGAGGTAGCTGTCGAGCACTGAAAAAGTGTTTACACTATATCTGTAGAGCAAAAAATCTTCGTCCCCCCAGGAGGAGAGGCAGACATGGGTTTGCCCCCCCAAACTCGGGTTTGCGTCCGCCCCTGAGTGCCACTTGCCTTCATGTGTTTAAGGGGGCTTTAGTGCACAGTGCTTATAATACAATGCTTCTCTTAAACCAGTTTCTGTGAGCATTTTAGTTAAAACGATCTATGGTTACTGGATCTGTTGGCTGCTGATTCCGCCAGAACACTGCTACAACCAGCACAAGCCAGAACATTTTGGCATCTTCACCACGAGAGCCCGTGCAGTCCATTTTTCCGATGCACGAAACTTATCGCCAACAGACCAGCCAGTAATGTAACCGCAACTCCGTCCATGGCGAGGGGTCTTTTAAGTCAGAGGGTCTCCTAAAGCAGAACCCTGCTGGATATCTGCGCCCCCCTCCCACCTATAACGGAAGAAGGTGGTAGCCGGCACCCCAGGGACCCAAACGTTACGCAATTTAAGCCACCTTGGAAAGCCCTTGGAATGTCGGTGCTGGCCAGAGAAAAGGGTCTTCAGTACGGCAGAGTTTGCTTGGTTCCCCGTTAATCGCCTCCTGTTCACCCTCCCCTGTGTCCTTGACGCCGCCATACCAAAGAACTTAAACACACATACCCGTCTCAAAACGACACAAAGTTTTGGTCATCAAAAGCATTCGCAGTCTCGTAGCAAATGTACCGCTGGGCGCCAATTTCCTCTAGACCGGGTGGATGCCGGCCGAACCGGGTCACGGCGGGCGGCCGACCCATTGCGCCTTCAGGCCCGACGTCCTTCGCCTACTTTCATATCGGACTCCCACGAAATCTCGCATGGAACGGAAAGGCGCGGGCCACGGTAAACGCCTTTTGAGCCTGGACGCGGCCGGTGAGGTAACGGGCCGTATCGCAACACTGCGGCGACCACAGCACAAAGACGTCACCCGGCAGAACGCGCCTGGTTTCAACAGTCGCCGCCCGCCGGCCGACCCTCCCACCAAAGAACCGCCACCAGAAACCGAAGCATCGAGGAAATGGCCGACGCGTCGTGAAAGAGAACGAAGAGCTACGCATTGAACGCTGCGTGCGAGTTCCAAAATTCTTGTCGGTCGCATCGTAGTGATGCCTCAGTTTCAGAAGTTTGGGGAGGCTTCTCTCCTCTGAGAGTCCCTTATCATGGTCAAGAAGGCTTCTGGCAATAGAGGTGCTGCACAAAAACAATTGAATTATGTCGGCTTTTAATTGATTGTTAATACGACTTGGACGGAAGATAATGTCTCTCAATTCAGCGATGCTGCCACGTCTTGACCGGTAATATGTTCAATGCCTACCTGGCAACACACAAGCGTCTGATTTAAAATAAAAGGAAACCATTGATCGAATTACACGTCTATATTTTCACATACAAGGTGCAGTCAAAAGTAAGTTCCGGAGAGCCATTACTTTTAGCAAACGGGTTAAGTGCACGTGCTTTTTTACAAGTATGTAGGCTGAAATTTTATCTTTCAATACATGTCTTATTTTCAGTTGTAGGCCTTTTAGTTTGGTCACTATCGAGATTCCATCAAGTGGATTTCTAGAGACTGGCCCAAAATGGCCGAAGCTACCAGAATCGAGCAAAGCTCCATCATAAGATTTTTGACGCTGTATGGCAAATCGGCGCAGAAAATTCATCTAGAGCTGGGGAATGTGTTAGGGAATCAGGCTTTCTCGGATAGTGCAGTACGCAGGAGGGTGAGAGAGTTTAAGCAGGGTCGTTACACTGCGATAGACAAAGCACGTGCTGGAAGGGCCAGCACACCGTGCGACACAGACCATGTCACGCTCGTAGAAAATCTGGTAATAGCGGACAGACGTAGAACCATGGATGGAATCGCTGAAACACTGGGGATTAGTCGTGGAATGGTATCGAGCATCATTTTCGATAAACTGAAGATTTCCAAAGATTGTTCCATATGGGTCCCGCCATGTCTCACGGAGGGCCAGAAAACTGTCCGACAAACCATCGATAAAATTGTTTGCATAGATACCTACGAGGAGGCGAGAGCTTCCTTCCTGAATGAGAAAGTAACGGAGGCTGAGGGTTGGTTTCCTCTCTCTAACCTAGAGACCAAAAGTCAATAACTCCAGTGGAAGTGTGCCACCTCTCTGCCCCCAAAAAGCTGCGCGTGCACTAACAGTATACCAGTCCACCAGTATGGTAGACATGCTAGTGAATAAAGCTCCGCCAAGGCCATAGGAGGACTGGTTCGCCGCTGGGAGCGCTATGGGGAAACGTGGGAAGTTTATTTTAAAGAATGAGTTGTCAATAGTTTTGATGGCACAATAAATGCTTGCGCTGGAGAGTTCCGGAACTTACTTTTTGACTGCACTGGTAGATTATCCACCGCCAGAAGCGATCACAAAACATTGATCAGCAAAGAAAACAAACTCGAAAACAGGTCATTCCGATGACGAGCTCAGCTTTAAGCTTGGCCCCGTTCACCGTCCGTGACGTGGTCCTCCGCCATTCTCAGAAGTTGCCCGCCAGCGGGGCTGGAACTCAGCTAACCCTCTGAGGTCACGGCCGGCAGCTTCAGTTTCAGTTTATTCGCACATGCCCAACAAGCAGTGTTTTTCATGATTGCGCGCCAGCACCTAACGAGGGAAAACATTGGCGAAAAAAGGAGAAACATATTCATAAATACCTTAGTGGGATGTATCATCAGGCTAGGCCGTAGGAAATTTTTCAGCTCACACTTAAAAACCGGGTCGGTTTGCGGCAACACGCACATCAGGTTGCAGTGTCTTCTACCTGAGAGCTCCGACACTGGCCAACCAGAGGCTCCCCTCCGCAGGTCCAGGCTGGCGCCGGTCTCAATTGATGGTTAAGTCTGAGGTCGTGGTGTCCATGTTTAGCAGTAACAAACACCACTCCCATCTGGCACAGGGCGTGAGCAACTGGTGATACGCAAAAGCTCTGGTAACGCAGGAGTCTCCAAGCGACGAACCTCCTCATGGCTGGATGTGTTCAAATTTATTTTTTGTCGATGTTGACTCGAGCCGAAAGACAGCCAGTCTTTTTTATTCCCTGGGTTGTACCGCAAGTCTCAAAGATGGACACACAACAGCGGATTGATGAAATGGCCACAGCATTGGTGACCTGCACAGGCAGGGAATAGGGGATGGAAAGGCTTACACGGATGTGAACTGTCAGCGCGCCGGTGCATTTTTTACAAAATGGTCAATATGGAGACCATACGTCCGATGTCTATGCACGTGTTTTGTACGGACCGGATTTCCCGCTCACTGCTATTGGTGACAACTGTTTTGACATTTACAATACAAAAATGCGCTAGGGATTGCATAAATGCACTAAAACTGCATGCCACGTCGCATACCACAGTACATAGGCGTCGTGTCGGATGTTCTTATGTAATGTTCTGGAGAGGAAATGTGGCACCTTGGTACAGTTCTAAGAGTGATGTTATGGACAATATTAACTGAACATAATGAATTTAGCTTTATTTCTGTTTAAATATGATAATAGGTCGAATACTTCGTTTTCATTTCTCTCGATTTGTTAGAGGTAAGAAGTCTACAAATTCGTATGACTTCAAATCGGCGTGCAATCTGATCATGTTTGGTGCAGTGATAAATTCCTTGGTTCAAGCCACATATAAATGCGAATACAAATAAAGCGTGTTCAGCTAGAAAGAGGCTTTTTGGCCAATTGGACGCTTCCCAATTTCTACTATTCTTCTCCATATATTAAAACACATTCAGCGCGTGAAACTAGTCAATAAATCCAGACATACGGATTTATAATATCAAGTACCAAATTCATGTTTAGCGCACAGTTTAAGAGATCCAGGGATGAAAATGTGTTTACCCAGCGCGACGACGGCTTTAAATCCACCTTCGTGATTGGCAATGGACACGTGACCAGACGGGGAGGAAGTGAATTTTTACTCTGTTCTCCGCCAACAGTAAGTTCTAGGATACATACAATATCGACCAAATGGTTTCTCGGCATGCTCTATAGCATGGCTATCCCACTTTAAAATTTATTATGAATGTGCCATATTACCTGGAACTGACATCACAAAGGAAAATCACATATTTACCTGTTTTCGTAACATATTTGTGTACGTTTCCATATGAAAAGTGTCCGGATATCATCCACAAAATACGTCAGAAAACACTTCCAAATCCTCCATAGAATCTAAAAAATCCGTTAAGTCTCCAGCCACTGGAAAACAAGACACAACACGGACAAGCTCCTCTCAACCTTGTGGATAAGTCATTTGATAATTGGCCTTCATCTTGCCACTTCACGAGCAGCATCAGTGCAATCATCGGCAAGTCCAAAAACGTTTCTCCGATCAGCCAACGACACGAAATTGCTATTTCCCGGCCAGAAAACGGCTAGTGGTGAGATAGATTTCCACTTGAAACTTTCGATGAAAAACCGATAACCTTACAGACTGGGTTTAAACCTTCCATCCGCGCTGGCTTTACCCGGGTAGAGGATGTGCCGCCTTCGTTATGGTTGGGGGAGGAGCAAACCATTACCTTTTCGATAGTTCGAAAACTAAAAGGACTAGGAAGATGCGTAAAAAGCAGATGCGAGCTCACCAGAAATTCAGCCTAGGAAAGATTAAAAACAAATTTCAGGCAATTGCTGAATGAGAGTGGTTACGCCCGTTTTCAGGCAGCTGTCGAGCGAGCGTCACCTGTGACGAGGTTCTCACGAGTCACGCCCGCTTCTCACGAGCCCGGGCCGTTGTCAACAACACTCCCGGCGAGGCGGTCACGCCACACTCCGTGAGGCAAGTCACGAGCGCATGCCGAGGACCGCACGCAATCGACCGCGCCGAGCCAGCCGCCCGCTTCCACCCGCCGTGAAATCAAACGTTACGCACGCTTTACCAGCATCGACATTTCTGCTTACAATCAAAATGTCCCATGCACACAAAGGTTAACGATTAGACCTACCGGTTGGATGCGAGGTTTCCGTTCCCAACCGTCTGCGGAACCCTATCGCGCGACAAACCAACTGGTAAACGCGAGAGCGTTTATAATGTCCACTGACAGCTTCTCCGAGCCACAAATGTACGGTTACCACAGATCAATAACGCCACAGCACGCCAGCACTCACGCACAACCCTCCACGCGCCCTCTTCGGCCGCGACTGGACCCCGCACGGGCGGCTGGCGGCGGTGCGCGCGCCGCTCTCGTGTCCGCCGCGCCACGACCGCCGCCGCCGCTGCCGGCTGGACGGACAAGGTCGCGCGGCGTGGGGTCACCGCCTGCGGTGCGGAGCAAAGACGCCGGAGGGCGGACAGGTTAACTTGCACACATGCTATCTGTGGGACGATTCGAAACGAGTGCATTGATGGTTAACATATACCCTGGACACATGAGCAGCTTCAGTACACTCTATATACGCACCGGTCGCGGTATGGACTAACTCATTAACTAACTCACTAAATCTTTGAACCGGAAGTCTCTTAGGAAGACTCCCGGTTACATGAGTCGATATGTCCGTTCCCATCCTTGGTACCTAAATAGAGCGTACTGAAGCTGCTCATGTATCCGGGGTAATGTCGAACCCGTCCACTGGTGAAGTTCGATTAACTCTGTTTTCAGAGGCCAAGCCTAGGTGAATGGAATGAGGCTGAAGACTGTAACGACAGGAGTGTACGTTGGGGCCGTGCCAAACACAGGTGGGAGTCGGATCGGACCCGCTTCGGGTGCACATTCGTGTATGAGTCAGTAAACCGATTCCTCCAGCCAACCGGAAGAAGTCACTGAGCCGAGCGGTAATTGGCACCAGCGGTGAGATGACCAGTCCATCAGAACTCCAACCTCGACTCGACTTTGAATGTTTGTGTCCAGACAACTCAGACTCAGGTCTGTGGCTGCACGGTACTTTGTGACACTCGGTTCACATTGTATCATCTCCTGATTACATCCGCGCAAGAGGCACCGATAGAACGCTTGTTTTGTGTTTTGTTGAGCTTGCGAAGAGTGGTCGAGCCACGACTGACTCACCCTTTCCGTAGTTCCCGTCCGAGAATGCATATGAACGTGGACACTAGACAAGCAATAATAGTCGGCCTTTGAGGATCCGAGACAGAAAAATGTGCACGTGTTAAGAACCTTGTCCCCTTGTAATCACGAAATCATTAAATATTTATGCGTGACGCCAGGTGACGATCAGTGCAACGACTAGATTTGGGGGAGCGAGGCGAGGCATGAACCGGTTGAAAAAAATGCCGAGATTGTTTGTCCTCTCAGACAGCTGTTGACGAGCACAAACGTAGGCAAGCAATTTGCACGACAGTCCAATGCCTTTTTACTAGCACTGTAACTCCACTTGAAAAGTCTTCCAGTTGACGGATTGGTTGACCAGTCTCAGGCTAACTTCGGAATTGTTCGGCGCACAAAATCAGCGGATGTGCTTTTAAATGAACTTCTCCACATAGAAAAAGAAAATATTCGGGGCTTCGCTTGAAACCCTGAGACGGCTTGAAAGCTCTGAATCTTTGCTTTCTCTATGTGCAGAAGTCCATTTAAAAGTATACCACACAAAAACTTTACTATGTCTTTCCAGACCAGCGGATGGTATGGCTGTATAGATGCTGCGCTGTCCCCGAGGCTCGTAAATGCCTGGCCGCTTGAAAAGGCAAATGAGCGGGCGACAAAACTCCAAATAAATAATTGCACTGCTGTTAGACACTTTAACCTTCACCCAGGTGCGGGTATGAACCGCCTTCGCCCCAGTGGGTGGGGGGGTAAAAAAGGACCCCTCCAATTCGAAAGCTAACAAAGTTAGGAAGACTCGGGAAAAAACGATCAAACGCCCATCCAAACGCAACCGAAGTTACTTCGAGCATTTTTTCGTCATGCCAATGTTGAGGTCAGTACAGGTCAGATTAGATCAAACAAAATCCTTAAACGAGGTGCACTTACAAAACCTTGCGTGCATCCAAGTTCGGGTGAGGTCAAAGGCTAGGGCGTTGCAGGCCACTGAATATTGAGCTTGAAGTATATGTCTTTCGACTATAATATCAAGCAGGCTCGATTTAGCCCCGCTTTGTACGACCTCAGAAGAAATACATATATGAGAGTACTTCCTCGGTCATTTTAAAATTGTCAGAAATACGCATCGATAGTGGCCAAAATTCCGAGGTTAGGTCTAGCTTGAAGTTAAACAAAGTCGAGGACGATACGCTACCCGCACTATGGGGCAATTACGCTTTGGATAACAGTTTCCACACCAAACGTGAACAATATTTTTAGCCACCATCGGAATCCACCATATGAGTCGAATGACATTCGGTTTTACCATGTTAGGTCAAATTCAGATATTAATCTGACCTCAGGTCACCGAATTGACCCGACGAGACATGGTATGGCCGTGACGTACATACATTATTTGACTTACACTGGTAATATAAACACAATGATGATAAAATAAAAGCTTCATCTTTATCCACTCAAAATGTATTGGGTAAAATATCGAAAATAATTCATTGACATCAGATAACCTGGAAAAAGGTAGCCGGTCGAATTATTCAGCTTCACTGCAAACTTAGGAATGAGCCACGAACAAATGTGAAATGATAAAGCTCATCTAAGGCGCACATACTGAGAAACGCGCATTTCAATTTTTTCCGCACGCTTACAATGGGTAGATCATGGCCCGTGCATTACCTCAGGTCATTTACATAAAAATCCTGCTACCACGTATTTTGGTCCTCTGTGGCATTATTACCTGTTATGAATCTTTAATTAATAGATTAAACATACTCGCACTGCTGCTACTTCGAATATTTTTGGAGGTGAGGCCACTTGACCTGGCTTCGTGACCTGACCTGATTGGACCTTGACTAAAAAATTTTCAGAAAAAATGATCAGAAAACAACTATACCAAGGACAACAACGCTACGCACGGGTTTTCCGGCTACCTTGAAAAACCCTTAGAAGGCAGAGTAAAAATAAACCCCACCAGGTCGAAGACTAAAACGGCGACACCAGCCCCTGTTGTCAGCCGCATTAACGTCCATTCCGGTATTTCCAGATGTCGGACGTGTGAGAGGAGCATAGCTTATGCCGAGCTTTGCTGACTGAAGCTGGGTCTTAAAGCCGTCGCCATCGGCAAGGCAGTCGACGCGATGGGCGTCGTATAGGATGTCTGATGGGATACCCATCAGGACACAGCAGCTAATGAGGTCTACCAGGAATCGGGCCGTCACCAAGATGTGAGCCGGAGCCAGAGAGGGAGAGGGCTTTTCTGGAACGACAACTAACGTCCAGCCTTATGCTTTGTTTCCATTGCACCGCTCCTGGACAGTCAGCCTGGTTGTCCCGAACCAGCCGCTGGATCCCAGTGAAGGCCGACATCCTTACCGTTAAGAACTTATTAGCAAAGCTCTGCTCTGGTTTGGTTCTAAAATAAACAGATTCATTCCAAAAAAGTACGAGTAACTTTGATATGGAGTGAATGGTTTAGTCAGTACTTGTGCCCAGTACTAAGGTACCAGTTGTGCCCAGTACTATAATCTTCGGCCTGGGCGCCCTCTACTCAGGCACCTCCCGCGCCTCCCGTCCCATTGATCTTGGTTGCCCTCTGCAGGAGAGTTCCCCACCGATGCACCCCTCTCCTCAATTCCGAGTCAATAATAGTCAACATTTTGGGGGGCTTATCGACGCACAACTGTTACGGTCATACGGCAGCACCAACTATTTCCCTGTTGGAAGGGTTTCCGGGAAGCCAAACTGTTTCTTTCTTAGAAAATCCTTCGGACCTTAAACCCAGGTAGGCCACGTGGAAAGCAAACACGCTTACCACCATTTCACCCCTCCCCCCATTCAAAACTAATATTTTCAAGCTGTCTTACAGATGCCTTGAGACAGAGCTTGATGGTACACCCTCCGCCCTCCTCGCCTTCCAGATCAAATGTATCCGATTTCACCACGGTAGATCTATTTTACTTGTGAGCCTCTGAGAGTATGCCGCCCACCCCACCATCCACTCACCATCTCTCAAGGAGTTTAGGTTAAAAGTTGTCCAGGCCGCAAGTTTCTTACCGAGCAAGCCAAATATAATAGCGTATTCTCGCGGCCACAGAGCCAATGATACTTCATTTCATTTATTTATATCATTGTCCACGGTGAGAATCTATTTAACAAGGTCAAATTGATCCTGAGCCAGGAAGCATCAACAATAAATTGTATAGTTTCTAATAATTTTATTTTCTAAATCAATAATTTTAAATAATGTCTATAACTTATGTATAGGTATATAAACATAATAGCATATAGAAATGTAAAAACACAAATACAATAGTACGTCCAGACATCAGCAGGGATGCGGAGCCGATAAAATTTTGGACGGCTCCGGCTCCGGCTCCGGTCCGGGGTTATGATTTCGGCTCCGGCTCCGGCTCCGGCTCCGGGTTCAAGTGTCCTAACGGCTCCGGCTCCGGCTCCGGCTCCGGGCAAAATAGTCGGCTCCGACCGGCTCCGGCTCCGGCTCCGGCTCCGGCAATGTACCTATATCCAAAATGTGATCGGCACGTTCTCAAGGGCGTGGAAGTCCATCAGATACAAAGTGATTATGTATTTTTACGAATGACAATGGCGACTGGATGAACGAACGCTCTTGACCAGATGCCAAAGGCCAGGGAACCTCAAAACTGGACCAACTTACACTGCAGTGTATTCGTATAGCAAACTGCACTGCACTGTTATGGCAAACAGAAATATGGGTCAGTAGGGTCGTTCAAAAAACAATTATTTTACTTCTCAGACTCGAATTCACTTTTTTCCCATTATTTATTCAATTCTGATTTCAATGAGCCACATTCCAAGCATCTACGACAACAGGAAAGATCGCCTCAAAACGGTTAAAGATTTCATGGTTCAGGAGCGATTCGCCGCCCGGTGTTTCAATCTCCCCTTGTTAAATTGGCATGAAAAAGGATGCATAACATACCAATAAAGACAGCGTGGCGTGTGCGTACGTATAAGGGCGGTAGATGGGATTTAACATGCAGGAATTTACTTGTGAGATGTATTTGCAGCGCAATACAAATACATGTTATTCCACAAAAGACCTGAAATTAAATGGTTCAGCACCCTAGTACTCTAAATCCCGACAGAACAGAAATGCCTTCCGGAGGCGAACCTTTCTCTGACAACATTCGTTGGAGAACGTCAATGGGGCAGGTGCTTCTCCCTATTCTCCCGAGGACTATTTAAGAGCTCTGATACTTCTAGAGGAAGATCCTGCTGCATATTTTTACCCTTTTGATGGCTCACGAAATCTTCCATCAGCCTCACACCACGTTCTGTGGGATCGTTCACCTCATTAAGTTCTGGAATACCTTGAAGCAGGAGAAACTATACCAGTCACCAGACGCAACTGTTATTTGTGACCAGAAAGTTATAATCTGCCAAGCAAATAAGAATCACAATGATGGTGGTAAAAAGGCAGTGACACAGTACCTGGCCTAAACAGCAAAACCATCAACCTTTCAGATGAAGAGCTCGGCTTGGTACCAAGCCTCTGCCAATTTGTCATTCCTGAAAGCTGGCTGGTATTCGAGTGCCTGAATTTGAAAGATTCTGACATGAAATTGCTCCGTTGAGAAGCTGGAAACTGGTATAGCTTCCCCTGTTTCAAGGTATTCCAGAACTTACTGTCCTGAACGGTCCCACAGAACGTGGTGTGAGGCTGGTGGAAGATTTTGTGAGCCATCCAAACGAAAAATATGCAGCAGGGTCTTCTTCTAGCAGTGTCAGAGCTCTTACCACGCGCATTGACGGGGGTCTGAGCCATCTTTGCTTTGACGAGGGGGGCGGGTACCGCCCCTCCCCCTAAGATCTCGAGAACCACGGTAGGTAGCGAAAAATGGTAAACGGCGTTGGGTAGCCCATCCACTTCTTCACCCAAAATATTTGAACCATTTTTTCAGGTTACATTTGAGGTCACGAGAGGTCAAAACATGCCGTCATAGGGATAACATGTAAATTCAGTTTTTCGGCCATTAAATCTGAACAAGCAAAGATAGAGCAAAACGACTTAAACCGTATGAATCCTCGCAGCAAGCCGAATTGAATGATGTATAACTTGACCTTGCTAGGTCAGATCAAGGATTTGACCTGACCTGAGGTCAGGTCAGGGTCAAATTATATAAAATGCATATCACTAGAACCGGAAAGCCAAGGCGAGTCTAATGCAGCTAAAATAAACGCTCTATCACCATCTGTTATTGAGTTATTCAGTAAAAAACATTTTTCCCATGTATCTCCAATGGAGAGGTCATGCCTCGTACCAGACCTTAGGTCATCGATATCAAAAATACCGGAACATATTTGAGAGAAATCGGTGGGCCTATTATGAAATATGAGTTTCCACTGGATAAGTTCACCCTGCTTCGACTTATGCTATCTTAAACTTTTTTGGGGTCACGTCACTTGACCTGTACTGGTGACCTGACCTGAGATGACCTAACCTTAAAGTTTTCGCAAAATTTGTAAAAATGATGACGGAAAAGGTATGCCAAGCAATGGGCGCTACGCGCCGCCGTTTTTCTATTGTCTCCGAAAAACCCGAGGGGGCGGGTACCCTCCCCCGTCAATGCGCGTGTTAAATAGTTCTCAGGAGAATAGGGAGAAGCACCTGCCCCAATGACGTTCTCCAACGAATGTTGTCAGGGCCGTCAACGAATGTTGTCAAGGTTCGTCTGTTCTGTAGGGGAGGTAGAGTACTAGGGTGCTGAACCATTTAATTTCAGGTCTTTTGTGGAATAACATGTATTTGTATTGTGCTGCAAATACATCTGACAAGTAAATGCCGGCATGTTAAATCCCACCTACCGCTCCTATACGCACGCACATGCCACGCTGTCTTTACTGGTAGGTTATGCACCCGATCATGCCAATTTAACAGGGGGAGACTGCAACGCCGGGTGGCCTATCGCACCTGAAACATGAAATCTTTAAACGGTTTGAGGCGATCTTTCCCGTTGTCGTAGATGCTTGGAATGTGGCTCATTGAAATCATAATTGAATATATAATGGGAAAAGTGGGTTCGAGTCTGAACAGCAAAAACATGTTTTTACGACCCTAATGGGTCAGACATGCCCGCAAACCCACATAAAAAAATCAAAGATACATCGATCAAGTAAAGCTTGGACGGCCCGCAAATAAAAATTTCGCTGAGCTAACAGTGTTCAACATAAAAAACACATCAGATAGGCTGATGGCATAATTCCTTTTCGAGAAAAATCGAAACCAACCATCCTACTGCCCAGGGCCCAGCAGCTGGTTCGCTCACTACACCACCCAATCGCGGTTGGAGCGGAGCAGCAACATTGCCTCCAATATGTCTGCTCTTAGTCTGGACCTGAGATCAGTAAGCAGTAGCCTCATCGCGGAGAACAACCTCTCCACGGACACCTGAGTAACTGGTACCGCGGCCATTACCAGGCTAGCCGGCTGGATGATGGCTGGATATCTATCTAAGATGTCGCATACGGTCGCCCCCTTTAGGCGACCCAGGTTTTTGGAGTCGGCTAGTGCCGCATCGAGTGACGGGGATGCTGTTTTCTGCGCCTTTTGCCCCCGGTTCTCGACAGACCTAGTATAAACTACTTCTCCGAGTACATGATAGCTCTCCTGGGGGGGAGGGGGGTGGGAGCAAAGATTTTATTGCTCGACAGACCTTTTTAAAAAATTCATTCGGCCTTTGGGGGGCCAAAAGATAGTCTGCCCCCTTCCAGGGCTTTGGAGGGGGCCATGCCCGAAATGGCCTTCCCCTGCGTCTGCCAAGAGGGACGGATGCAGGCCGCCGGTATGGGGTAAATCGTGAAAAACATATGTTTTTTTTAAGAAAATCGGCAAAAATCGCAAAAAATTGGGCGTTTGGGGCAAATGCTTTTTTTGCCCTCCCCTATGGATCCGCCAGTGTCCGCCAATGTTTTCATTTGTTGCTAATTTCTGCCCATGCTAAATAGCCGGAGCGCATCCCCCATCGGAGAGTGAGACCGTCTACGGAACACCTTAGTTGAAATATTTCACGAATCTCGATATATATAACATATTGAGAAAATGTAATATTTCAGGTGAATAAATGTGTTTCCATGCGGCATCTCACGAGGTAATGTATGACCATTTCACGTTTGATTTTTGGTAATTTTAGAGCTCTTTAGGAGCCGGAGCCGGACCCTTTCTGACGGCTCCGGCTCCGGCTCCGGCTCCGATCAAAAGTGTTTCGGCGGCTCCGGCTCCGGCTCCGGCTCCGGGCAGAATGGTCGGCTCCGACCGGCTCCGGCTCCGGCTCCGGCTCCGCATCCCTGGACATCAGATCCCATAATTTCAACTCTAAAACTATTGCTAAGATTTAAAACGAAGCTACATAGCCGAAAACTTGGTTTCTAAATCGACACAGCGTGTCATTGAATATGTCCGAGAGTGGGCACCGGTCTAGGAACTCATTTGTCCTGCTGGGTGTCCTCCCGAGTAACAATTCCTTCACGGTGTTCACACGATCATATGGGGTGCGAATTAAAGTCATTTGTCTTGTTACCGAAACACTGAATGAGAATGCTTCTAGCAAGAATGCTGATTTGATTGTATATCTGAGGACATTTCTTAGAAATAAAATGTCATGCTGAATTTTTTTTTTTAATTTTTAAATTCTACGAGATTCTAGTGAAGTAAGTCCAAAATGCTTCAGTAATTTTCCATAGACTAATGATCCGCATTGCTGCCTTAGTGTGCGTTTAGTCACACCAGACACTTGTGTTGCACTCTTTCTACTCTGTCCATATGTGATGCTGCCGCCCCACTCTATATGACGGAGCAGTGATCTAGTACGGATGGAACGTGAGCGTAGTGAGAAACAAGGACGGCTGACCTGTTGAAGCATTCTCTCACGTCAGCTCCTTGAAAACGGAATGACAAAACCGAGCGACCTCTCTCCCTTTTATATTATGGTATCTACGTGAGACCCGAACGTGAGCTTCGTATAAAAATGACGCCTAAAACCTTGACATTCTAAACGTGTTCTAATGACGTAGCATTCATGAAATATGTTGAATGAAACAGTCCCGTTTTCAATAACATACGAAAGATTTGCACTTAGCCGGATTAAAATTTAGCTTCCACGTTTTGGACCAAAGCCAGAGTCGGTGTAAATCAGCCTGAAGTTGCGCTGAATCGTTTATGGAACTGACTTGACGATAAATTTTTACGCCGTCGGCGAACATAAGACAGTGCGAGGTCTCTCGGCAGGCAGACCATTTATAAAGATGGCATCATCTATGAAACTAGCATTGAACGTTGAAACTTTAGCTAGGATAACTTATGTAACGGTAAGTTTTGTGCCAGTATCCTGAAACTAGTATTCGCGCGGAAGTAATTGCAATCAAATGACTCGTAGCGCCCACGGCGTTTGGACGCCAGAGGTGTGACATACGTTTCAGTAATTCTTAATTCAGTAATCCCATGAACACCAATGATTGATGATGATTGATGATGATGATGATGATGATGATGATGATGATGATGATGATGATGATGATGATGATGATGATGAATGATGATGATGATGATGGCATAAACCGAAATTATTTTAACCCGCGCCCCGATGGGCCTCCGAGCCACCTTCGCCCTGGTGGGGGTGTTTGAACACCCTCCCCCTCGAACTCGGCCCTTATGCGGGATAGCAAAAACGCAAACGCTGGTGGATAGCTCATACAAATTTATAAAGAAACTATATCCACCACTTCTTGGTTCAGGTCAATATTGAGGTCATGACAGGTCAAAGAAAGTGAGATTTTGAGAGTAGAGGTGTTGGGCTCTGGCGTCTGACAGAGTTGAGTTAGAATCATTTTTGAGGAACCATTCGCTTCCTCCCGTCATGGCGAATCGAATGATGTATAATATGACTATACTAGGTCAAAACACAAAAATGACCAGACCTCAGGTCAAGTCGAGGTCACTTTTTAATTAACCTAGCATAGTCAGTATGCATATCAATCGACTCGCAATAGTAATCCAAACGCAATGATGTAAAAATAAAAGATGTATCATCATTTCATGCAAAGTTACTGACCTAAGTCTGAAAACTGCTTAAGTAGCTCCCGATGACCTCTCAGAGGTCACAAATAAAAATTGCAAGATGAGCCTGGAAAGGGGCCCAGGATGCTTCGATTTGGAAAATATGAAGGTATTTTCAGCTTTATCTACACAAATACAGCCCAATTTGTTTTCCATGCATTTCCAATGCAGAGGTCACGGTCCGTACTTGACCTTAAGTCATCGATATGAAAAATCACAGAACATATTTTGTAGAACTCAGTGGAGCCATTATGTGCTATAAGTTTCAATCCGATAGATTCACCCATTTTTTACTCATGCTACCTTAAACATTTTTTAGGTGAGGTCACTTGACCTGCACTTGTGACCGGAACTGAGATGACCCAAACTTAAAATTTTGGGGAAAGTTGCGGAATCGATCAAGGATAAGGCATGCCAAGTACGGCGGCGCTTCGCACCGCCGTTGTTCGCGCCGCCGGAAAACCCGAGGGGGTGTTCAAACACCACCCCACCGGGGCGAGGGTTAAAAAGAAAATATTCCACTTTATACTGTTTTGAACTGAGAAAGCAGTTTTGTAGAGTTCGTCGAGAAACCAAGTAACCACTACAGGCATATTTCATTTGATCCAAAGCTCTATGTATCAAATTCCCTCACCTTATCAAAACCAAAGTCCAAAATAAAAGACACTCGGACACTAATATAATTCAAACCATGAAAGAGTACTTTCCACCTGATTCAGCCCCTCCCATTTATTGAAAATGGCATGCTGACGAGTGCACTATCTTCAGTACCCGCCAGCCCTACTTTCTAATTTACCAGCTCCACATGTCAGTAAACTCTAAGATTAAACCATTTTTGTTTTAAAAATGTATTCAAATTAATTATCATTCGGCCCATACGCTTGGTTTTCAATTTTGAAGGAAAAGGGGATTTAAGATCAAACATCGATGGTGGCCTCAGTCAGGGAGCCTATAATCAAGGTTATTGTAATGAGAACTACATATTTATTGTGAGTAGTTTAAGATAGAAATAAAATGTGGTTTCTAGATTTCCAGCTTTTTGTCATCAACAGTAGTTTTTTCGAATTTCAACACAGCGGAGCACTCCCTTGAAGTGCGGGCAGACGGCAAATATAGCGGAATTTCACAACACCACCAGCCAGCTAATGAATTTGCTTCCCGTTTTACAATAATCCAGGCCCATAGCAGGTGTGTGACACGTTGGTAGTGGCTGCAGAACCTTGGTCTAGAGCGGGTGATGTTGACCTTAAACTAGCCACCACCTCAATCAAACCAGAACTGTATTTTACATCATCCTTAGCCCTTTCAGCACAACAGTGCCTTCTGCTACCGCTCCCCACAAGGTACGGTTGAAAAATTTGCACTCCAGAAAAGATCACTTTGCTTTGTAAAACACAGGTTGAGACTATTTGGCAATTGATGAAAGCCTCTCACTCGAACTCAATGTAGCCGATAATGGCCTAATATTCTGACTGTAAATCAGCAATACAAATAGACAAGCACTGCCACTCTATAAACGCCAATTACAGCAGTGTACCAGCGTCGATGAGTCGCGACGTGCCTAATCAGCTGATCATCCACGTGAGACTCAGCGGTCGCCCCTATCCCCGTCGGTCGCCTCCCCCCTATCCTGTCCCCCTCCTATATCTGCTCCCTGCCTGCGGCGCCAGCAGAGAACCCACGGCCGCGCCGGGCAGCGTCGCAAGCAATCACAGCAGCCGGGGCCGGCCCCGGCGCTGTGCCAGCCCGTGAACTTGACTGACAGCCCCGCCGCACACTTCCACACGCGGCCACGAGCCCGACGGACGGGTGAAAGTGGTCAGGTCGGCTGCAACGCCCGCCGGTGTCACCCCAGCGCAGCGCTGCCGTTCCCCAGGTATACTGGTCAGTTCCTCAGCGGCGAGAACGCTATCCCCGGTGGCTGAAGAAGAATGATTGGCAAGACGATCTAGGTGGGATTCAGGTGCTTGCCAAGCACCTTGTGGTCATGGTGACTAATTCAACACGACAGCGCGAAACTTGCACAGAAAAGCGGTTGCCGCAAGCCGCTATCTCTACAAAAGATCGCCGGAGTGGCGAGAGTAATAGTCACCAGTATCTCATGTCATGGACAAGCTGAGGTATCCCTTCATAGGCGGATCCGGGGGGAGCGAATGGAGCACGTGCCCCAACCCCCGATCGACCCGCGGCGCCCCTGAAATGGTCAGGGCGCCCCCTGAAAGCTCGATGGCACCCCCTGAAATGTCGCTTCCCCCAGGATGCGAAACTCGGCGCCCAACGATAGGATTTTTCACCCAACTGATAGGTTTTGCCGGTCAAAAGTGGCGCCCCCTGGTCCGGATGGCGCCCCCAACCGGAAATCCTGGATCCGCCTATGTATCCCTTACATCCTGTTTGCAGTCTAAGCCCAAAGCTGGAAAGTAGGCTTATTGCAAAGACGGATATGTGTATTAATATTTGCGGGGGGGCAAAGGGGAAAACGGCCAAAACCGTAAATACATCGGTACTGTTTCTAAGAGAAATATGCACATTCAAAAGGACAGTTGCCCATTCGTCCAGGTAGGTAGATCTGCCGCTGACTTTATACATCACGCTACAGGATAAAATTACATGTAAGGTGTTCAGTTTTGTTTTCTTTTCATTTCATTTATTTGGTCAACAGAGCAGGCATCTGCTGTTCAGGGTTGGAAAAAACCCGGTTTTTTTGTAAAAAGCCCGCGGGTCTGGTTTTTTGCGTTGTGTTTTTTCCGTTTTTTATTTTTGTTTTGTAGCATTCCTGTCACATGGTTTCTAGATTAATGCCATTTCTTCAGCACGCATTAAGACTGTGATGCTTTCAATATCATCCTTGCCTATCAGTCTTTGCCTCAGGAGGCGGAGGAGAAAAGAAGCTCCTTTTGCCCAACCTGTTCTGAAGTACCCGATTGACGGCAGCGTGCAGAACCCTTCATAGTTTTACGGACACCCATGGATAAGAAAATGAAACGACTTTTGACCAGAAGAACAATTTTTGGGGCTTATCAACTCACCCACTGCTATGGTTATACGGCGTCGTCGACTCTTGTTACTGTTTTCTCTTAGGAACCGGATCCCTCCCTACTCAAGAAATTCACCGGACATAAACCCGGACGACCCCGTAGAAAGCAAGTGCGACAAGCACCACACCACCGCGCCCCACAGGAATTTACTTTCACCTTTTTCTAAATCAGTAGCTCATATTCCTCACGGACAAATGCTAGCGCTGAAAATCTTAGTCCGGTACATCAATAAATACCAGATCACAATTCTCAGAGCATAGCAGGGGCATATTCATTATTTGCTCAGGGGGAAGGAGAGAGTGGATATAGGCTCGGGGGCACTGCACGGAACCCCAAGTGCAAAGATCGCTAATGCGAATAAAAAGAACGTCAGCGGCGGCTGATGGGATTGTGGAGTGAATCGGTGTGTTTCACGTGACTTTTATTGGCTGTTTTTACCTACCCGGTTTGTTTCCTTGCCTATCTAGCTAAACTAAGCGTGGTATCCTTTTTATTATTTTGTGACCAGGGGACCATCTCTGAAGTGCCCCAACACGAATTCTTTGGGCAGTCTGAGAAAAATTGGCTGGCGCATTCAGACAAAACCTCCCCGCCCGCCAGAAAAAAAAACTCCCGAGTCGCCCGAAAACGAGCCTTGGGATCCCTGAGATTAGCTCTAGGTGCCCAATGAACCAAACTCTTGAAGGTCCTCGAGACCAACACTGGGGGCCCTAAGAAAAATTTTTGGGATCCCCGAAACCAGCTCTGGGGAGCCCACGGACCGAATCTAGGTATCCTCGAAACCAATTTTCAGCTAGGTTCGAGACCATCTCTATGGGCCGACGAGACAAACCCTCGAAGGCCTCGGAGACCAACTCTGAGGCCCCCGAGACGAATTCTTAAAGGCCATCCGACAGCCCTGGGCTCCTCGAGAAAAAAACTTTCGGATCCCCCAAGTCAGACTCTTGGGCCTACCGAGACCAACTCTGGGGCCCTCAGAGACGAGCTCTGGGCGCCCCCCCCGTGAAAAACTCTTGAGGGTCCTTCAGACCAACTCTGAAAACCTCGGGAAACCTTTTGGGGCTGCTCCAGAGACCAAGTCAGGGGCCCAAAGATAAACTCTGGTGTTCCGATAGCCGAATCTGGGGCCCCACATTCAAAATTTAAGTGGGCCCTGCCAGACCAACGCTTGGGCCCCTGAGACTTGCTATTGAGAGTCTCCGAGACAAACATTGTGATGGTGTCCGTCTTCTTATAATCAACTTGGGGAACATAAACCAGAAAACGACAGGAGGCCGTGCTGGAAGCTCCTTGCAGTGCTTAAGCTCAGTCAAGAGGAGAGGCGGTCGCCTCACCTTGCTGTACTCCAGAGGCTGCGCGCCTGGAGGGAGTATGGTACGATGTGACTGCACCACCATTAGCCTTAGAGGTTCCATGAGATGGACAAAGAAACTATTTGTGTGTTTCAGGTCAAAGTCAGTTAGAGTCACAATCTGAGACTGCACTGCTACTTTGGCATATTTTGACCCTTCAGAGATGTTTATAAACTAATTAAGATACTTAAATATATATATATATATATATATATATATATATATATATAAGTTGAATTTTGGAAAAAAACTGCAAGATACAGACAAAAACTAACGTCATACTCAGAGACGGTATTGATCTTATCCAGCGACTCTTACCTGTGGCAAAAAAATGATAGAAATTTGTGTTGCACAATATGCAATTTGGACGACATGTGGATTCTTAGGAATGATTTTCCTGGTTAGACGGCAAGAATTTCCAAATGCATTTTTTCAGCGCGTTGTATGAGGTGGCATATGGTACCGATTCTGCCAAGCTTTGGCATATTCTACACATACCAAGGCTTAGTAGCTTTAAAAATGATGTGAATAGCAAAAAAGATAAAATGTTTACTCAGGGGCATCTAGAAAATGATTTATGAAAAAATCCGGGTGGGTTTTATCCCTTAAAAAACCTACTAAAAAACAAAAACCCGGACAGTGGGTAGTCGGCAGTGCCAACCCTGCTGCTGATTGATTGATTATTGGGTTTTAGGGGCGCGCCAACCTGCGAGGTCATATAGCGCCCATAACACTTCTCTGCAGTCAAAGCTTATAATTTTGTCTGTCTTTAGGGGAAAGTAAAGTCTCGTCTAAAGTGAACTAATATTTACATTAAAGAGTGTTTCTTTCACATCGTAGTTATGATTCTCACTGCACGGATGCATGGTCACAGATTCAAACAGGTTTACCGCGCCGGCAGGCGCTCGGCGCGGGGCGCCGGGGCATCACTTCCGGCGCCCACCCCGCGCCAACGGACCCAGGGGCCCGGGGGCGCGGGGGGCAGCTAGACGCCGGACCTAAGCCCGACGTCTAACGGAGGCCCTCCCCGTCGCTCCGAGACTTGAAAGGCCCCGGAGCGAAAGGGAGGACCCGCCAAATCGGCGCCAGGCGCCTATCAGCGCGGTTGACTACCACAACACACGCTTTTAACCAGGATCAAATATTATCGTAAAGTCGATTTCTCTAAGATAGGACAGCACCCGTTCAACCATACTGGAGTCACGGCCGATCAATTCTAAGAGTGTGGACTCCTGCCGGTGCACGCCAAAATGCAAAGACCTGTGTCTAGCATATTCCGGGCACGAGACTAGCACGTGTTGGACCGACAGGGGCGCCGCACATCGCTGACATTGTGGTCGAGGTTCGCCGCATAACAGATATCGGTGAGTGGCCAGCGTGTGGCCCGTCCGCAATCGACACAACGCCACCTCCTCACGGCGGTTAGGCCGCAGCGAGGATGGCCACTCACCGATCTCAGGTTTGATAACTTTCAACTTGTTGTTTATTATATCATTCCATTGTTCTTGCCATACACTGCGAAGGTGAGTACATATATATGGGTACAAATCTCTAGCGGGGATTCGTTGCGCACGCCTGCAGGGCCTACGGGAAGCACGTCGGGCCGCTGCGTCTGCCACTTCATTCAATTGTATTCCAACATGACTTGGGATCCAGCAGAGTGTTACATACTTTCCCAGTCTGGCAAGGCGGGTTAAGCGCAGGACAATGTTTAAAACAAGTCCATCACTTGGGTTGAAACCACTCACAGCTTGAATGCTGCTAAGGCTATCGGTGAAAATAACGTATTTCGTGGCACCACTAACTTCGATAAAGCATAGAGCCTTATCCAAGGCGGTGAGTTCAGAGGTGAAAACCGATGCAAAAGATGAAAGTGAGAAATTTCTTGTTACTGTATCCGTAACAAAAGCGCATCCCACTCCAACATCAGTTTTTGATCCGTCAGTGTAGAACGACACACGATCTGCATACTGTGCAATGTGTTCGAGCGCCAATTGTTTAAATTCAGTAGGGATAGTATCGGATTTGGTTTTCCCTGCGAGAGTCATGTCGGTTTTTGGGCAGATAAGTTCCCAAGGAGGGATGTCTGAAAGCTCGCTATGAGTCACAACACTCGGCTGGATACCACTTTCGGTCGAGAAACGTTGGACGCGTACGCCCAGTGGGATTCCTTTTTGCACGTTCTCAAACAGCCGTAGCATGTTCCGCGAGAAAACTGCGTTATATGTTGGGTGTGACGGAGACTGAGCCAGCTTACAGGCGTAACGCTGCCCGAGCAGGCGCCGTCGCAATGCGAGAGGTGGTTCATTTGCTTCCACCAACAAGCTGGAGCACGGTGTTGTCCTAAACGCACCTGTGGCCACTCGGAGTGCACTATGGTGAATCGTATCTAAACAGCGTTTAACTGATTCCGACGCAGAATCGTATACAAAACAGGCGTAATCCATCTTGGAACGAACAAGAGACCGATAGAGAATGAGAAGTGTCTTCCTGTCCGCTCCGTACGATAGACGAGATGCACATTTCAAGGCATTCAAAGATTTAAAACACTTGTCACGTATATTCCTAATGTGTGCGTTGTATGTCAGCCGTTTATCAAACGTTACTCCGAGAAACTTCGCTGTCGGTTGGAAAGTGATAGTTTTACCGCGCAACGATACCATAGGTTCCGGACAGGTCCTGCGCCTGCGACAGAAATGAACACCAGCGGTTTTTTCAGTCGAAAAATACAATCCATTTTTACTACTCCAGCGTTCCAAATGGTTCACGGCCAGCTGGAGTTGACGTGATAGTGAAGATGTTGTTGAAGATGTTGTCCATATTGCAATATCGTCCACAAATATGGAACTCTGTATGGATGATGGGAGGGATGTTGTGACGTCATTTATGGCTAAAGCGAAGAGACAAATGCTTGAAACGCTCCCCTGTGGGATGCCCTCTTCCTGATAAAATGCATTGGAGTACATGCCACCGATCCTGACGCGAAAAGTCCTATCAGTCAGGAAGTTCTTCATAAAAAGACCCATCTGGCCACGAATACCACACTGATACAATTTTAACAGGATACCATGTCGCCACGCTGTGTCATAGGCGGCAATGGCGTCAAAGAACACCGCTCCTAGGTGTCGCCCCTCTCTGAACGCACATCGCACTGATGTATCCAGAGACACCAAGTGATCCACTGTGCTCCGGCCTTTGCGGAAACCGCACTGGTTGTTACTGAGAATACCTCGGCTTTCCAGATACCACACGAATCGCACATTCACCATTTTTTCGAAAAAGTTTGCACATGCAAGAAGTCAGCGATATTGGCCTAAAGTGTAAAGGGTCTGAGCCAGACTTGCCCGGTTTCAGAATAGGAACCACTATGGCTTCCCGCCACGCCGGAGGGAAATCGCCAGACTCCCACATCACATTAAATGTGGCAAGCAGTGCCCTCAGCGCATATTGCGACAAGGCTTTCAACATATCATTATGTATAAGATCTGGTCCCTCAGCTACAGAACGAAGGGCACGGATCGCTGCCACCAGCTCGTGCATCGAAAACGGCTGGTTATAAGATGGCGTGTCAGTAGTGGTAAAATCTATAGTTCTCTGTTCGGCTAGGTTTTTATGTCTCATAAATGTATTATCGTCTCTCAAGGAGCTACAGCGCTGTGCAATCGCATTGCCAACCCTGCTGCTGTTGGCTACCGCCTTTATTCTGTTATCTGCGTTCCAACACGTTGAGAGCGAAACCTGGTACCTCCACGGAAGAGGTCACCCCAAAAATATTGAGAACGAATGGCATATTTAAGCGATTCGGTAAAATGTTATATTAAGTCACGCTTCAACTGAAACCCTCGACGACCTGAGACAAACCGACAGATTAAAAAAACCAAGAGGTCAATCGACAAGAGTCAACAATTCCAGGTCTTATCTATTCATTCCATTCCTCTTATTAGGGCCACTACCGAGAGGCACACTTGCCGAATTACAAGAAGTACCTGCGCGGGTCTCTCCACCGGACCAGAAGGGACATGAAAGGCGGTTTCCCGGAATGGGAATTGAACCCACCTTAATCCACGTCATCTCAATTTAGAGTAATGAAACAACCCTGCCATCCGACCCCCAATACCATTGATAACAAGGGTCCAAAAGTGTCACATAAAGGAGCATAAACTATCAATTCAGATGGAGTAAAATCACAATTCATGGGGCATCGATTTACCTTTCTCCGTCATGATCAATCCGTTGATATAGGCATGAATAAGCAGGGCTTAAATTTAACACACGCACGTGTGGAGGCGACTGTCCCCCGCTAAGGTTTCTTGCACATCGACAAAAAATGGCACTCATGGCCATCACACTCCGCATACCTTTCCTTTTCTTATGCCCTCAACTTTTGACACAATTTGAGGTCCACATCATTTCAGGTCACGTCAAAAGAACAGAACAGTCGGGCCTAAAAATGTCACATAAGTAAGAGGAAAATTAAGCTATTGATGCGATATTCATATCATACAACACGGTCACCGTGTAAAACTTGCGGTAACAATATTTCTATATCCATGACCAGAGTATAGGCAGATTTAGGATTTAAGATCAAAGAGGCGATCTCAGTCAGAGGGGCGCCATTCGGACTAGAGGGGCTTAACTTTTGGAGGATACAACCAATCAGGCAGTGCTAAATCCAATTGCTGATGCTCGCATTCTGGGTGGGGATGGAGTGGGAAGCGACGTCTCAGAGTGCGCCGAGGTCACTTCATGGGGGCAGCGAGACTCGAACGGGGGAGGGGGCACATTACCCTCCCTCCTGGATCCGCCTATGGACCAGACGTCGGATACGGTCGTGAGCTGTTCATCGGAAATGGATGGACAAAACTGCTTACGTTCAGAACAATAGCATGGAATGGCAAAAGGTTATTTTCCACTCCACCAAGTTCATTCTGTCCCTGAGGCAAGATCGGTATACATAATAATCATGCTGGTCTTGAGCTGGTCTTGATGATACATCGCTATTAAGCTAGAAAAAACATATTTCAACAGTGTTTACACATTTCTATCATTCTGTCCTGTCAGCACTTATGACAGAAAGCTTACGTTCCATTGTATACCTTTAGTAGCATTATTCGACTTCTTTGAACATTCAAAGTGGCCGGACCAAAACATGTAAAAAATTCGGATGGAGATCGGGACGGGCCATCTGGCACCCCTGTCCTATTTTCGCTACCCAACGTGATTTTTATTTCGGGTCCCCTCCCTCTTCTTCCCCCCTCCCCCAACCACCGGGGAATATGGAACAGACCAACGTGCGCGGGGAAAAAGAAGAAAGGACTGTTCTCAATTCAGTCGTTTTACATTTCAGCAGACACTAACTTATAAGGCAATAAGGCGTTACCAGACGTTTCCACGGTAAGAAGGGACTCCAGACTATAATCTTACTCTTTTTCAGGGAGACCAACGGAAGTTGAGCTCCGGTCAGCTGCGTGGAAATCGGACACTGCAACCACTATGTCAATGCATTTTCTAAATTGGAAATACTGCATTTTTAAGTTATAAATACAACACAAGCGCTTCTGATACTAAACGGAAAATATCAAGTAAACTCTCAACAGTCGCACGAACAATCATTTTACAGTGGTCACTGTCGTATTTCAGGCAAGCCAGCCTTTACAATGAAAATATGTAAGCACTAGCCCATGCACCTGAAGCATATGCAAATCACAGACATCATTGTGGCATAAGTGGTTTAATATTAAGTATGGCACGGTCCATCCTCGACATGCATTAACAGAGGCAGCATTATATCTGAGCGCCGCATAGCCACTAAGGTAAATTTCCGGCATGCCGTGAATGCATGAAAGCCCAAAGCCTCAGTTAATAAAAGCTTGTTAGACTTACCAGAGTATTGACAGGTAGAGAAGGTTTAAGGAGTAAGGCAGAGAATTATGGAAGCTCCATTATCACGAAGTCCCTCTCCTCCATGCAAAATATTCTGTAAATGAAAACGTTGATTACAACAGGGAGGGAAGACACTCGGTCATAGGGTCACCTCCACCACCATCTTCCCAAGCAATCAGTGGATACAGGATTGGAGCTGACGTCAAGAAATCTCGTGGCTATACGGTGTGCAGAATGTCTGGTTTCTCTCTTTTGAATCCATTGTAAAAACCGAAAACGTTTCGACGACACCATTGCTTTGACATTGTGTACGCAGAAGCAATTTTTGGCATTTGTATTCCTATTTGTATTGTGTTTATATCTTAATATTTGTATATTTGTAACTTCATTAGAAGCAGTGAGTTTGCTGTGGATTTTCCGAAGATGAAAATTGTTGGTGTTTTCTTTTCTGAGGTAGGGAGAGGGTAGCAAGATGGGCATGGCAGGTAAGATGGGAATACCTAGGCTCTGTGGACCAAACCGCCAATGGCACGAAGGCCGATTACTTGCATTAGTGAGTCTGTGGTGTTTTGTTACATCCCAAGTATACGAATAGGTAAACCTTGTTCTTTGCTTAAAATTTCAACACTAAAAAAATGTTACTGACTATCCTATTGCAATAGCAATAGGATAGTCAGCAACTCTCATTGTTGGTTTGTTGACTCATACTCATAGTTGATTGTTGATGCAACTCTCATTTTTGCTCAACACAGCTACGTTTTCATGGAATAACTGGTTACATTATATGTACCACACTCAAAAGCCTGTCTCACCCCACCCATTGGGGCAAGATTGGGTTTTTGCGACATTTTACGCCAAAAGTTATTGCTACATGTATTATGCAGCAGCACTGATCTCAATGTGTTTGAGAGCAGGAACAGGCAAATTTTCATCAAAGCTTCAGGCAAGAGTGCATCACAGTCACATTAAAATCAGGTGAGATGCAGAGCCTCAAACACAACTCTGCCTGTCTCGCCACCCTCTCCCCCATTCCGACTGGTATTCGATGTGTGTGCGGCGTCATATTTTAGTGAGCCTTTGATGGAAGAAACACAATGGGCTGAGCGCAAAGCAGCAAAGCACCGATGAATTAAGTGAACTCATTAGATTCCAAGAAGTCCAAGAACACTACAGGTGCAGTTAGTTTTGAATTGAGGAGCTGGGCACCTCTACACTGGGGGCTGCTGCTGCATTTTATGCAGCCAGGCAAGACAAATACTCAATAAGCACATTGTTTTCATTTTTAATTACAAAAAATATCACTTTCGACAAATTTGGACACAACTCGAATCATTGAATCATTTATCGAGAGCGTAAGCACAAGCTGACATAATAACAAAACCCAACTTTTGATTTAGCCGGGATTGCTTTCCAGCGTAATGTATTCAAGGTGCATTGCTCAGAGCCCAATGCGTTGCAGGTACCACAGATTTTGCACCAAATACATACTAAGCTCAACAACACCCTTGAAGCATTTCAAATCGCAAAGATTAGATTAACTTCGAATCACACCAAATAGACATACTTCAAGTCGTATAGAATAATCGTTTCAGCCTGGTTTTGCCACAACATTCACTGCAACCCACTCCAGGCCACGAAAATACAATAGTGCCCCAACTTCAAAGTGAACCTAAACTGCTCCTTTGCATCTTTCATCTTTTCACCTTTTAGAACGTTTCTTTCGTTTTTGAACTATGTTCTTTTGCTTTATCTCACTTCTAGCTTTTCGTTTTTTCCTTTCTTTCTCATCACGTCCCTTTCTGATCCATTTTTACAGATATAAATGCTGAAACGAAAACCTTTACTGGCGAATTGAGCTATGAGAATAGCAAAACCAGTGTGATACTTGGATAAGGCCATCTGTGGACCATGAGTAAATTCAGGGAGGAATGCAACAGGGACAGATGCCTCACATTCATCTCACCTTCCCCTGTACTAGCCTGGTGCCCCACCGAACTGCACTCCCTCGGGAATGAGCGGATCTGGGTTTTTCAATCCGGGGGCACCCAGTCAGCGGGTGCCATTCGGACCAATTGGCGCCAGTTTTGGATGATGTAACTGATCAAGGGTGCCAATCTTATAACTGGGGTGCCAATACTTGTATCCGGGAGAGGGGAGGTAAAAAACGATTTTTCAGGGGGCGCCATCGAACTTTCAGGGGAACGCAATTGATGCCTCTCAAGGGCATCAATAGTGTTCCCCTCATTTTTTGTCCAATATTCAGGGGTGCAAATGCCCCCTTTCCCACTGGTACCGCCTGTCACTAAGCATGCAGAACTCAAGGCACCCGCAATCGATGTTATCACGTCTCAACATCATCACGATATCAAAGATACCATCTGAGAGCAATATCTGCCCATCACCCCAACTTTTAGATAGTTCCTGTACATATAGGTAGTTATCAAATGTCACAATTAAGAGTTCCTGGCGCACATCAATACCAAGATGGTTTCAATAATCAAACCACCCTACACCAGCTCTCACCACTCCCAAACACCAACACCACTTCAATAATGATTAAAGCATCAGCCTGCAGAACATGGAATGTTACAGGACCTTGTTCATATTGGGGCAGCCTTGGGGCAGATCTCCTAATTTGGGGCAGCTTTTGTCCATATTTGGGGCAAGTAAACACACCATGGGACAGACCTTCTAGTTTAGGGCAGGTTTTGTCCATCTTTGGAGCAAGTAGGACCAGAGTTGTGTGAATCACTAGTCAGAGTTTAACTCCAATTCCAACTTGTTTGACTCAGTTGAGTTGAGTAAAAAAAATTAGACAGTTGAGGTGATTTGAGTCGGTTCATACCACATCAATGAGTTGAGTTGAGTTGTGAAGACAGCTAGTCAAATGGGTTGACAACAAAAGTTGACTCAGTATATAAATATCCAGTTTGCAAAATATGGCATTTTCGACGAGATCTTGTCAGTGATAGTGCCCCTGGAGACAGGAGAGAGTGGTGCAAATTTCATCAACCCAGTGTGAATTTGAAACTGGTGCAAGGAATGTGGCAATTGCACCAAACAAATAATGGCTAAAAGATTATTAAGACAGCAGAGGGGGCTTGAGAAAAAGTCCTTAACAAATAACAGAGGTAGCATTCCATTGTATGGGTAGGAATGGGTGCGTTATTCCCTGGTATATGGAGCATTGGTGTGAATTTTTAAGACTGGTGGTGCAAGAATTTTACATGGCTGGTGTGACATGTCTGGTCTGCTGCCATACTTTGCAGACTGGATAAATATGCTGAATAATTTTGAAGTTGTCTTCCTTTTGGAAATCTCTTTTGAATACCTTTTCCTCCAGTGTTGCAATGGATTCAATCAGTTTTAATTTGTTTCAATATATCAAATTAATTATACAGTTCAATTGCTTATCTAAAATGACCATTCGGTCCGAAGAAATCCCCTATGCAGAAATAATAAATGTACTCAAAACATTGAGCAGGCTCCTATCTCTGGCCTAGCCTTTAACATGCTAAAGGGAGATATGTGAAAAAATTTATTGGCTATATCAAAAGGTTACAAAACGTTGTTTCAGAAGTCCTATTCTCATTTTTGTGAATTCAGCCTGCAAATACCTTAAAATTGCTCTCAAGGTCAACATTTCTAGACGACTTTACCGGGCACCTCATATTGATGTATATGATTTACACACGGCTAAGGCTACCAATTTCTCTACAAATTAGGTCATGTCTATCTTTAACAGTGATGAAGAACTTATGACTACTACAGAAAAAAATTACTTTAGAAAAACAACATTCCAAAACTTTGGAAACAGAAATATAGGGCTAAAAAGAAATCACAATTAACCAATCAGAAGCCTAGAAATTCTCAAACCGGGGTCATGTGACCTATCTGACGCAAAAGTTTTGTCAACCTGGGGCCGAAGCAGAAAATGACTCAAGACCTGAGGTAGGTACGAACCCGCTGAAGACTTACATAATTATGCTTTTTCCATTTCTAGGGCAAACTAATTCATTTTGTAGTTTTTAAAAGCTTTATAAAATTAATTCAAATACAAATAGAGGAGAACAGACATTTGTATTATAAAAAAACATTACTTTTCAACTTTAAATAGTTTTCAAAAAGTAAGTGATGGGTATTGGTATGGGCATGGGTAAGTGATGGGCATTTTATCGAAACTGTTAACCTATTTCAATAATAAGTAAGTGACCTCCCAAAATTTTGCCGAAGATGCAAAAATATTTGATAGTTTCGTTATCAGGATTTTTCAAATAGCAAGAAACCACAATAATATGTTTTCGCGTTTCTCCCTTAAAGAGGTGGGACAGACTGCGAAATGCATTTCAAATATCTCAAAAACTCCTCATCATCATCATCCAGTATCACTTCTTTTCAACCACCACTCATAGTTAGTGTAGACAATCAAACACCCACCACCACTCCAATATACAGGGCAATAGAGACACTAGGTATATATATAGGTATATATGCAATATAAAATAATAAGCACAGGCAAGAAAATGCGCCATTGCGGGACATGCTACTACACTGCCGACTCCAACTGCCAAAACTCAAAATCTGAACCATTGCAGCAACTGCTTAGCTTTTCAGTATGACAATAGATGACTACCTTTTCTACAAATTTGTATCTTTTGGTGAAGTTTCGTTCACTAGAAACTGTTTTATTAGACTTTTTGTTACCCGGAAATAGGGTCGGTTACTGCCAGAACTAGGTGCCAGAACTCAACTCACGAAGGAATCTAACAATCGCTTAGAAAAGCTTTGTGCCGAGCTAAAAATAGCAATTCTTAAAATTTGTACCTTTTCACGATGTTCCTTTTGAAGACAACTGTAAAATCATCGATTAAAAATGTCACTACTTTATTATAGAGGAATATTTTCTGTTGCTCCTGGTGTTCATGCCCGGAACCGAAGGCTGCATACCAGATCAGAAATAACCCAACATTCTTCCCCATATCCCAGGATATCAATAATTCCCCATACCAGGAGCAGGGGCGTACTTAAAACGTTGTCAACACAACAGAGAACGACAGCGCATAGGCGGATTCAGGATTTCCGACGGGGGGCACCATCCGGAACAGGGGGCACCACTTTTGACCGGCAAAACCTATCAGGTGAGCACAAAATCTTATTGGTGGGTGCTGATTTTCGCAACCGGAGCGGGAATGGGAAGCTATATTTCAGGGGGCGACTATAGACCTTGCAGGGGGGTGCTGAGGGCTGATCGGGGGAGAGCGCGGGACCTCTGCCCCCTGGATTCACCTGTGCGACAGAGGCGTGCAAAGACTGCTGGAAAGGGGTGCAGTTGGAAAAGGCGTTCAAAAGAGACTGCTGGCAACGAGATGTATTCTACAGAGGCGTGCTCAAAGGTTAGGAAAAGGGTACAGTTGGCAAAGGCGTGTCCAGGAGACTGCTAGTAGGAACATGTAATGCAGACAGGCGTGCTCAGAGTGCTAAAAAAAGATATAGAGCACAAAAACATCCCTGTATAAGGAACGAGCACAATCGTCTCCTCTGTGGGTTGATATTGTTGGGATAATCCCCTGCACCTCAGTTGTCCTGGCCATGTCTGTGATATCATCTCATATCAACACGTGCCTATCCTGTGTCGACAACGCCAGTGCTCGTGTATAGTTCTAAAACTAGCCATCTGCTGCCTAATCGAATTAGTTGTTACCTGTCTAATGTATATGAACGGCGACTATGGTATCACCAGTCAACTGACGTGGTTGGAGATATTAACATTGAGCTACATTTTTGTCACGTGCGATAATTTTCAGGGATAAATAACAATCGTGGGCCGATGCTGAAATCTTTTGGAGCACCCGCTCTGAGCAATGTGCAGATGCATAGGAAGTGAAATGGGGACGACATTCCCCTGCCTACAACCCGCTCGCCTCTGAGGAACAACTCGACTGTCTACAAAATTTGTTGTCGCTCATAACTTGCCTTCAGCGATGGTTTTTTGCTAGGATCTGTATTGTCCATATGCATGCTCTACACTGATGTTTGATCCAGTCACGTCATTATCATGACGTGGCAGTGGCAGTGCGGGACTACCTGTCTGTGATGCTACTCACTATCTGCGTTCAGGTGCGTGGGGGCAACTGTCTGGGCCTGTTCGTGGTGGCGCTAGTTTCGACCTTTGGCGGCGCCACCCGCGACTGCGAATGGCTGTTGGAGTATAGGTGGCGCTGGTTGTTAATGTGTTAACCTGGAGTCAGCTGACAGGCCGCAGAGATTTCCTGGCCACTTATTTAACCGCGCAAAATCAGTGTACCGTCTGAGACCTAATGTTTCTTACCAACACAAATGTTCATACAACACTCCGACATGATATTACTGTTGTCCATACAAGATGGCACTGTAACGAAAATATCTGTTCTATTCTCTTCCTTCTCTTTTGGCCGTCTGTGCAGTTTCTTATTGGGGAAAAAATAGAACTTGTCTCATTCTGTTGTACTGATTGTTCCCAACTCAACTCAGCCATAACCCGTGTGCTTTTGATATTGATATGTTCCAGTATGTCTTAACCCTCGCCCCACCGGGGGGGCATCGATGGCCCCCCTAAGGTTTTTCCGGGATAGCAGAAAAACGACGAGGCGCAGCACCGCGGTTGAGGGCTCTACCTCTCACTGCATCATATTCCCATCATCCCTGAAATTTTTTACCCCGGGTCACCCAAGGTCAGGGTCACCAGACGAGGTCAACCAAGGTCACCTCACTTCACCTTTAGAGCTCTGTAAGAGCTACATTTCAAAGTCGATCAATTTGAAACTTCCTACACTTCATGACCCCTCCAGGGTCTACAAGGTGTATATCCGGGATTTTTCGATTTCGTGCCCTGAGGTCAGGTCACGAGGCGACCTCTCCCATTGGAAAAGCATGGGGAAAAGCTATTTCATGATATAAAAGCCACAAAAATGATTGCAAATACTCAGACTGCTCAGAACAACGTTTTTGGACACCCTTTCACGGATCCCAGGGGTCATATTTGCTCTTTGACTTTTCCAAGGTCATCCAAGGTCACCAGAGGTCAAAAACAGTATTTTGACAATAACTTTTGACCTAATTGAGCTAGAGCGGTGAAACAAACACCATCGTGTTTGTCTTGTCACTGGCTTTCATTTGATATACGGCAAGGTTACTTTTTGACCTTTCGTGACCTCAGGTCATATTAGGTCACGAGGTGACCTCTGGCGGTCAAACCACTGGCGGGAGGTCTTTACGTTCCACATAGCGGAAAAAGTACTGGCAATTTTCTATCAAATGTACTTTACCAAGCCTCAATAGCTCTAATGACATAAGAGTTATGCCCAGTTTGCTTAATCATTTCATATTTGAGTGAAAATAGCCGATCTTGACCTAATTTGACCTCTGGAGGTCAAACCATTGACCTGAGAACTAAAACATGCGAAGTAATTTCTTACTGAATTCACGCGAGCTTTCTATTGCACTTTGCAGATTTGCGCTAACGCCCATATTTTCGGAGTTAGAGGGGGAGCCATCGATGGCCCCCCCCGTGGGGTGAAGGTGGCGCCGGACCCCCGGTGGGGCGCGGGTTAAGCCTGATTATCCTTGTTCTTGTTTCTCCTCATTCCTCCGGTCCCGGTACTCGAACAACGTCCGCCGCGCCGCTACCGACCTGCTCCCGCGTCCCCGCGGGCCGGCCGCGTCGGAATCTTAAATCCGCTGCTTTGCGCGAACGCGTGCCCCGTGGCATCCCGGCGAGCTCGCCTGCGTCCCCCCCACACCCCGCCGCTACGGACCCGTCGCCGCCGCGTTGCTCGCTTCGCCGCCCGAGCTGGTTTTCTCTGGTCTCGCAGCCCGACACGGTATTGCGTCTCTCTCACCGTCTCACTGTCTCATCGGTACCTCACATCTCTTTACACTTCCTTTACCTTCTTCCCGTCACTTTCCCTTTGTTACTTTACTCGGCCTGTGCTCATGTTTGATCTAACGAGTTTCGTGCGGCGCCTGCCGCTGGACTTAAACGCTGATCTCCTGTTGTGCGTTTTAACCATACTTATGTGTGTGTGTGTGTGTGTGTGTGCGTGCGCGCTAAATACATGTCATGGCTACAAAAGCGATCTCAGAGTGTTGGAAAAGAGTGCATTGTACAGAGGTGGTCTCAGACTGTTAGGAAGGGGTTCAAGTGGAAAAGGCGTCTCCAGAAGACTGCTGGTGGGGGATGATTTATTCAGAGGCGTGTTCAGAATGCTGGGAAGAGGTGCAATTGGCAAAGGCGTATCCAGATCAGTGCCGTAGCCAGAGGAGTCGTTGGGGACCACGGACCCTCTTGGGCAGATCTTGTGCACTGGAAAACACGAGCATTCAACTCGAGGGCCCCTGAGCTTGGTCGCACGGGACCCCCGACCTTAGTCTCAGAGGGCCCCCGAGCTTGATCTCAGGGGCCCCGGAGCTTAGTGTACGACTGCCCTCCGAGCTCAATCTCGGGGACCCCCGAGCTTATTGTCAGGTTGCCCTCCAAGCTTGATCTCGGGGACCCTGAGCTTGGTCTCAGTGGCCCTTGGTTGGTCTCGGGGAGTTCCCGAGCCTGGTCTTAGGGGTACTCCGGTATCGAGGGCTCCCAAGTATCGAACATTGACCTTGGGGCCAACTGAGCTTGGTCTCAGGGGGCCCCGAGTTGGTCTCAGGTGACCCCGAGCTTTGTTTCAGGAAACCCCCGAGCTTGGTTTCAGTGGACCCCCAAAACTTAGTCTCAGAGGACCCCCAAGCTTGGTGTCAGTGGCCTGAGCTTGGTCTCAGTGGGCTCCATGAGCGTGGTCTCAGGGGCACCTCGATCATCGGTATCAAGGGCTCCGGATTATCGAACATTGATATCGGGGGCACCTGAGCGTGGTCTCAGGGGCCCTGAGTGGGTCTCAGGAGCCTAAACATGGTCCCAGGGGCCCCAATGGGGCCCCTAGGATCTTAGTCTTAAGATGTTAAGAAGGTCCGTGAGACCAATCTTAAGATTGGTCCCACGGGCCTTTTGATCTTGGTCCACGGTCTTTCGGTCTTGGTCTCAGGGAGCCCCCGAGCTTGGTCTCAGGGCCCCCAAGCTTGGTGTCAGGGGACCCCGAACTTAGTTGCAGGGGACCCCCGAGCTTGGTCTCAGAGGATCCCCAAAATTAGTCTCAGAGGACCCCCAAGCTTGGTCTTAGTGGCCTGAGCTTGGTCTCAGTGGGCTCCACGAGCTTGGTTTCAGGGGACCCCCGAGCTTTGTTTCAGGAAACCCCCGAACTTGGTCCCAGGGGACCCCCGAGCTTGGTTTCAGTGGCCCGAACTTGGCCTCAGGGGCTCCCCGAGCTTAGTGTCAGGGGTCCCTCTATCATCGCTATCGAGGGCTCCGGATTATCGAACATTGATCTTAGGGGCCCCTGATCTTGGTCTCAGAAGCCCCCCGAGCTTAGTCTCAGGGGCCCCCAGCCTGGTCTCAGGGGACCCCCGAGCTTGTCATCCGGTGGTCTGAGCTTGGTCTCAGGGGGCTTTACAAGCTTGGTCTTAGGGGCCCTCGATCATCGATATCAAGGGCTCTGGATTATCGAACATTGATCTCCGGGGCCCTGAGTTTGGTCTCAGCGGGGCCCCGAGCTTGGTCTCAGGGGCCCCAAACTTGGTCCCACGGGCCTTTTGATCTTGGTCTCACGGTCTTTCGGTCTTGGTATCAGTGGTTCCCCGAGCTTGGTCTCAGGGCCCCTGAGCTTGGTCTCAGAGGACCCCCAAAACTTAGTCTCAGAGGACCGCCAAGCTTGGTGTCAGTGGCCTGAGCTTGGTCTCAGTGGGCTCCACGAGCGTGGTCTCAGGGGCACCTCGATCATCGGTATCAAGGGCTCCGGATTATCGAGCATTGATCTCGGGGGCCCTAACCTTGGTCTCAGGGGGCCCTGAGTTGTTCTCAGGGACCCCGGCTTGGTCTCAGGGCCCCAAAAACTTGGTCCCATGGGCCTTTCGATATTGGTCTCAAGGACCTTTCGGTCTTGGTTTCAGGAGGAATTTGAGCTTGGTCTCAGGGGCCCACGAGCCTGGTCTCTGGGGACCCCGAGCTTGTCCTCAATGGCATAGGCTTGGTCTCAAAGGGCTCCACAAGCTTGGTCTCAGGGGCCCTTGATCATCGATATCAAGGGCTCCGGATTATCAAACATTGATATCGGGGCCCCCTGAGCCTGGTCTCAGGCGCCCCCAGTTAGTCTCAGGCGCCCGAGCTTGGTCTCAGGGGCCCCGAGTTGGTTTCAGGGGCCCGAGCTTGGTCTCAGGGCCCCAAACTTGGTCCCACGGGCCTTTTGATCTTGGTCCCACGAGCCTTTCGATCTTGGTCTCACGGGCCTTTCGATCTTGGTCTCAGTCTCAGGGGCCCCAAGTTGATTTCAGGGGCCCGAGCTTGGTCTCAGGGCCCCAAACTTGGTCCCATGGGCCTTTCGATCTTGGTCTCACGGGCCTTTTGGTCTTGGTCTCATGGGCTCCCCGAGCTTGGTCTCAGGGGGGCCAGAGCTTGGTCTCAAGGTCCCCCTCGAGCCTGGTCTCAGGGATTCCGAGCTGGTCTCAGGGGTCGAGCTTGACCTCGGGGCCCCAAACTTGGTCCCACGGGCCTTTTGATCCTGGTCCCATGGGCCTTTCGATATTGGTCTCACGGGCCCTTTTGTCTTGGTCTCATGGGCTCCCGAGCTTGGTCTCAGGGGGGCCCTGAGCTTGGTCTCAGGGGCCCTCCGAGATTCATCTCAGGGGTTCCCCGAACTTGGTGTCAGGGATCCTCCAAACTTGGTTTCAGGGCCCTTCCCTCCGGGCTTTGTCTCAGGAGCCCCGAGCTTGGTCCCCCGAGCATCGGTAGCGATGGCACTGGAGTGCCGAACATTGATCTCAAGGGGGGGCAATATTGATATCGGAGTACCCCCAACTATCGATATCGATGGCCTCACGAGTGAGGAACGCGCATTAGCCTCACAGAATGTTGTGTTTGGTCTCAGAAGCCCCAGGCTTCAGGGGCCCCCAAGCATCGGTATGGAGGGGCTCCAGGGTACAGAGCATCAGTCTCGAGGGGCTCCGAATATTTATCTGGGGAGCCCCCGAACATGGGTGTCGAGTTACTCCTGAGGTAAGCGCGAGCACGACCCTAAGGGTGTCCCCGAGCCTGATCTAAGTGGGACCCTGAGCTTGGTCTTAGGAGCCCCCGTGCATTACTATCAAGGGCCTCAGTAGTATTGGTCTCGGTGGGGGGGCAAGCAATGATTTCAGGGGCATTCAAATGTTGATCCTGGAGGGCCCTCGAATGTACGGATGCAGTGACATAGCCAAGGGGGTCCTAGGAGTCTGCGGACCCCCCCTTGGGCTAATTTGAGCCACTGCAAATGATTCTCTGATCACTGTGCCCCCTGAGTCAGTCTCAGGGGACCCTGAAGATTCGTTCTCAGGGCGTCTCGAGTCGGCTTTAGGGTCCCCGCCCTGAGAGTCGGTCTCAAGGCCCCCAAAAGTAGATTTCAGGGGGCCCCTGAGAGTTGGTCTCAGGGGGGCCGAGTGTCGGTCTCAGTGGGCCCTGAGAGTCGGTATCAGTGTAAATATTTACTTTCAGGTGGCCCCGAGATTAATCTGAGGGCCCGAGAGATAGTCTCACTTAATGCGCAGAGTGCTGGTCTCAGGGGGCCCCCAGGGACAATACTGGAAGCCCTTGAGACTTCTCAGGCTGTGCCCCCATTTTTGTATAAGGGGCCCCGAGAGCAAATCTCAGGGAGCGCCCAAGCTTGGTCTCAAGGGACCTCCGAACTTGGTCTCAGGGGCCCCCAAGCTTGGTCTCAGGGGGCCCCCGAGCTTGGTCTCACGGGCTTTCCGAGCTTGGTCTCAGGGGCCCCTGATCATCGGTATTGAGGACTCCAGAGTATCGAACATTGATCTCGGGGGGCCCTGAGCTTGGTCTCAGGGGGCCCTGAGCTTTGTCTCAGGGGCCCCTGAGCTTGGTCTCAAGGGACCTCCGAAATTGGTCTCAAGGGCCCCTGATCATCGGTATCGAGACTCTAGGTAACCAGACATTGATCTCGGGGGCCCCCTGAGCTTGGTCTCAGGGGGCCCCGAGCTCGGTCTCAGGGGGCCCCGAGCTTGGTCTCAGGGCCCCTGAGCTTGGTCTCAAGGGACCTCCGAACTTGGTCTCAGGGGCTTTCCGAGCCTGGTCTCAGGGGCCCCTGATCATCGGTATCGAGGGCTGCAGAGTACCAAACATGGATCTCGGGGGCCCCCTGAGCTCGGTCTCAGGGGCCCCTGAGCTTAATCTCACGGGATTTTCGATCTTGGTCTCAGAGGCCCCCCGAGCTTGGTCTTAGGGGCCCCGAGCTCGTTGTCAGGGCCCCCAGGTTGGTCTCAGGGGACCCCCTGAACCTGGTCTCAGGGGCCCCTGATCACCAGTATCGAGACTCTAGAAAACCAGACATTGTTCTCGGGGGGCCCACTGAGCTCGGTCTCAGGGGCCCCCGAGTTTTAGTCTCACGGGCCTTTCGATCTTGGTCCCAGGGTCCCCTAGCCTGGTCTCAGGGACCCCAAGCTTATTCTCAGGGGCCTTTCTATCTTGGTCTCAGAGGGCCCTCCGAGTTTGGTCTCAGGGGACCTCAGAGCTCGGTCTCAGGGGCCCCCGAGCTTTGTCTCAGTGGACCCCCGAACTTGGTCTCAGGGGGCCCCTGATCATCGGTGTCGATCTCTAGGGAACCAGATATTGTTCTCGGGGGGAAGGGGCACTGAGCTCGGTCTCAGGGGCCCCCCGAGCTTGGTCTCAGGGACCCCCGAGCTTTAGTCTCACGGGCCTTTCGATCTTGCTCTCAGGGTCCCCCTAACTTGGTCTCAGGGACCCCGAGCTTAGTCTCAGGGGCCTTTCTATCTTGGTCTCAGGGGCCCTCCGAGTTTTGTCTCAGGGGGCCTCAGAGCTCGGTCTCAGGGGCCCCCTGAGCTTGGTCTCAGGGGACGCCCAAACTTGATCTCAGGGGCTCCCGAGCTTGGTCTCACGGACCTTTCGACTTGGTCTCAGGCGGCACCCTAGCTTGGTCTCAGGCACCCCTGAGCTTAGTTTCAGGGGCCTTTCTATCTTAGTCTCAGGGGACCCTCCGAGTTTGGTCTCAGGGGCCCCTGAGCTCGGTCTCAAGGGCCCCCGAGCTTGGTCTCAGGCCCCCCAAGCTTTAGTCTCACGGGCCTTTCGATCTTGGTCTCAGGGGGCCCCGAGCTTGGTGTCACGAGGCCCTCCGAGTTTGGTACCAGGGGATCCCGAGCTTGGTCTCAGGCCCCCGAGTATGGTCTCAGGGGGCTCCTCGAGCTTGGTCTCAGGTCCCCCAAGCCTGGTCTCAGGGCCCCCAAGGTTTGCATCAGGGGCCCGAGCTTGGTCTCACGGGCCTTCCGAGCTTGGTCTCAGGGGGCCCTGAGCTTGGTCTCACGGGTCTTTCGATCTTGGTCTTAGGGGCCCCAGAGCTGGTCTCAGGGATCCCCCGAGCGTTGGTATCGATGGCTCCGGAGCAGCGAACATTGATCTCGGGAAGTGGGGGGGGGACAATATTGATCTCGGGGTGTCCCCCGGCTATCGATATCGAGGGAACTTATGAGCGAGGCCCGAGAATTGGCCCCATGGGACCCAGAGTTTGGTCTCAGGGGCCGAGGCTTGGGCTCAGGGTCCCCGAGCGTTGGTATCGAGGGGCTCCAGAGTACCGAGCATTAGTCTCCGGGGGGGGCCTTCGAATGTTGATCTGCTCCCCCAAACAACGATGTCGAGTTACTCCTGAGAAAAGCGCAAGCATAGGCCTAAGGGTGCCCCCTGAACCTGATCTAAGTGGAACCCCGAGCTTGGTCTTAGGAGCCCCGTGCATCAGTATCCAGGGGCTCCGGAGTATTGGTATCGGGGGGAAGCAATGATTTCAGGGACCTCCAAGTGCTGATCTCGGCCGGCCCCCGAATGTGTGGATGCAGTGGCGTAGCCAAGGGGTTCTAGGAATCCGAGGACCCCCCTTTGGGCCAATCTAAACCACTGCAAAGCATTCTCTGATAACGGGGCCCCCAGAATCAGTCTCAGAAGCCCCTGAAGATTCGTTCTCAGGGTGTCCCGAGTCGGCCTCAGGGCCCCGCCCTGAGGGTCAGTCTCAAGACCCCCAAAAGTAGATTTCAGGGGGTCCCTGAGAGTTAGTCTCAGGGGATCCCGAAAGTCGGTCTCAGGGGCCCCGAGAGACGGTCTCAGGGGGCCGAGCTCGTCCCAGGGTCCCCAGAGAGTGGTTCTCAGGGCCCCGCGACAGACTATTTCAGGGGGCTCCATGAGAGTCAGTCTCAGAGAACCCCAAGGGTCGGTCAAGGGGACCCTGAGATTCAGTCTTAGAGGACCCCCGATATTCGGTCCCATAGTCTTACGGGCGTCTCTCTCAGGAGTCAATATTTACTTTCAGGTGGCTCCGAGAATTAATCTAGGGGTCCGAGAGCTAGTCTCATTTGATCCGCAGAGTGCTGATCTCAGGAGGCCCCTGAGGGATTTTGGGGCTTTGAGAGTAATTCCCAGAGGTGCTCCCGAATTTTGGTCTCACGGCTCCGATTTAGCCTTAGACCTCTGAGGGCTAATCTGGGCTTCCGAGAGTCAGTCTCGGGAGTGCCGTGCCAAATACTCAGTTTCAGGGGTGGTTCCAGGCCTCCCTCATCGAGTGTTAGTCTCGGGGCGACCCAGGGTTAGTCTCAGAGGGCTGTCGGAAGTCATTCCCAGCCCCCCGCCTCACCCCAGAGACAGCCTCAGGGGATCCCCAAGAGGTAATCTGGATGGCCCCGAGTGTCAGTCTCAGCCCCCTCCCCCAGAGCAAATCTGGGGGGCCGATAAACAGGCCCAGAGGTGCTGCCGATAACTGATCTAGGGAGCCCCGAGAGATTCTCAGGAGTCCACAATTTTGGTCAAGAGGCGCCGTGAATCAGTATCAGAGACTCCCTGAGATCTAATCGGGAGATGGGCCGAAAATTAACCTTGTGAGTAGCGCCAAGTGTTGGTCTTGACGGCCCCAGAGCTAGTCTCAGGTCCCCCTAGAACTGATCTCGGAAGCCCGAGTTATATTCAGGGGACCTTTCAGTTCTATAGTGTAAGGAGGGCCGGAGAGCTAATCTCAGAGATCCGACAATTAGTCTCACGAGGTCTCCAGGAGTTAGTCTCAGGGGTTCCCAGAAGCTGCCCTCAAGTGTCCCCAAAAGCTAGTCTCAGCGAGCATTCCTCTCCTTCCTCCCCCTCCTCTCAAAGTTATCCTCAGGGCCTCACGAGAGTAAGTTCCAGGGAGTCCCAGTAGGTAGTCTCATGGTACCCCCAAATGCTGGTTTTGGGGGACGTAAGTACTGATTTGCGGGAAAAGTGTTGTTTTCGGGGGTCCCAGATACTGGTTTCTGCGCCGTGTCAAGTGCTAGGCCCCTGGAGATCTCTGCTCGACCCAGGGGTCAGGGGGGGGCGGGAGCGGTGGGTGATGGTCCTGGATGGCTTAACACTGGCATAGCAATACAAGCCCTGTACAAAGCCTATCAGAGACCTAAAGTCCAAGGAAGTACTCACCTCCCCAAGCCCCCGGGATCTCCAACCAATGGCTAGGGAGGAGTAAGTGAGCGGTTTCATCAGTAGGACTGTCCATGGAATAGGTTTTATATAGCATCTGGGGCACACTCATATATCCTTTTTATTGAGCGTCCTTTTTCCTTTCCGTTTCTTTTAGATTTTAGAATACAATCCAGAGATATCGCTTGAGATCCTAAGCTCAAAGAAGATTGCGAAAATCATATGCCTCTGAAAAATTTATATATTCCCATTGCGTACCAAAAAAGGCAAATTGAAACATATTGATCAGGCACCATTCCTGAAGGAAAGGCAAAAATTAATCTAATTCTAGCATCCATAATAGCCAATCGAACAGGGAATTTGGAACTTAAGCTGGTTTTTCAATCTATTAGCTTAGTCCCAATAACTACCGTCCTAAATATTCTGAAATAAACAACTTTCAAATATTTTCGTAGGAAACCAGAAAAACAAGGAGAATGACACACATTGATGAGCATAATCCAAAAAGAAAAATAGGTATGCAAGGTTTAAAATAACAATGACAGAGTAATCCAAGGCGATAATTATCTCAGGGGCCTATTGTTTCGGTAATTTGCTCATTTACAACATAGCAAGGGTAAGAAAGTAACTCTGGTGAATTCATCAAGATCTTTCCGCGGAATAGACGGTATATGACGTCTGGAATACACCACCATCCACCATATCCCTTGTATTTTTATTCATTTTTTCCATTTCTTTGGAAACTTTCTGATTAAAGAGTTCATTAATTCGACACCCGGAAAAAATTGGTAATCATTTTCCGTAGAAGACCATTTATTCGTACTCAAAACGACTGACCTTCAATGACTTCATAGCTGATTACCAGAGTGAATTGAGGTAAAGTCAGGTTTAACATCATGCACGCAGCAGCATTTGATTTCCGAAATGTGCCACAAAACTGTTATTATAGCCACGCTGTCATATAGGTATGGGCCAGCCTTAATATTTGGTGACCTAAACTTACCAACACTTGGTCGGATCGAGAAAAATCAAACTATAAACAAATAACAAACACTTAAGAATGGATATAAAAATTTCCGTCGTGTAAATGTTATAATGCCAAAATATTATACGACACATATAGGAGATGGGCCTTGACTACTAAGGGGCCCCCGGCCTGGGGGCCCCCGACGGTAGTCGGACCCCCCTTGGCCGAATCCTGGCTACGCCACTGCATGGGACCAAGATCAAAAGGCCCGTGGGACCAATCTTGAGGCCCCTGGGACCAAGTTCAGGCCCCTGAGACCAACTCAGGGCCCCTGAGACCAGGGTCAGGGCCCTCGAGATCAATTTTCGATAATCCGGAGCTCTTGATATCGATGATCAAGGGCCCCTGAGACCATGCTCGTGGAGCACACTGAGACCATGCTTGGGGATCCTCTGAGACCAAGCTCGGGGCCCCCTGAGACCAGGATCCAAAGGCCCGTGAGACCAAGATCGAAAGGATCGTGGGACCAAGTTTGGGGCCCTGAGACCAAGCTCAGGCCCCTTAGACCAACTCGGGGCCCCTGAGACCAAGCTCGGGAGCCCATGAGACCCAGATCGAAAGGCCCGTGAGACCAAGATCGAAAGGCGCGTGGGACCAATCTTGGGCCCCTGGGACCAAGTTCGGGCCCCTGAGACCAACTCAGGGCCCCTGAGACCAAGCTCAGGGGCCCCCGATATCAATGTTCAATAATCCGGAGCCCTTGATACCGATGATCGAGGTGCCCCTGAGACCGCGCTCGTGGAGCCCACTGAGACCAAGCTTGGTGTCCTCTGAGACTAAAGTTTGGGCGTCCTCTGAGACCAGGCTCGGGGGCCCTTGAGACCAAGCTCGGAGGCCCCCTGAAACCAAGACCGAAAAGCCCGTGAGACCACGATCGAAAATCCCGTGGGAACAAGATCAAAAGGCCCGTGGCATCGAGTTTGAAGCCCCTGAGACCAAGCTCGGGGGTCCCCTGAAACCAAGCTCAGGCTGCCCTGATACCAAGTTCAGGAAGTCCCCTGAGACCAAGCTCAGGCCACCCTGAGATCTGGTTCAGGGGATCCCAGGATCAATGTTCAATACTTCGGAGCCCCTGATATCGACGATCATGGGCCCCTGAGACCAAGCCCATGGCGCCCCCTGACACTAGGCTCAAGCCACTGAGACCAAGCTCGAAGGATACCAAGACCGAAAGGCCGTGAGACCAAGATCAAAAGGCCCGTGGGACCAATCTTGTGGCCCCTGAGACCAGGCTCAGGTTCCTGAGACTAACTCGGGGCGCCTGAGACCAAGCTCAGGGGCCCCCGATATCAATGTTTGATAATCCTGAGCCCTTGATACCGATGATCGAGGGCCCCTGGGACCAAGCTTGTGGAGCCCCCTGAGACCAAGCTCAGGCCACTGAGGACAATCTTGTGGAGCCCCCTGAGACCAAGCTCAGGCCACTGAGGACAAGCTCGGGGGTCCCCTGAGACCAAACTCGTGGAGCCCACTGAGATCAAGCTCAGGCCACTAAGACCAAGCTTGGGGGTCCTCTGAGACTAAGTTTAGGGGTCCTCTGAGACCAAGCCCGGGGGGTCCCCTGCAACTAAGTTCGGGGTCCCCTGACACCAAGCTTTGGGGGCCCTGAGACCAAGCTCGGGGGCTCCCTGAGACCAAGACCGAAAGACCGTGAGACCAAGATCAAAACGCCCGTGGAACCAATCTTAAGAACGGTCCCACGGGCCTTCTTAAGATCTTAATACTAAGATCCCAGGGGCCCAATTTGGGCCCCTGGGCCAAGTTCAGAACCCTGAGACCAACTCAGGGCCCATAAGACCAAGCTCAGGTGCCCCTGATATCAATGTTCGCTAATCCGGAGCCCTCGATAGCGATGATCGAGGGACCCCTGACACCAAGCTCGGGGAGCCCCTGAGGCCAAGTTCGGGCCACTGAAACCAAACTCGGTGGTCCCCTGGGACCAAGTTCGGGGGTTTCCTGAAACAAAGCTCGGGGGGGGCACCTGAGACCAAGTTTGGGATCCCAGAGACCAAGCTCGAGGGACCCCTGACCCCACGCTCGGGGCCCCTGAGACCAAGATCGAAAGGCCCGTGAGATCAAGACCGAAAGGCTGGTGGGACAAAGAAGAAAAGGTCCGTGGGACCGAGCTTGGGCCCCCAGAGACCAAGCTCGGGGTCCCTGAGACCAACTCGGGGCCCCCTGAGACTAAGCTCAGTTGGCCCCAAGATCAATGTTTGATACTTCGAGCCCTCGATACCGGAGTACCCCTGAGACCAGGCTCGGGGAACTCCCGAGACCAACCAAGGGCCACTGAGACCAAGCTCGGGGACCCCGAGATCAAGTTTGGAGGGCAATCTGACATTAAGCTCGGGGGTCCCCGAGATTAAGCTCGGAGGGCAGTCGTACACTAAGCTCCGGGGCCCCTGAGATCAAGCCCAGGGGCCCTCTGAAACTAAGTTCGGGGGTCCCGTGCGACCAAGCTCAGGGGCCGTCCAGTTCAATGCTCGTGTTTTCCAGTGCACAAGATCTGCCCAAGGGGGTCCGTGGTCCCCAACGACTCCTCTGGCTACGCCACTGATCTGGACACGTCTTTGCCAATTGCACCTCTTCCCAGCTTTCTGAACACGCCGCTGAATAAATCATCCCCACCAGCAGTCTTTTGGAGACGCCTTTTCCACTTTCAACCCCTTCCGAACAGTCTGAGACCACTCTGTACAATGTACTCTTTTCCAACACTCTGAGATCGCTTTTGTACTATATATCTTTTTTAGCACTCTGAGCACGCCTGTCTGCATTACATGCTCCTACTAGCAGTCTCCTGGACACGCTTTTGCCAACTGTACCCTTTTCCTAACCTTCTGAGCACGCCTCTGTAGAATACATCTCGTTGCCAGCAGTCTCGTTTGAACGCCTTTTCCAACTGCACCCCTTTCCAGCAGTCTTAACACGCCTCTGTCGCATAGGCGAATCCAGGGGGCAGAGGTCCCGCGCCCTCCCCCGATCAGCCCTCGGCGCCCCCTGCAAGGTCTATGTCGCCCCCCTGAAATGTAGCTTCCCATCCCCGCTCCGGTTGCGAAAATCAGCACCCACCAATAAGCAGAGGTGCAGAAAGTATGCTGGCTGTCACAAACTCAATGTGACATATGCCTCCTCTGTCACACAGAGCTGGAAATAATAATTGTATACTTGAATACTATTTCCAATATGCTGAATGTCCTCTACCTGTCCCTTACTTTTTGCAGCAGACAAGGTTCTAGCACCAAATCATTACACCATGAAAGTAGTAAGTTTTCATTTATAGATCATGTTTTTGTTTTTGGAAGGAAAATTTCCAATTATGGGTCATTTTTTCCAGTATTGGGGTCATAACTATTATTGGCAACTCTGACTGCAGTTTCCCCAATGACATGCATTTCCTTTTTTTAAAGAAGTTTCCATTTTTGGAAGGAGTGTTTCCAATTATGGTACTTTTCCACATGATTACATGTAGCAATTATCATGAAAATAGTCATTATTGGGAACATACCTATTAATTGGAGTGTACATGTACACACAATTGGGAACCCTAACCACAGCTTCCCCCCCAATAAACTTCTATCTCACATATCAACAAAAGGGAAAAATGTCAATGTCAACATAGTATTTGAATCTACCTAAAATGTGTTGGTAAAGTGGACCTTAGGTAGCATTTTTATAAACACATCAAATGCTTAAAATTTGCATCCCACTCACGATCATCACCTGCCTGGTCATTCCCTTTTGCAGTAAAAACTCTGAGGCAACTAGCCTGCATAGATGTAAAATTATGTCTATTGCCCTAATAGGTGCAGAGGTATTGGAATTCACATACCAAAGAAAGATCCAGTGTAGTCGAAATCCTGCTTTAACTCCATGCAGTCCAGGTCCTGTGCGTTGCTTACCACCACTGGTAGTAAGCAACACACCCCCAACCAGCGTTTTTCGAAGTCTATTTCTTTCTGAGATTTGCTGTGATTTTCTGAGATAAGAAGGGGGTCTACTCGGCCCCCTCCAGTGCACGTTAGTTCCAGGCCCCTCTCCAGTGTGGGTGTTAACACTTTGTGGAGGACTGCATTAGCACACATTTGCTATCTGTACAATATTGATATGATAATTTGATCATGAAAACTCACCTGAATCACTGTTGTTGCCAGCCTGTTGCTGGCGCCAACTCTCCCAACTTCCTCCAGCTCCAAATCTATCTAACCAATCTAGGGCACAAATAAACTAAGGCACAAGCAGGCTAAGGAATGAAAAACCAAGCTTGATATGGGAAAGTGCATCAGTCTTACAATAGCCTACATTCAGATTAGCCATGGGCAGCAATATTTATTCTAGCTAGTTTTAGCCTGCACTTATCTTAAATATACCTAATGAATATGCCCTCAAAATAAGTGGCTTCCCGCCTGTTTAAATTTTTGGCAGGCTCTACATCACATAAACATTTCTATACTTGTCTTGTCGCTGTTGCGCAGTTTAAGTAGAATTGCTGCCCAGCTATGTTTATTTTCTCACTCACTTAGTACTTTTATTAGTAGCTTTTAGGCGTACTTAATACTAAATTCGAAGAAATAGGGGCCAATAAATCGCAGACACTCAAACTGTAAATATGATTTAACCTGAAAAAATGGACAGAGAAGAACTTGATAAAGTATCTGCGTTATCGTTAATGCCTTGAATATGCCCACAATCGTGTATTTCTCGAAAAAATTGACTGTCACATTTCCGGTATCTAGGCGACAACTTTCTGCAAACTACTAACAATCAGCCCCATTGGGCTGCATGTTAAAATCTGGCAACTGTGACAGCGGTTTGCGGGTTTTCTGCAGCGGGGGTCCCTCGTTTCAGTAGAAACTGAACACAGTACCAATATTGTATTACTAATGGTACGCTGTGCAATTGAAGAACAGAGCTGCTAAGTTAAAATATTCCCTACACGCTTCATTCTCTATTTCGAAAATATGGGGTTTGATCTTGAGCCATACAGTCAGGATCGCTATTTTGTCACAATTATGCACCTCAATTTTCGTAAATGTGTCACAAACTCCGGTAGCCGAGTTGGCAAGTTTCTGCACCTCTGCCAATAAGGTTTTGTGCTCACCTGATAGGTTTTGCCGGTCAAAAGTGGTGTCCCCTGTTCCGGATGGCGCCCCCTTGCCCGAAGTCCTGAATCCGCCTATGCGCTGTCGTTGTTTCTTGTGTTCACAACGTTTTAACCCGCGCCCCACCGGGGTCCGGCGCCACCTTCGCCCCACCGGGGGGCCATCGATGGCCCCCTCTAACTCCGAAAATATGGGCGTTAGCGCAAATCTGCAAAGTGCAATAGAAAGCTCGCGTGAATTCAGTAAGAAATTACTTCGCATGTTTTAGTCCTCAGGTCAATGGTTTGACCTCCAGAGGTCAAATTAGGTCAAGATCGGCTATTTTCACTCAAATATGCAATGATTAAGCAAACTGGGCATAACTCTTATGTCATTAGAGCTATTGAGGCCTGGTAAAGTACATTTGATAGCAAATTGCCAGTACTTTTTCCGCTATGTGAAACGTAAGGATCTCCCGCCAGTGGTTTGACCGCCAGAGGTCACCTCGTGACCTAATATGACCTGAGGTCACGAAAGGTCAAAAAGTGACCTTGCCGTATATCAAATGAAAGCCAGTGACAAGACAAACACGATGGTGTTTGTTTCACCGCTCTAGCTCAATTAGGTCAAAAGTTATTGCCAAAATACTGTTTTTGACCTATGGTGACCTTGGATGACCTTGGAAAAGTCAAAGGGCAAATATGACCCCTGGGATCCGTGAAAGGGTGTCCAAAAACGTTGTTCTGAGCAGTCTGAGTATTTGCAATCATTTATGTGGCTTTTATATCATGAAATAGCTTTTCCCCATGCTTTTCCAATGGGAGAGGTCGCCTCGTGACCTGACCTCAGGGCACGAAATCGAAAAATCCCGGATATACACCTTGTAGACCCTGGAGGGGTCATGAAGTGTAGGAAGTTTCAAATCGATCGACTTTGAAATGTAGCTCTTACAGAGCTCTAAAGGTGAAGTGAGGTGACCTTGGTTGACCTCGTCTGGTGACCTGACCTTGGGTGACCCGGGGTAAAAAATTTCAGGGATGATGGGAAAATGATGCAGTGAAAGGTAGAGCCCTCAACCGCAGTGCTGCGCCTCGTCGTTTTTCTGCTATCCCGGAAAAACCTTAGGGGGGCCATCGATGGCCCCGGTGGTGCGAGGGTTAAGTGCGCCCCTGGTCCTGGTATGGGGAATTATTGATATCCTGGGATATGGGGAAGAATGTTGGGTTATTTCTGATCTGGTATGCAATTTTCGGTTCCGGGCATGAACACCAAGAGCAACAGAAGGTATTCCGCTGTAATAAAAGTAGTGAGGTTTTTACCTATGATTTTACAGTTTTCCTGGAAAGGAACATCGTGAAAAGCTACAAATTTTAAAAATGACTATCACTAGCTCGGTATATAGCTTGTCTAAGCGATTGTTGTATTTATTCACGAGTTGAGTTTTGGCACCCAGCTCTGGTAGTCATAGATCCTACTTCCGGTTGACAAAAAGTCTAATAAAACAGTTTCTAGTGAACGAAACTATACCAAAAGATACAAATCTGTAGAAAAGGCAGACATATATTTTAAGACGAAAAAGCTAAGTAGTTGTTGCAATGGTTCGGATTTTGAGTTTTGGCAGTAGCATGAACACTAACGGCACCAAAAATTATTCCGCCGTAATAAAAGTAGTGTAATTTTAACCTACAATTTTACAGTTGCCATGGAAAGAAACATCGTGAAAAGGTACAAATTTTAAGCATTACTATTTTTAGGTTGGCATAAAGATTTTCTGAGCGATTGTTACATTCTTTCGTGAGTTGAGTTTTGGCACCTAGTTCTGGCAGTAACCGGCCCTACTTCCGGTTAACAAAAAGTCTAATAAAACAGTTTCTAGTAGACGAAACCTCACCAAAAGATACAAATTTGTAGAAAAGGTAGTAATCTATTAGTATGCTGAAAAGCTAAGCAGTTACTGCAACGGTTCAGATTTTGAGTTTTGGCAGTTGGAGTCGGCAGTGTAGTAGCATGTCCCCGCCATTGCTGTCTTTGAAGAACAAATTTAGTGTCCAGGATAGGCTCAAGCTAAAGAAGCTTCACGGCAAAATATTGTAAAAGTCATGTGATAATTAGTAAAGTGATATGAATATTTCTAAATTACAGATGGTATTGTTCGTTCTGTCTTAAATGCGCCGTCTATAACTACTGCTTTAATTTTGCCCATTAAAAGCAGTTCTTGCTGTTAGCATAGAAAGGTTTTAACTCTGATTTGACAAAATATTGAGATACTTTTTTTGCGCGAATCAGACGAACTGTTTCTTGCTCTTACTTTTGGCTGATCGTCGTCCGTATTTTATTTGGAAAGCCGTATGCATTGGCAATTATCAAACTGTGCTCCCATTTTCAAGTGTGATAGATAGGTACGTGCAGTATTGAAGGTTTGTTTTCAAGCTGTAAATTGTATTGAGTTTAAAATTATGAATGTATTAAATGCAACACAATGATAAAATTTACATCTCTATTGTCCAATGTCATATGTTGATATGGTATACTATTTCATAGGTTTTGCTGGAGTTCTTAGAATTTGCAATTGTAACTAGATACTCTAGTAATTATAGCTTATATTTTGGTTCAGTTGATGGCATAGGAATGTTTTGTTTAGCAAATTTATCTAGCATCATTCTTTAACAGAAAAAATCAACCCCCCCTTATCATTCCTGAAAATACTGTTTAGGTCATGTTTTTTATTTTGGACCTTTTTCTGATAGTATGGAGGTGCCAGTCTGCAAACTATGCCAGCAGGCCAGACAAGTTGCACCAGCCATCTAAAATTCTCGCCTGCCAGCCACAAAAAATTCACACCAATCTGTCATATACCTACCAGGGAGAAAAGCGCACCTATCCCTACTCACACGCTGCAATGCTACCTCTCTTATTAGTTAGTTGAGGACTTTTTATAAGGCCCCCTCCTGTGTCTTAATGACTATTTAGCCATTATTTGTTTGGTTTTCAGTGTCACCTTTCTTGCACCAGTCTATTAAATTTTGGACCAGGTTGATTAAATTTGCACCACTCCAGGGCCGCATCCAGGGGGGCATAGGGGGCACGTGCCCCCCCCATCGGTGCCGGGGTGCCCTTTTGATTGCCAGGTGGTGTGCCCTCTTTGGGCAGTGCCTCTTGAAATTTAGTGCCCTACGTTGTTGAGCCTAGATGGAACTAGAGTGCATTTAGTGATTTAAGCTATTGTTTGACAGTTAAGTGCCTTTTTGGTCAGTTAGGGCATTCTGTCGCCTTTCCAAGCACCCAGGAAGAGTATAGGCACGTAATCTGTTTCCAGATAATGCCTCATCGTCGCCAATAATCGTATGGGCAGAGCAAATCTGGTGCCCCTTGAGCTCATCTGGTGCCCCCTGAGCGCTGGTCTTGAACCCTGGAGCTGATCATGTGCCCTCTGAGCTGATGGGATGCCCTTGTAGTCAATCTGGTGCCCCCCTGAGAAAATAATTGTGCCTTCTGAATCTATATAATGTTCTCTGAGTTAGTCTGATGCCTCCGAGCTTGCCTGGTGCCCTATTAGCTGTTTTAGTGCCCCTTGAGCTGATCCGGGCCCCTTGAACTTATTTAATGCCTCCCGTAGTTTATCTACTGTCCAGGGCCGCAGCCAGGGGACACAGCGGGTACGTGCCCCCATCGGTGCCGGGTGCCCTTTTGATTGCAAGGTGGTGTACCCCTTTGGGTCGTGCCGCTCAAAATTTAGTGCCCTACGCCGTTGAACCTAGACGGAACTAGGCCACATTTCGCAATTTCAACTATTGTTTGACAATTAACTACCTTTTTGGTCATCTAAAACATCCTATCGCCTTTCCAAGCACCCGGGAATAGTATAGGCACGTAATCCTTTTCCAGATAATGCCTCATCATTGCCAATAATTGTACGGGTGGAGCTCATCTGGTGCCCCCTGGAGGTGATCATGTGCCTTCTGAGCTGATCTGATGCCGTCATAGTCAATCTGGTGCCCCCCTCCCTGAATAAATAATTGTGCCTTCTGAACCTATATAATGCTCACTAAGTTAGTCTGATGCCTCCGAGCTTCTCTGCTGCCCTATTAGCTGCTTTAGTGACCCTTGAGCTGATCCGGGCCCCCTGAACTTATTTAATGCCTCCCTGAGTTTATCTACTGTCCAGGGGGCATAAGGGGCACGTGCACCCATGGGTGCCGGGTGCCCTTTGATTGCCAGGTGGTGTACCCTCTTTGGGCCGTGCCGCTCGAAATTTAGTGCCTTGCGCCGTTGAACCTAGATGTAACTAGACTGCATTTAGCGATTTCAACTATTGTTTGACAGCTAAGTGCCTTTTTGGTCAGCTAGGGCATTCTGTCGCCTTTCCAAGCACCTGGGAAGAGCATAGGCACGTAATCTGTTTCCAGATAATGCCTCTTCGTCGCCAATAATCGTACGGGCGGAGCTCATCTGGTGCCCCCTGGAGCTGATCATGTGCCCTCTGAGCTGATCTGGTGCCCTCGTAGTCAATCTGGTGCCCTCCTGAGAAAATGAGTGTGCCTTCTGAGCCTATAAAATACTTTCTGAGTTAGTTTGATGCCTCCGAGCTTGCCTGGAGTCCTTTTAGCTGTTTTAGTGCCCCTTGAGCTGATCGGGGCCCCTGAGCTTATTTAGTGCCTCCCGGAGTTGATCTACTGTCCAGGGGTGCAGCCAGGAAGGCAAAGGGGGCACGTGCCCACATCACTGCCGGGGTGCCCTTTTGATTGCCAGGTGGTGTACCCAATTTGGGCCGTGCCGCTCGAAATTGAGTGCCCTAGGCGTTGAACCTAGATGTAACTGGACCGCATGTAGCGATTGGAACTATTGTTGGACAACTTAATACCTTCTCGGTCAGCTTGGGCATTCTATCGCCTTTCCAGGCACCCGGGAAGAGTATGGGCACCTAGTATGTGTCCACCTAATGCCTCATTGTCGCCAATAATCGTACGGGTAAAACCGATCTTGTGCTCCTTGAGCTCATCTCGTGGCCTCTCAGCTGGTCTTGGCCCCTTGAGCTGATTACTTGCCCTCTAAGCTGATCTGGTGCCCCTGAGTCAATCGAGTGCCCCACTGAGCAAATAATTGTGCCTCCTGAACCTATATAATGCTCTCTGAGTTAGTCCAATGCTTCTGAGCTTGTTTGGTGCCCTAATAGCTGATTTAGTGCCCCTTGAGCTGATTTGGGCCCCCGAACTGATCTCATGCCTCCCCAAGTTGATTCTGTCTCCTAAGTCAATATGGTGCCTCTTCAGCTGATTAGGTGCCCCCTCAACTGATTATTGATGTCTCCTTAGATGATCTGGTCCCCCCCTTGAGCTGGTTTGGTGGGCCCTGAGCCCACCATGGGTCCCCTGAGCTGTTATGTTGCTCCCTGACCTGATTTAGGCTCCTGCCATAGTCTGGGGGACTGGGAGCTGATCTGGACCCCGAGCGGATCGATCTGGTGCCATCTGAGCTGCACTAATACCCCTTAGTCGATCTGGTGCCTCCTGAGCCCATCTGATGCCACCCTGAGTAATCTGGTGCCCTTTAAGCTTACGTGATTTCATGAGCAGATCTAAAGCCCTGAGCTGAGCTGGGCCCACAGAGGCTGATGAGGGCCCCTGAGATGGTATGGGGCTCCTGAGCTGATTAAGTGCCTCCTGACTTGATCTGGTATTCCCGAGCTGGTCGGGGACCACTGATCTGATTGTTTGTCCCCGGAGCTGATCTGGTGCCCTATGGGCATCTGGTGTGCCCTGAACAGCTACGGGGCTTTTGAACTGATTGGGCCCTGAGCTTATGAGGGATCCCTGAGCTGATTTAGTGCCCCTGACTTGAACATGCCCCCTGTGCTGATCGATCTGGTGCACCCTGAGCAGATATACTGCCTCCTGAACTTAACTAATGCCCCCTGAGTCGATCTGGTGCCTGCTGAGTCATCAGTGTGTCTCCTGAGCCCATCTTATTTCCTCTCAGCTAGTCTGGTGCCCCATGGCTAATATGGTGCCCTTTAAGCTGACCCGGGTCTCCTGGGTTGATTACGTGATTTCCTGAGCAGCTCCCAGGCCCTGAGCTGAACTGGGCCCACAGGGGCTGGTGAGGGCCCCCGAGATAGTATGGGGCTCCTGAGCTGATTAAGTACCTCCTGACTTGATCTGGTATTAGAGGTAGGGGTACAATTTTTTTGTTGCAGATCCTGGTCGTACTGTATTTTTTGGATGTAATATGACCTAATGAGGAGATAAAAAATGCAGAAAAAATATTTGTACAAAACCCATCAGCACCACTCAATTTAACTAATTAGCTTAATGAGCTGCAATAGTGTTGCTATATCTCTCGAGCAAAGCCAGTTAGGGCTAATTTGAAGCTACCTAGCTTCACTAAGTTGACAATAAGGATTCCATATACATTATTTTCAGTGAGATAATTACCTAATTTTACCTAATTAAATTAATTATGCTAATTAGCTGCAATGGAGTTGTTTTGTCCCCCGAGCAAAGCCAGTTACGGCTAATTTGAAGTAACCTTCCCCACTAACTTGACTATAAGGATTTCAAATAAAATTTTTCAGGTATATGATTGCCTAAGTTCTCCTAATTAAACTAATTATGTTAATCAGTTGTCATAGAATAGGCATGTCTCCCAAACTAAGCCAGTTATGGCTAGTTTAGAGCTAGCTCCCCAAGGCCACTATAAGGATCTGGAATAATATATTTTTAGTTGGAAAATTGCCTCTAGGCTATGTCAGAAATATTTGTTTTTTATTTGTGCCCTAATAAACCCTTGTAAAGCTGTTTGAACATGACAATGTGATGGATATCCACCCAAGCTCACCATGATGCACCCAATGCATCTGCCCCTTGTCACCGGCCTTCACTAGACCTGCCACTAGGGGCACATTCCCGACAGGTTCATTTGCACTTCTGACACGCACGATTCCGACACATTCCGACACGCACGACAAGAGCACAGCGTCGACCTCACCCGCCGACGAATTCGACCTGTTCTGCGAGTCGGAAGGCGTGGTGAAACACATGGTGCTCTACCACGAGTGGCGCTTCACGAAGCCCAGTTACGCGTTTGCGTCTCTGGTGCACGCTATGCGGCTGCTGCGCAGATTGATGGCAGAGACTGGTCGCAAGAACTTCTTGGTGAAAGCGTGCAATCTTTACCTGGAGTGTGAGGTCTTCGAGACTGAGCTGAGCGTGCTGGTATACTTCACCCAGATGGTGACGTTACCCCTGCTTCACTGCATCGATCAGTGTTCACAGGTCCAGCTGTTCAAGCTCCTGCCGCAGCTGTACGTTGACCTGGCCCGAGGCAGGATGGACACACTGCAGCAGTGGCGCGTCATGTACCGCCACGTGCCGGTGGAACCGCCGTCGAACGTCCTACAGCAGGAAGTACTCCAGCAGATGTGCGCTGACGGCAGTCGGACTGTAAGGCTGCAATGCCGACGCGAGTACGGCTTCACAGCCGAAGACGAGGCACCGCCGCGCGCCACACAGCTACACTTGCTGCCAGAGCTGGATTTGGAAAATAAGCCAACACACAACATCGATGCCGAGCGCAACTTAGCAAAGTTCAGCCACCTCGCGGCAGTTGCTAAGTTCCGCAACAAGAAGTTCTCTGAGAAGGGCATCCGAACAGATATGATGCTGTACCAGTAGGAGATCCAGACCGTTGACCGAGTCACTATCGCCATCAAGTCGGTTCTCGCCGATCGCGAATTGTCGTGGGCAAACCAGCAGTGTACGCTCCTGCGCGAGCAAGACCAGAGCTTTTCAAGCTCGTGCGAGTATTACATGCTGTGCGATTTGAGAATCTGTGTGTGCTGCTAACTGAGGACGCAAACGAGGCAAGTGGCGCTTGCTGAGGCTCGATTGCGAGCTTGCTCACAAATGATAAGCCGGCCGTGTGTTTGCGTTCGCAGCAGGAGGCTACGGCAGGAGGAGACGGTGACTGTGCGGACGCTTTGACCAGCACACCTGTGCCTGAACTGATGGTGCTGTCGGTCGTAATGTGGGAGGTGGCGGTAGACTGCGTCGCCTGGTTCCTGTGCTACCCAAATGAGGTGCGCGAAGATGGGAACATCGTCGTTGAGCACCTCGAAGGCGTGAACAAATAGTCCGACTGACTGTGGTGGCACCCGGTCGTTGAGGACGTTCAAGTCACCCAACCAGGACAGTTCTTCTATTGCTCCGTTGAGGGCGAGTGGTTCTACTCTGATCCTCGAGCCATTCGGTTCACTTTGACGAACTTCCAGTCTGTCGCTAACATTGGCGGACGCAGAGGGGGGGCATTCCGGCCATGCCCCCCCCAAAGCGCTGGAAGGGGCCAAACTATTTTTTGCCGCCCAAGACTGGATACATTTTTTAGAAAAAATGATGTTTACACCAGGTATGTCGAGCAAAAATAATTCGCTCCCACCCCCCCCAAGAGAGCGAGGGTTTGCCCCCCAAAACTCGGGTCTGCGGCCGCCCCTGGTCGCTAATGTCTTTCGCCACAACCATGTCGAAAATTGAACACAGAGAACGGTTACTTTGGGGATTGTGTTAGCCTGAGCCTGGTGAGCTGACAGTGGGTGGTGCAATCATGAGAACTTTTCTGCTGGCAACGTTAACTTGGGTGGCCATATGAAGTCGTTGAGGTGGGGGTGAGGGGAGAGAGATGCATGAACCGTGTTGTGCGTGCTGGCGTTGAATGGAGGACTCCCTCCGCACTTTCAGGAAAAGGGAGATCATATCCAGTTCGGAAACAATTCGGTAAAATATAGTGGGAAAAATTCTTGTAAACGACTTAGTGGGAAAAGTAACTTCAAATTAGCCATAACTCGCTTTGTTCGGGAGATATTAGCTAATATGTTGCAGCTAATTACCATGATTAGCTTAAAGGGAATGTGGCGCCTTGGTGGAATCCTGGAATTTAGTGCAATAAGGGGAACTTAAGCCGAAAATCATGGAAGCGTCCATGATTTCACTGAAAAAATGTACAACAAGCTCAATATTTTGATTCTTAAAATGCTCCCCAAGGGAAAGAAATAAATACTTCCGTGGATTATGCCATGATCTGGCAACCACTACCATATTCAATAGGATTCAAGGGCTTCGATTGGCTGATACTCATCGTGACGTCAGCATATGTCGTCACACCAACAACTGACAGTCTGTGTCCTGCTGCTAAGGGTACATGAAGGGTACATTTCAGGCAGTTTTTAGCTTCTCTCTACGGAAATTTTGAGTTTCAAAACAAATGATATACCAGGTTTTCCGGCATGCTTTACAACTTGGCTAGCTTAATTCACGTTATAAAGGTGCCACATTCCCGTTATTTATATGAAATTACGCAATAGTCTAACCGAAAACATGTTCATTGAAATCCTTATAGTCGACTTAGTGGGGATAGGTATCTTCAAATTAGCTGTAGCTGGATTTGATCGGGGGATATAGCAATTTTATTGCAACTAATTAATATAATTATTTTAATTAGCTAACATTAGGTAATTATCTTACTGAAAATATTTCACATGAAATGCTCATTGTCGACTTAGTGGGGGTAGGTAGCTTCAAATCAGCCATAACTGGCTTTGTTTGGGAGATACAGCAAATTTATTGCAGCTCATTATGTTAATTAGTTTAATTAGGTGGTGCTGATGAATTTTCAGCGAATCAATTATTTTTCATTTTTTGGTGTAAGGTGGGATCAAATGCCATCGAATAAGCACAGTACCTGCTTTGTACCAGCTAAATTGCAAAAGCTGACTCCCTACCCCCTACCTCTACTGGTATTCCCGAGCTGATCTGGGCCCCGAGCTGGTCGGGGACCACTGATCCGATTATTTGTCCCCGAGGCTGATCTGGTGCCCTATGGGCCGATCTGGTGTTCCCTGAGCAGCTCTGTGGCTTTTGAACTGCTTGGGCCCCGAGCTGGTGGGGGATTCCTGAGCTGATTTAGTGGCCCTGACTTGATCCTGCCCCTGACCTGACTTGAGGCCCCTGAACTGATCTGGGACCCCAAGAGCTGATCTGGGGCCCAAGAGTGGGTCTAGGTTCTGAGTGTACCCTGAGCTGGTCTGGGTGCTGAGCTTGTGAGAGCCCCTTAAGTTGGCTTGAGGCCCCCTGAGGTGATCTGGCGCCTTAAACTGTTATGGGGCTTCTTGAACTAGTTTAAGACCCTATGAGCCTATCTGTGGCCCATTGAGCTAGTCTGATGACCTCATCTCTGGGACCAATGAGCTAGTCTAGTCCCTGGGTGAAGCATGAGCTGCTCTGTGGCCTGATCTACATCAGGGGCCCCTGGGTGGTCTTGAATAGACAGATAATAATAACACAAGGCCAACTCCCATAATTTCGGGGCGGGGTCACTGAGCTAGTCTAGTCCCTGGAGGCACAACTGGGGGATGGGGGAAGCTGCTCTGGGGGCCTCTGATCCACATTTGGGGGCCCCAGAGCTGGTCTTGAATAGATGGGGAATAAGAACACAATGGAAACTCCCCTTGTAAAACGGAGCTAACGAGGAATGAGGAATCTCTAAAACGGCTTGTGATACCTAGGCACCCCAGGTTATATAAATTGCTTATTATACTGGTGGATTCTGGGAAGGGATGATAAAAAGGCATGTGCCCCTGAGCTCAGAGCACAGTCCCCAAACCATGATTTCTACTAATTAATTTAAATGAAGAACTAGTTGTTACAATTTTCAGCCCTGTCGCACCATCCCCATCTAAACCACTGGCCTGTTCACCTTTTATTTACTCTTAACTGGGACCGATCCTTGAGAATATGGAACTTAATAAACGAGTTCAAAAGGTATCTCCCAAATTTTACCGGCAGCAAAAAAGTGTTCTTCCAAAGACACTATGCCACTCCTCGTCCCACGGCGATTGTGGGAGGCAAGGAACTTAATCTGCGTTCAGGAGGGGGTCACTCGTCACGACAAAACCAGTGGGCATAACAAAAAAATTTCGACTCCAGTATGCATTAACCTGCACATTGTAAGAGATATCACATGCTCCGCTGATGTTAAGTACTTGCAGGAGTTGGCTGTCCTTAAATCTATCCCAAAAAGTAGTATTTTGGCTACTTCCATGGCATTTTGGTGATATTTTGTACCTTTTTTTGGTTTTAATCGAGTTTTCCTTCTCCGTCAATGATTTCCTTGCATTTTTATTGAACCAAAGATGCCCAAAAAATGATATAAACAAAAATATAGTAAGTTTTTAGGTTACGTTAAAAAGTGCCCTTTTTTCCCCGGGGTGCCCCTCAAAGTTGGTGTGCCCCCCCATACGAAAGCTCTGGCTGCGCCCCTGCACCACTCGCTCCTGTCTCCAACGGCACTGGCACTGACGAGATCTCGTTGAAAATTTCATTGTACTGTTCGGTCCTTGAATTCAACCTGACTCACGAGCGCGACCGCCGATCAACTAACCACCATGGTGTTCCACCAAGAACTGTATTTGCGCCAAAATCCAGGTATGACAACATTTAGCCAATCACTAGAAAGAGAAACAAGTACTTGCTCACTTAGTGTAAACAAGTACCAAAGTGAGGTGACTGAAAGTGACGTCATCAACACTACATACTCCCACACGATCCTGAAGGTCGGCAATGGAAAAGCAAAACATTGCGGGAAACAGGATAAACAAATCGTACATCATGAAACAAACACATCACAGGCTGAGACGAGCCGGTCGGAAGCGACGTCGTCCAAACGAGGACGGTGGCAACTCCCGCAGGCCGCTCGTCGTCGAAAGGTCCGAGGTCGGCTCCGGTGGCCTCGGTACGTCAGCAGTCGCTTGGTCGCCAGAAGATGGCATCGGGTGCCCAGACGATGTTCCTGAGGGCGACGCAGGTTTCGGCGACGCCGGCGGCGATGCAGAGGTCGGCGCACCGATAGCCTCGGTGTTTGGCGACTGGCTCCAGTCTGGATGATCGGCGCGACCGTGCCGGACCTGGGCCAGATGAGCAGCGTTCCACTTGGACCCGTCAGAGAGCAGATACGTCGCCTCTCCGATGCGACGGACAACCGTCAGCATCTTACCGAACGGGAGTTCGTTCTTGGGGATGTGGCCTTGACGACGCACCCGTACTGTATCCCCCGGACGCAGAGAAGACGGTCGCACTCCTCTTCTTCAGTTGTAGTTTTTGGCGTTACGTTGCTGCTGTGTCGCAACTCGCTTGCGGATGTCGGTGCTTGCTGTCTCTGACGTCATCACCGGCAGACTAAGGCGCATACGACGCCCATGCAGAACCTCCGATGGAGACATCCCAGTTGAACAGTGTGGCGTTGCTCGGTAGTGCGCTAGACGAAACCGCACGTGCGCCACAAAGGAGACAGAAGGCTTCCTGCATGCTTCCCCCAGCCACGTCTTCAGCACCCGGTTGAAGCGTTCAACCGCGGCGTTTCCACGAGGCCAGTATAGTGATGACCGACCATGCTTGATGTCCCGGGCCTTGAGGTAATCTTCGAATTTGGCGCTGATAAACTGACGGCCGTTGTCCGTGATGAGCCCGTCTGGGAATCCCTCCCTGGCGAATACGATACTCAAGGCTCGGATGACGTCGTCGGACTCGACAGATGGTGTCAACGCTACCTCAGGCCACTTGCTGTGGTAATCAGTGATGGTAATGGCGAAACGGCAACTCGGAGGGGCGCCTGTGATAGGGCCGACGATGTCGACGCCTAGTTTTTTGACCAGACGCGATCCGGTAGCGGCACTGGCTGCAGCGGTGCTGGGCGGGCGCTGTGGGACAGAACTTCGCTCTTCCCCTGGCATTCAACACAAGCCTGGACTATGCTGGAGTTCTTTCTTCTTTCTGGTTAATGCTGGAGTTCTTTGCACAAGTTGAGTCAGCTCACTGAACTTTTGACAATGAGTTGAGTAAGAGTTGAGTCGACCACTCTCAGCACATGAGTTGAGTTGAGTTGATTCAAGAAAATTATGAGACACACAACTCTGAGTTGGACACCTTGGGGCAGAAACTCACTTGGGCAACCCCGACTCAACAGAGCAACCACTGACCCACCAAGAAAACAAATATGAAAAGAGAAACAGCAATTGTTGATTTAAACTCAGCACTCCTATCTCCCTAATTTTTTGTTCACTATTCCTTGTTCCTTTTGTTTGCCACCAGTTTTGCAATGAGTTGTGTTTTGGGCTCTTGGATCATGTTCCTGCAATAAAACTATGTAAGCATGAAAACAGCACAGAAGAGTGTGATTATTGCAAAAATATTATGTCTGTCATCAGAGAAAGCAAAAAGATACCAGAGGAGTAAAATTCCTGCTGAGGGTAAAGTTTCAGGGCATATAGAAAGCACATTACAATTGTTTTAGTCAAAATCATCAACAGTAAATTATTTCGGCATCTCTTGTGAAAAAGTCTCTCTCTCTCTCTCTCTCTCTCTCTCTCTCTCTCTCTCTCTCTCTCTCTCTCTCTCTCTCTCTCTCTCTCTCTCTCTCTCTCTCTCTCTCTCTCTCTCTCTCTCTCTCTCTCTCTCTCTCTCTCTCTCGCTCTCGCTCTCGCTCTCTCTCGCTCTCTCTTTCGTTCTGGGTCGTTTTGCATAGTTTGCCCTTCGTCATTATTTCAGTTCATTTCTCCCTCCCTTTCTTTTTCGTGTGGTACAAGCTTTCAGTTATTTTCCTGACGTCTTCTTTGCTACCGTCGTTTTAGAATTAGAGGATGTTTCACCCCCATTGAAGGCAATTTGGCCTGTACCTTCCACCTGGGCGAAGGTTAATGGATGATGATGCAAGCTCACTCACTTTACCTGCCAATAGCATGATGGTAATTAATTTGAATTGTGTTGCACCTTCTATGACCCAATTTTAATCGTAGAACTCAATTTTGCAGGTAGGTTCCCCCTTCGGTGGAATATTTTCGTCGGAGGAAAAGTGGATAATTTTCCTATCTTGATTGTCAGATTGTCGTTCAAAACTGCGAGAAAGGCCCCTCTTTTTCCCTGTCATTGTTCAGAAGCTGATTCTAGAACCGGGTTCCTCCCTTTTTCCCTGGGAGGCCGGATGGCATGCGCGCGGGTTCCAGGGCACTGCGGTAACCTAGGGATGCAGACCAGACTTGGTTGGTGGCGTGTTGATTCCTGTCTAGTCATGGTTAGCCCAATTAGAGGGTGCCTGTACATTGTGTATTCCGGTCCCTTTTTTGATAAGTTGCCGTACCAGTGTAGTTGCTGTTTTCATTCGTTTGTTGTTTGTTTTTGCTTAGTGATGTCAGAATACCTAGTCTTTTACGTTGTTTTCATGTTGATTTATCTTTCTCCATGACACTTCTGTGCACAGAAGGAATAGAAAATAAACTATGGATGGTTATTTCAGACCATGGACTGCTCATGCCAGTATAAATCAGTGGTGCATTGGTTATAGCTCGTTTCCCCTCTGTCTTTCAGAATTTTGTTACAGCTCGCTGTACTTGGGATCACAAGACACACCAGCAGTAGTTGCCACTTGCATATCATATTGTCCTGGCGTTTGCAAAGATTCTGCCCGTCTCTGTCGAGAATGGCCAAGAATCAAGAAAAGAAAAAGAGTAAGTATTTTCCTTTAGTTTTTTCAGTTCATTATCTGTTGAAGCGTTGATGTCGCTACATTTGGTGAAGACATTGAGCGTATGTGGACTGGTTTTCTGATAATTCCAATGTTATCTGAATTAGTACTGACTTTTTTATTGTGCGCAAATTTGAGCTGTTTTCTCTAATGCTTGCTTAACATTCTAGTGCCGAATCTGATGAAGATTAGCAGTAAGAATATAATAATTAACAATTTAACTCGTTTATGTACATGATCGACCTCCTCTGTGAAGGAGGTGTCTCTTTAATGCCCGTTGGGAGAAGTACACATATTCAGAAATTGAATGTGTTTTTAAGAGTGATATTTTATCCATTATTCTAATGCACAATTTGGCTGACTTTGTTATTCTGAACAGGATTGAAGTTTGTATTGGATCGAATGTATTGTAATATTCTGTTTGTGCTATTTGACTTATGCGCGGCATCCTATTCTGGGAGCGGGAAAAGTCCATCTGTTTTATCTACGGAAAGAGGCCAGCCTGGGGCATTGGTTGAGACTAGAGTCTGCGCTTTGTCGCTCAGTTAGGCCTTAAATGCAATTACCTTTACAAGGCTCGTTGAGAGGTTCCAAATGACTGGACAAATCCGCTCTTGAAAGCTCTCAGGTTACCTTGGAGGCCTCGGCAACACCACTTGTGTGAAGGAACATACCACAGACAGGCAGAATAAAAAGTAGCATCTGGGAGATCTGCCTCCAGCCTCACGCCTCAGACCGTGCAGGGCTGCATGCCCAAACTTTGATATCCAACCCTTCTTGCTGGTTTCAGCATGACTTGGCCACCTGGCACACTATCAGAGTGGTTGGAAGGGAAGTTCGGCCACATAATCACCCCCGGGCTCACTGTCCGGTGTGGGCCTGTCCTTTTTATGGACCTCTCCAGCCTGAATGGCTGATTCTGGTTGCTGTGCCGGAAGGAACTGCCCGGGGCTCAACCCTTCTCCGAGAAAGCCATTAAAATGTATGCCAACTGTCTGGCTGAGGAGGCGCGTCGGAATAGGGCGAACCAGGGCCCCAATTTTTCATGTAAAATATTTTCAATTTCAGCCAATTGGGACGAATGCGGAACATTTTGTTGCCAGGCAGTGCGAAAGGCCACGATGAGTTGTTGGTTCCAGAGAGGAAGTTTGTCAGCAGTAGGTTAAAAATTGACTGACTCTCCTTTTTCCGGTCGTGAGGCTTACGGTTATTCTTTGTGGTAAACATAATTATAGGCTAATTAAGGGTTTAGAGATTGCTCTCTAAGAATCATGTATGTGGAAAGCTGACGTTGAGCACCCATGTGACAAAATGTATTTTGCAGAAGTATCTCTGTGTAAATTTCTGAAGTCAGAAGTAACACGGAGCTACTTCCCGGAGCAGTACGAGGAACGATATGATTTCAAGAGGGAGCAGATTTACACCTTTATGAAAATTCCCAGAGAGGTGGAAAAACTTATTGGCTATGGATTCTTTCAGGTGAGCTTAGAGCAGGGACGTCGAAAGCAATGGTCAAGGTTACCATGAGATGCTCGGTGACAGCAAGCCGTCTGGGCTGTATTTATAGGCCGGTTTTATGAAACGCCCAATATTTAGACCTGATTGTTACGTTGATTACTTGCTTCTGGTGCAATGTTTCTATGGGACACATTAAATTGAAAAGGCCCAATCTATGACCAGCTTTATCAATGTGACTGTGATGTTTTTTTCAGGTTGTCGATGCCTTCCTGTTCATCTTCACATTTCTTCCCCTGCGTTTTGTGTTAGCAGTCTGGGCATTCTGCACAAAGCCCTTCCTCGTTATGATTGGGTAAGTCGAGCCGGTCGAACGTAGTCTCCTATGTCTTAAGTCTTCAGTTCGGCTTCAAGAAGTTGATGACCGTGTTGTGCCGAGTGTTTTGTTTGCTCCTACCAGGAAGATGTCGTGCGGTGCGCCAGTTGGGCACATTTTGATGCTTTGCGGTCCTGTACCAGCGGAGGCCATGTACGCATTACGGTGCGCTTTCAAATGCATATAGCTGAAAACCACGTTGCTTTATCATCATAATTGGGGCTTGAGGGCGCGTCGACTGCAGTGGTTATATTGCGCCCATGACTTAATATATTGCGCACATAGGAAAGGCATGTAGATACGTAGCACGTTGCTTTACTTTGTTTGCTTGTGAATGATGTTTAAATCCGTACGTCAAAGATGGTATGGGGGAAATCGAAGTACGCCATAAGTTTGAGGTGTAGTATATCGTTAGTTGATATTTTGCGCTGACGCGCCCCTCCTTGCTGCACACCTCTCCTTTCTGTCCAGTTTGCTGCGGCAGCAGGGCGACGGGCGCTGGCTGAAGGCGTCGGAGATAATCGACCTGATGAAAGGCCTCATCATCATCCTGGTGTGCTGCATGATTTCCTACATTGACACTTCGATGCTCTACCATGTGGTGAGGAAGCGGCGGAAACGCGCTCGGGAGTGGCTGCACGGGAGCAGCTCACATGGCTGTAGCTGGGGCTGGCGGACGTCGGGAGCGAGGGCACTGTCCAAGAATGGGGATCCCTCCCCGGTCTTGTCTGACCAAGGGGCGCTCCCTCAGTCCGAAGTGTCTCTGAACCGATATTTTTGCCTTGTTCCTTCCCATCAATGCTGATCCATATTTTCTCAAATTATCAGTGGGGTGAACTGGTGCAGTAGTGATTTTCGGTATGTGCATCAAGTTCGGGTGTCGCTTCCTATAGCTTTGACAGGACAGTTCGGAGTATGACCTTCTGCACAGAATCCCGGATGTAACCCCCCTCTCACTGGGGCTCTCACAATAAGGGCAAGAAGTAGCAACACTACAGCCAATGCATCTAGCCATCCTCGAAGCTGCGGATATGGGATGGCTATGTAACGGTTGAATGCACCTTGATCATACAAATAAGTGAATTGATGTGTATTGCATATGCATATGCATCATTTATTTTGAGAAAACAAATAAGCATGAGTATGACGTCGCGGATATGTATTTATTTCCCTGAGTGGCCTCGAATGGGCACCACGAAAGTTTATTTTTAGCTGGAATTCATGGACTCTGAAGAGTGTGTAATTATTGCGTCTCACATCAGGCATATCGATCATTGTCATGAGAATGTTGCGATAACCGCTTTCGTTAACCTTTCCCTGCTTGAAATCCTCCATCATCATCCAGGACAACTGCAACCGACTCCAGTATTCCAAACCGTGGTCTCCTCTGCATGGTTATTTAGCCACGCAAGGGAGGAAAGGCTTCGGCGCCACCTGGCGATTAGTGGACGTCGTTTCTCCGACAGGTGAAGAGCCAGTCCATCATTAAGCTGTACATCTTCTACAACATGCTGGAGGTGGGGGACAAGCTGTTGTCGTCGTTCGGCCAGGACACGCTGGACGCGTTGCACTGGACGGCCACCGAGCCCCGCGAGAGGAAGCGGCAGCACCTCGGCACCCTGCCTCACTTCTTCCTGGCCACCGTCTACTGCTGTATCCTCTGCAAAGCGAGACTCGACGGAAGGACCAGAATTGTTAAATGTGCGTCCGATGATATTTGTTTGGAGTTAGGTTTACTGGGTGACTGTTCGGTCGTAAGTGTTACAAGAGGAGGCACGGTTTTCTGGGATTTAACCACATGAATGGGGCCGTTTCTGCGGTCGGTATTGTCCTGAATAGCCTCAGGACGGTACCGATCGGGGAAGCGGCCCACGAGCTTCATGTATCCAGGTGTCGGGTACGGTTCTGCCACTCGGTCCCGGTCCTTCTCTAGAAGCAGCATAAGGGTGGTATGTACTATTTGACACAGTCTTGATTCAAATTACAATATTTGCATTATATGTCAGTAATTTGACTTTTTTAGAAATAACAAAATGAGTTTATGAGCATACGTGAATGTTCATTCAAATAAAATGAATTTGCTTGTCACAACGGCACGTTCCGCGTCGCCGCATTCGCCTGAGCCGCGCCATATTTCGTTTGGATGTAGTGGTGCGTACCAAGGGCATTGGTACTGAAGCTGCTCATGTATTTGAGGCAGTGCTGAGTGTTAGTGGGACCCCGGGTGTTTTGTCCGGTACCCTCCTACCGACTGCTCACACGTCTGGCTGCACCTGTCATTTTCCATGACTGAGCTGCAGTTATGCACAGCACGCTGATCATGTTCCAAGCCACCGTGCTGAACGTGGCCATCAACTCCAACAACAAGGCTCTCCTCACCATCATGATGTCCAACAACGTGAGGACCAGGGCTTTTGGGAACCGGGCGGGAATTGACGAACTGACCATCTGCTTTCTATGTAGACCTTTGTGTCGTAAGCTTTTCGATTTGCTTGTTCTTCCTTCAGAAGTAAATGACGCGGTTTCTTTCATTTTCTTCTAAATGGCCCAAACTAGAAACATTTAGCGTCACCTTGGCACTGATCATCGTTCGTTTTTCTCGCTCTGTTTTCCTTTGTTCTGCCAAAAATAAGAACATTGAGCTTCCATTTTAAGTCAGTCCAGAGCTCTGACCACCAACCACCGTCCCGGCCAGTTTGTGGAGCTGAAAGGCTCCGTGTTTAAGAAGTTTGACCGAAACAACCTGCTGCAAGTGTCGTGCAGCGACATCCGAGAGCGCTTCCACTACTGCGTCCTCCTGCTGCTGGTCACCGTGCAGACCATGAAGGAGTTTGGCTGGAGAGAGGGTGCGTGACGTGATTGAAATGAGACCGCGGTCCGCTGCACCACACGCTCCAGTACTTTTTATCCGCTACCCATTTATTTATTTGTTTCCATCATTTATTTATTAGCACCATTCTGCTTTCCATAAGGATTTTGTCGGACGGATTGGAAAAGGGGAAGGAGCAAGCCAGCTCCTTTGCGTTGTTGGTTGGCAAGCTACTCGTATAATAGTATGTTTCGAAGTTCTTAGGGCTCGCCAGCATAACGAAAATGTGTATGTCCACCTTTGGTTTTTCACTTCAGAACATGTTGACAGGAAAATAATCACTCTCTCAAAGTGCTCAGACAGCGACAATTTGAAGGCAGGGTTTTGATTGCTGCGCCGCGCGTGACGGGCGCTCTCTTGCGGCAGAACACCTGTGGGTTCTGCTGCCGGACTGTGCCCTGGTGCTGATTGCCGAGCTGTTCGTCGACTGGGTGAAGCACGCCTTCATCACCCGCTTCAACGAAATCCCGGTGGAGATCTACCGCGAGTACACGCTGACCCTGGCGTACGACCTCATCGCTAGCAAACAGAAATACGTGAGTCCGTGCTGGGACCGGGACCTGGAGCGTGTTGCAATCTTCCTCTCTAGAATTTAGCTAAGAGAAGAGTAGGAGTTAGAGGGTAGAACGCGTTCAGTGAAGGTGTGAGAATCATACAATCTTACTTCACAAGTCCATAGGAGATAACGTAGCAAATATCCTGTCATGCCGTTCAAAATGTCATCCAAACAGACTGCCGTAAGTATCTGATCTGCGCTCGACAGGCGTTCAGCGACCACTCGGACGTGGTGAGTCACAGGATGGGGTTCATCTCGCTGCCGCTGGCCACGGTCACAGTGCGAATCCTGCTGCAGGCGGTGCGGCTGTCCGGCGCCGCCGCCTGGCTGCTGCTCGCCGCCGCCTACCTCGCTCTCACCACCTTCCGCGTCCTCAACACCATCGTCATCCTCGGCAAGGCCTGTGATTTGATAGACAGCGAGGCTGCTGCGGCGGCGGCGGCGCAGGCGGCGGACAGTGCCGGATCGGAGCGGGCGCGCTCTCGCGCCGTGTCCGAGTGTGAGCCGGCGGTGACGGTGACGCCCGCCGCCGAGCCGGCGCCGCTCAGTGAGCCCTACAACGTGTTTCGCGAGTTCTCCCCGCCGCAGGTGCCGCCTGAAGAGGCGGCGCTGGAGTGTAGCTCGTGTGCACATGGTGACAGCCGCTGCGGAGAGGCGGCGACAGGGGTGGAGGAGGTGAACGATACCTGAAGGTGGGGTAGCGAGCCGCGCAAGGGTGGGGGAGTGGTCTCAGGGCTTTCATAGTGGGTCGTGATTACTGTCGATGGTATTTGTGAGGGAACTGCGGCCGTGAATTGGCGGGTGCTGTCAGTCGTTTGGGCACTGTTGCCTTGAACTGGCGGATGCTTATCAATCATTAGCTGCTTAGTTTTTTTTGTGGCTTGGGCAGATTGTGTGGCCTGGTAATGTGGTATGTTGTTACTGCTCCGGTGTATTTGTTGTTTTCATGTAGTTATCATGGATTAATGGTTTGTAAATTGTTCAAGCGATTAACGCGGAAAAGCGGTTTTTTTACAAATATTGGGTTCAAATTGCGCTCGCAGAGGGCGACATGTGGTGTCTTACAAGTGATAAAGTTAGCGGTGCTGCTAGCCTAGTTGCTTATCCAGGACTCAATGACATTTCGTGGCGAGTTTTTAGACAGGGATCCGGAGAGATGGTCTTCCTAAACTCGCGGAGTTTGAAATCCGCGGAATGGGAACCCGTCATTAAGTAATGCTGTGGGACAATTATGTCATCCAAAAGTCAAACCACGGATATCCCGTAGGGTTTGCATGAGAAATACGGAGCTCGGCTGTGGACGGCAGAATTGATCACAGCGGTGTCTAGTGTGTCTCATCGGCGATAAAGGAAATGTGAATACGATCCAATACAGTTGGCCTGTTCTTAAGATTATAGTTAGCGCCATTTTGAATAACATTTCCATGTATATTTTCATAAACGCGGCCATTCGGTGGGGAGGGGGGCTATATTGTCACCACCGATCTGACAGAATGACACCTAACGATTGTTTGCCAGGCCACGATGATGTCCCCACGTTCAGAGGAGTAATCCCCGGGACCATAGCAAGTACAAGAATTAGCAGGTAATATCAATTTTCCAGCAGCAACCAGCCGGACCCAAGAACATGAGATCGCTTCCACACACGTCAACAACATGTTACGCTGGACGGCATCCACCAGCTGGGCACCACCACCGCGCCAGTCACTCCGCTCGGCGCGTCACCGGGCGCACATCTCCCGGGTGGGCGGCTTCAGCGGCACCATTCCCAGCGTGAACTCGGCAGCCTCGTACTGCTTCCTCTCCGCCTCAGTCAGCTCCGACGCCTCCGAGTAGGCGGCCGGGTCCACCAGCGTCTCCGAGCCAGCCGCCGTCGAAGGCAGCGCGCCGCCCTTCCCGAACAGACCTCCCGCCGCCGGAGCGGCGCCATCGCCCCCGGGCGCCGGCTGGGCAGAGAACAGACTGCCGGTGGTGGCTGCTGTAGTCGGCTGTGAGAACAGCCCCGGGGCGGTCTGGGAGAGCACGCCGGCACTGGTGCTGACGGGCGCGCCGAACGCACCCGTTGTCGCCGCTGGGGCGGGCGTGCCGAACGCTCCCGCAGGCGCCGCCGGGACGGTTGCGCCGAACGCACCCGCTGGGGCGGGCGCGCCGAACGCTCCCGCGGGCGCCGCTGGGGCGGGCGCGGTGCCGAACGCTCCGGGCGCGGCAGCCGGCGCCGCTCCAAACACGCTGGCCGGGGTGGCCGCTGTGGGCTGGGCGCCCAACGGGGTCGGAGCGGCGGTTCCAGCGGAGCCGAACACGGAGGAGGTCGCCGGCGCCGCTCCGAACACGGAGGAGGACGCCGGCGCCGCCGCGCCGAATACTGACGGCGTCTGCTGCGCTGCCCCGCCCCCGAACACCGACTGCTGCGCCGAGCCGCCTCCGAACACGGACCCCGCGGCGGTTGGCTGAGCGCCGAACACCGAACCACTACTGCCTGCAGCCGCGGCGCCTCCCCGAACACGGACTGCTGCGCCGTGCCTCCGCCGAACACAGACTGCTGCGCTGCGCCCCCTCCGAACACAGACTGCTGCGCTGCGCCCCTCCGAACACGGACCCCGCTGCCGTTGGCTGAGCGCCGAACACCGAGGTGCTGCTGCTGCCAGTGCCCGCGGCGCCACCTCCGAACACCGACTGTCCGGCTGGGGCGGCGCCGAAGGAGCGGAAGAGGCCGGCGGGGGCGGCAGCAGAGCCGCCGAACATGGACGGCTGACTGGAGCCGAAGGTGGAGCTGGGAGCCGTCGACTGAGCCGCCTGCGACGCCTCAAACATATGCTGCTGTAGACGGAGAGCCACCGACTGAGTTAGAGGTCACAGCACGCACACCGCACACCATTGTGGGGACACTCTTTATTTGCGCATGTGACAATGTGATTTGACCTAGGAAATTACAGAGAAGACTCAGTTGCATGATATCAAGCGGGACCAAATGCTAGTTTTGTGAATGAATCTCCTGCGGAAGATCTCGTCGGAAAGCCCCGCCTTCGGCGTGTCCGGGGTGATCGAGGCTATTTAAACATCGAGTAATACGACAAAACGCCAAGCATGCAAATTCGACCGATAACATGATCTGTCGTTTTATCATTTATGCCGCAGTTTCTCCCAGCGGTCGGGACATTGTGACCCGTCCTCCGCAGCTGAAAGGACGCCAGGATCATTCCTTCTACAAGAAATACGATTTAAAAAATGGTTGCATTTGCTTCACAATGCACCGTTAACCATGTTCACACAGGTTCTTTTGACTATCGCAACTCTATCAATTTATTGCACTTTCTTCGCCGGTTTCAATTTTGGGTTTCGTTGCCGACAAAAGAGCACCGGGTACTTTTTACTTTCCCATGGTCATTGACCTTAATGGTCCTGACGGTAATAAAACGACTTTTAGAACAGATTTGCCCTCGGATATTTCAGTACTCTTTTTTAGCGCGACTAAGAAAGGATTGGAAACCACTCGAACCATGTTCTACCCTAATAGTTTTTTCAAGAAGATGCGTTCTGAGCGCTGTGTCCTCGCGCTGGCAATACATCCTAATCTTCCAGCGAGCTTCATAACTTGAAACGTATATTTGTTCATTCAAAAGGGGGCCATTCTTGCTCCAAACCCTCCCAATAGTTCCTAGCCTTTCGAATTTTACTTTAATGGGGATTTAAGCACATAGAGTCCTAGATAATTTCAGACTTGTTTGCTCCTCTCCAGAAAAGGTCATTCAATTATTTGGTGAAGACTGCTTTGTGCCTTGACTTTCGGTCATTACAACATGCCCATCTGAGGCTTTCTTCTTTGATCCCGAGTAAAAAAAAAAGAAGAAGAAAACATTCAGTGTCCTGAGCTTTCAGAAAGCCTGCTAAAAGAAAGTACCATCAACCAGTCAGTCAAAGCCATTGGGTGCTATATCACAGCTGTCGGAGCGTAAGGTTCATAATTCATTTTGTAAAGGCTTTCGTCATCCCTGCAAAATGACTCAGTGGTTCGAAATGGAGTCATGAACAGCCGTCTAGGAACCACTATTATAAAACATACTTGCACTAAATATGCTAGATTATATACATACATATACAGATAAGCCCTGCACATACCGATGCATGAAAGATTTCGCTGCAAGCATCTCGGTTTATCAATGGAAATTACCCCATTAGGACAACTCAAAGCGAATTCCACACAGTGAGACAAAAGAGCTACACCCCTACCGCCGGCCCGTTCCCGCACGTGCGCCCCCTGGAGACTGACCAGACAGGACCGGATACCTGCCGGCGGGTTCTTCAGCGCCTCCCGCTTCTGCCGGTAGTCCTCCACCTGAGTCGCAAACGTCTGCAGCTGGGGAGAAGACACGGACGCTCGTCAGCCACCCGCCATCCAGCTTACGCTCGTACCGTCACGTGGTCGAGTTCACGTTATGGTAGCCGAATTTGGCAGCGGGGACGGAAGGAAAGACCGTCCTGGTATTACGCCAAGCTCCGCAGTGGCCGGAGCGGTGGTCAATGAAGAAAAAATGGCATAAAACGCCATAGAGGAGGCATAGGTTTCCTATGACTCTGGCTCAGATGTATACTTTGAACTAGAGCTTTGAAAGCATCTCTATGGCAGGGGTAAAGAAATGCACAACATTCATTGAAAAAATACATGAAACAGTCCTAAATGCGCACAATGCTCCCGCAGAGCAGAGCTAGCCTGAGAACTGAGCAGGTACTACCACAACAGAGCCAGGCTGAGGACTGAGCAGGTACTACCACAACAGGGCCAGCCTGAGGACTGAGCAGGTACTACCACAACACAGCCAGCCTGAGAACTGCGCAGGTACTACCACAACACAGCCAGCCTGAGAACTGAGCAGGTACTACCACAACAGGGCCAGCCTGAGGACTGAGCAGGTACTACCACAACACAGCCAGCCTGAGGACTGAGCAGGTACTACCACAACAGAGCCAGGCTGAGGACTGAGCAGGTACTACCACAACACAGCCAGCCTGAGGACTGAGCAGGTACTACCACAACACAGCCAGCCTGAGAACTGCGCAGGTACTACCACAACACAGCCAGCCTGAGAACTGAGCAGGTACTACCACAACAGGGCCAGGCTGAGAACTGAGCAGGTACTACCACAACAGAGCCAGCCTGAGGACTGAGCAGGTACTACCACAACACAGCCAGCCTGAGGACTGAGCAGGTACTACCACAACAGGGCCAGGCTGAGAACTGAGCAGGTACTACCACAACACAGCCAGCCTGAGGACTGAGCAGGTACTACCACAACACAGCCAGCCTGAGGACTGAGCAGGTACTACCACAACAGAGCCAGGCTGAGGACTGAGCAGGTACTACCACAACAGGGCCAGCCTGAGGACTGAGCGAGCAGGTACTACCACAACAGGGCCAGGCTGAGAACTGAGCAGGTACTACCACAACAGAGCCAGCCTGAGGACTGAGCAGGTACTACCACAACAGAGCCAGCCTGAGAACTGAGCAGGTACTACCACAACAGAGCCAGGCTGAGAACTGATTAAGCACGGCAACAACAAAGCCTAGATCGGCTACTGGCTAGTAGGGAAGCGACGCCGATTTTGCATGTTTACCGTTACTGCTATCACTCTTCTCTCACGTCTACCCATGTATTCCCGGCCCCGCGGTTCTCCTACCGTGGAAGCAGGCTTACATCGAGTTTACTCACGTATGTGTTCGGCGAGTTGGCCACCTTGCTTTTGTAGGCCTCCGCTCTCAGTTCCTCGGGAGAGATGTCTTCCAAACCTGAAAGTGAACCATAAAATCTTGAATATATAAACCCTGCGTCTATGCTTACACCATTGACATCAATGCCAACACTAATTTTACACGTTCAGCGACATTTACCGCGAAACGGCATAAAGTGAGGCAACTCTTCGCCTCGAACTACGAGAGCTTCCCTTCCCCAGTCTATTCAGGTGTGTCGTTTCAAATGTTGGTCTGGGTCCATACTTGAAATTTATATGTGGGTTACGATATTTTAAACTATATTACATACTTATTTTTAAACCGCTATCAACTGAATCCCCTTGCATGGCACAGCGACGAGTTTTTTATTAAAAATCTGAACATTTAATGGTGCCGCTGAGGTATCTGATGACCGGAGCAGCTTAAAAAATGAATATGATAAGAATACATTGAACAATGCAACATATCACTTCACTTCTGAAACATCCATCAGTGAGCTCGGCTTAAGCAGTGTTGCTTTCTCTTCGCCGAAGTTTTGTAACTGTGTCTGAGCTCCACGAGCTCTCGGATAGGATGACTTCAGACCTAGAATCTCCACGTTTTTTTTTCATCTGACGCAGTCACCACCACTAAGAATAGAATTGCGGCGCCATCATTCACTGGCATTGTCGTCATTGTCGAAAAAACTACAACTTCCCCTCATACATATGCAATTAATTGAATCACATGAATGATGTTCAACACATTGTCGGAGCTATTCCAGATCTCGTTATAGGCAGAAATTCCGACGGTAGACCTGCACAAGATGAGCCTCAGGTAGACCTGCACAAAAGCAAGATCAGCCTAAGGTACACCTGCACAAGTGCAACATTAGCCTTAGGGAAAGGCTGCACAAGAGCAAGATCAAACTAAGACAAACCTGCACAAGAGCTATGTCAGCCTAAGGTATCTGTACAGGACAACACATCAGCCTATTGTAGGCCTGCACAAGAATAAAATTAACCTACGGTAGACCTGCACAGGAGCCAGAAAACGCACAGGGGTTAGTGAGGACCAGTCTCAATCTTACTCCACGCCCAAAACTATGTCAATTTTGAGAAAACCTATCATACGCTACTTCAGCCCAAAAGTTAACTTTCTCGGAGCTGAACAGAGTTTAGCAGCAAAGCTTCACAATTTGCAAGGCAATGCAGTCAGACCTACAATGGTATATGGAACCAATGCCAAAGTTCGAGGGTTATTTACCCCGTTATCTTGCAATTATTTGCTGAAACTGTCAGCATTTGCACTAAAACATCCAAATGGCGAATTAATTTGAAAAGTTACCCAAATGAAAGTATAAAGAAATGAAAAAGACAGCGGTAGTTCTGGGCTCTTAGTTCCATTTCCAATCAACCTGGATTTATTTTCCCCCAAATCGTTTATCTAGTAGGCCAGCTCTCCCCACCAGCTGTCCTTTCACCCCAGTCTATGGCATTATCCAAGCTTCATCTAGGGAACGCGGTATTGGTGTGGTCAGCGTAGCTGGCTGCCGCGAAGCCGACCAGGGTTCAAGGCCCGGCGGCTTCCCTGAACAAAGAGCAAGCTGGCTCCCGAAAACCCTTCCAACAGCGAACAAGTTGGTGACGCCATATGACCCTGGCAGTTGACGTGTCGATAAGCCCCAAAAATTATTATTATAAGCTTCATCTAACACCGTCATTTTATCCTACGAATCATTCCAGAAAATCACTCTATACATTCCCCTACGAGCTTGAACCACCTCCAGTCTTGCTGACTGTCTTTACCTGGTATACAGGGCTGTCCCTTGAGCGGCGAAAAGCAAGAGAAAGGCCATTGTTTTGAGATCTCCCAGGTCTTCATCTCTGTCGCGATGCCGTTCCTGTGGTGCACAAAACCACCCTGATAAGCCCCGAGAGCAATGATACGTGCAACCGTACTTCCATTCGGATCTAGACACTCAGAACCGAGACGGAGTCTTCCATGGTCTAACGCAGAATGAATCATGCCTTACTACACATCGTATTCTTTGGCCACTACTCGGCATGATTGCAGCGAAGCAAGTTGTCAAATGTGGAACATTTTGCTTTATTTGTACTTTAACTCCACCAAGCAAGGGAATGCAGTTCATCAAACAATCAGAGAGTCACCTTTATGAAGTTACAAACTCCATCACAAAACTGAGATAACAGACCGGGACAGCGACCCACAATTGCCCCCCGTATGAGTGCTCACAACAGCTCGGGAAATGTGGAGGTGGTGGCAGCGGCGGCAGCAGGCTTAGCGGCCGCCGCCTGCGGCTGCGTCTGGAAGGCTGACCCTCCGCCGAACCCGAACCGACTGCTACCTGCGCGGCACGTCAAACCGTCAGACCATTCGCTGCTGTAACATAAAAAATAGGCACATTAACAGACTGCAGCAGACTGAGCTGCCGTATACTGTGGCCAGCATACTTAACATATCATACCTAGTTACCTAACTCAATCTGATTCAAGTAGCTTGGCTCTGAAAGGGTCTTCACTTCAGCAGTTGGGCATGGGGGACTTGAGGTCCCAACCTCCCCACCATCCAGCGAAATCGCTAACGCTGGATTACCCCTCCATGTTCTCCTGGCTGTAATTAACTCAACTGACATATAACGTTGAACAAAATGAGTTTTCAAACAACTTTAGCATAGGTACGAGCATCACACAGATTTGTATACACATTGTCCTCATAGGAAGGGCTTACCATTATCAGCACCCTTGGGAGGGTGTTCGAACCGGCATCGGTCTCCGTATCTGCAATAACCCTGATTATAGTATCTGCAGACAACCATATTAGCCAAGTCTGAAATGAAAGAAAATATGTAATGATGCGAGCAGGCTATTGATTTTGAACAGCATCAGGCTTGTTACTCATTAAGGGCGAAGCTGGTCACGTCCTGCTTACTTTAATTATGCCGTTTGTATGGCATCTTAAATCCGTACCCAATGGGCTGTAATAACGGATATTAATGTTGTATGGTTTTAAGTTTTTCCAGCGATTACGGATCGCTCTCCTGTGGCGACCTTTTGATGCCCAATGCGCATTGAAATTGAAGTTTTTATTCCGCTAGATTTTTCATACTTCAGTTCAGGATGTGGCCGTATTACTGAGTGAGAGAAAGAGAGCAAAGACAGTGGAGGACGAGGAGGAGGAAGAGAGGGAGGAGGAGGAGGAGGAGGAGGAGGAGGAGGAGGAGGAGGAGGAGGAGGAGGAGGAGGAGGAGGAGGAGGAGGGAGGAGGAGGAGGAGGAGGAGGAGGAGGAGGAGGAGGAGGAGGAGGAGGAGGAGGAGGAGGAGGAGAGACAGACACAAACAGACAGACAGACAGGGGACAGAGGAGACAGTTTGCTGAGATAGACAGGGGATTCCACTGGGACAAGCAAGGGATCCCACTGGGACAGACAGGGGATCCACTGGGACAAGCAGGGGATCCCACTGAGACAGGCACAATATCCCACTAGGACATGCAGGGGAATCCCACTGGGATAGCCATGGGAATCCCACTGGATAAGCATGGGAATACAATACAAATTCCTGTTCCACTTTCATACTGGGACTGTCCCATGTCATTGGCAAGGCGTACTCCCAAGGGATTTTTCACTTAGCTTTGTTAACATTTATCACATAGCATGCCCTCTCAGATAGAAAGGGGATTGTTTATGGGTTGAAAAAAGAAAGGTAGTAGATAACCCTCCCTTCCTTGAACTTAAATGTGTAATGAAATTTTATCAAGAGAGTTTGGGTGAAATGAAATATGCAAATAGTGGTTACACACTCTAAAAAGATATATCTCCATTCAAAACCCATTTTAAATGTGGGACACCACATTTTACACAAGCTCAACATATTCCAACAGTCCATCTAGTATTTCTTGTTCCAGATCTCCCTTTAAGATCTTTAGATATGGTGCAACTACAACAATTTTAGGGAATTTTTCCCACAAATTCACACCTGCTTTTTGAAAGAACACTTACAGACATCTGTGTGGCCATCAGTGAAAAGGATCCTACAACAATGACCTCTAGTGACTGAGGGGAGAGACTGAGTGAATATGTCTTCTGAAGGAATACACCACTTTCTGATAAGAATTTGAAGCCATGTCAATGTATATGTATCAGTGGCGGCAGATGCTATTTTCGGATGGGGGGCAAGAATTTTCCAGGGGGCCCCTTGACGATGTTTCTGGGTTGGAAACAAAGCAAAGGTCTCGAAGGTTTTGTGTTGCATCCTGATGGCGAGTTGGCTCTGTAATTAGCTGTGAGAGTCCCAAAGATTCTGCGGTGATTTCTAACTGTCATTCAAAGGCTGACACCGGAGAGTGGTTAAAGTTGCTGCTAAGATATGTGTTGCCAGCGTTGAAATCCCCCGTTACTATTATAGATGCAGGATTATATATTTGAGCCATGCTTATACTTTCGTGGAAATGATCGAGAAATTCTTGTAGGCGTTCAGCTCTAAGATCAGGAGGTATGTAGACGCAACATAGGATTATCGTCATAGTACTAAATTTAACCTTAGCCCAGATCCATTCTTCATTGCCAATTTCTAAGTCAGGGGGTCGTGATGCCGCTAATGAGGCATGAAAGTAGATTGCTACCCCACCTCCTCTTCTGTTTCTATGCCGCACAAAAGGTTGCTGAAAATGTTTTAATTTAAATTGACTTTCGTGTATGGCGGAGTCTAGTTTAGTTTCGGTGAGAGCCAGAATTTGAATTTTATTAGAACTTGTGAACTCTTCTAACTCATCTCTTCGGTTTTCACTGGTTATACTGTTAATGTTAACGTGGGCTATTTTGGAATCATCTTTTGGACCCGGATTTTACTCTATCCCTCCTATTTTTAGAATTTTGGCCAGATCAAGATACATGTTTAAGAACCACCAACTGCTTAGGTAATTTTGGGAAGAGAGACTTATTAGTTTAGATTGTTGAGGACCATGCAGTAGCACCTTTCCAGTAGAATGAGTATGACAATGGAAAGAACTGCGTGGAGTGCGGCACACCAGCGCCGCGGCTCGAGACACTACATACATGTGATACAGTTGACCGCCAATAGTCCGGAGCGGGCACTCGCCACGGTCTCTGAGGGTATGAACCAGGACATAACACATGTTCAGCATTTTTTAAGCTTCGTAGCCTAAATGGATATTACTTCTAAACCATTTGATTTCAAATAAACACGATGTATTGTAACTCTACTATACCAGAATAATGAGAAGAGATCCATGTCATGATAGCCTGCCACGATATGCCAGCTACCACGACATGAGCGTGCCACCTCAGCCGAGACAGCACCGATCTGAGTGCAGGCGGGCGGGGTAGCACCGCGGAGCGACTGACACACAGCAGACGGGGCGGGTCGCGCCGCAGAGGCGGCCCCAGCGAGATTGTTAAACGTCAGAACAGAAGCAAAACTCTATATACAGCAGGTCGCCGATTAGTGCATGGATGACACCACCGAGGCGGTGGCAGCAGTTGTGAAACAGATGGACATACATAAGTGTACATAATACAAGCTAGGTGAGCCCTTAATCCGCCCGTGGTAAGCCGCAACTAATGGACAGGCGCAGCGAGGGTACCTCGGTGGGGCGGCTCCACTCATCCATAATGAGAAATGCATACCAAAGAACCGAAATAACGTTCCGGACAACAAACTTCAAAAACTCTTTCCTGCCATGCACAACCAAGCTTTTCAATAGACTACCAGAGCAAACCAGAATGACTGGATCACATCAAGCTTTCAAAAAACAAGTAGAAGAACAGTTAGGGTGTAGGAAACCAACTAAATATTACACATATGGCGCGAAAATTCCTAATTCCCTTTTAATGCAGCTAAGAGCCGGTATGTCAAAACTGAATGGCCATGCATATCAAGTACAAAAATCTCCATCGCCCTCCTGTATCTGTGGACACAACAACGAGGATACCAAACATTACTTTTTACACTGTCCACGATACGAAAACATCCGAAATTTGCTAGCACAAAATATAACTCAAATAATAGGAACAGACTTTATGGCCCTTAACAGCATTACAAAACTAGATATCCTGCTTCACGGATATTCTCTCAGTGATATGGAGGGTCATGCAGTAGCACGCCAAACCATAAAATTCATCATGTCAAGTAAGAGATTCAGGCCAAGCCAACATAGTTTAACCTAAATTCTAAACAGTGGTAGTGCGGCGCACCTGCGCGGCGGCGGGACACCGGTGGACTGATAACCGGAGTGGGCGGCCGCGGACCTAAGGCGGCGTAATTTACTAGTGTAACCAAGAACCTGTCGAGAGGTGCTACAATTTAAGCGCATTTAAGCGCTTTTGCACCAATCGTGATATTTGTGTTGTAAATGATATGTTCTGAACATGAAATATATGTTGTTTTGTTGTTGTTGTTGTGGGGCCCCCTTGGCAGTAAAGGGCCCCCAAAAACTGCAATAGATTGGTTGGGACTTGCTGCCTGAGGTCAGAGGCATAAGTGCAGGGGCGGATCCAGGGGGGCTGAAGGGGGTTCAGCCCCTCCATTTGCCCCATTTTTCACTATTGTTTGCCCTTTTCTCCCTTTTTTGCCATTTTTCAAAGTTCAGCCACCCCCTAGCAAAATCCTGGTTTCGCTCCTGCATAAGCGTCACAAATGGTAAAAGTTGTTTTGCCCACTTTTGTTCACTGTTGCTCACTGTTGTTTAGTTGCCCGTGTAAAAAAAAATGATGGAGACTGAGACCAATCTGAGACCTGAGACCAAGCTCGGGGCCCCCTGAGACCAAGCTCGGGGCCCCCTGAGAACAAGCTCCGGGTTCCCTCACACCAAGCTCAGGGCCCCTGAGACCAAGCTCGGGGCCCCTTGAGACGAAGCTCGGGGGCTCCCAGACTTCAAGCTCGAAGGCCTGTGAGCCCAAGCTCAGGGCCCCTGAGACCAAGCTCGGAGCCTCTGAGGTCAAGCTCGGGGCCCCTGAGACCAAGTTTGGGGGCCTCTGAAACCAAGCTTGGAGGCCCTTGAAACCAAACTCAAGGCCCCTTAAGACCAATCTTGGGGGCCCCTTAAACCAATCTGGCAGTCCCCCTTATACCAAACCTTCCTGAGACCAAGAGTGGGGGCCCTGAAACCAGGCTCGGGGGCCCCTTAGGCCAAGCTCTGGGCCCCTGAGACCAGGCTTGGGGGACCCCTTTAGGCTAAGCTTGGGGGCCCCTAAAGACCAAGCTAGAGGGTCCCCAAGCCCATGCTCAGGGGGGCCCCTGAGATAAAGTAAGGACACTGTTCAAACCGAGAAACTGTTGAGGGCCCAGCCAGGTCATTCAGAACATTCAGAAAAGAACCAAGCTAAAATTGTGTATTTTTCCAGAGGGCCCCTCTGATAACTTTGGGGGCAACTGCCCCCTTATCCACTGCTACTGATATGTATTAACACAGACACATATGTTCATACACTAACACATTAAAACCCACACTAACACATTATGTGGACACAAACACACAAAACAATTAAGAGGCATAAACAGGGAACTGCAGAAAGGTTTCAATCAGAAAGGAAAAAAATCATGCTATTTTCCCTGAAATTCTACAAAAAGAAACAAATTCCATGCCACACTTTGCAACACTTCATGTTGTGAGATTAGAATCAAAATAGTATTGCAAAACCCAACCCTGTACAGAATGAATATATTTTCTGATCCTATCATCATGAGGCAAATCCTATAGACTGTCAATGCTGGTGCACTTTGTCTATTGCCTTTGATTATTTGTAGCCTCCTAGTGTGCTCCACATGTGCAAAATTCTGAACAGAAGATCCAAACCAGGAGTTTGAGAGACTATGGATTTAATAGAACTTAAGGTGGGACCAGAGGCTTTGTTGGACACAGTAGCAACAGGTGAGGTAGTGTTTAAGGGCTGGTCTAGAAAGATCCCCAAACAGGCTCCTGGGTAATGAGGTAGGTGGCTTCACACATGTTGCCAGATAACTACAGGTTGATCTGTATGATAAGTGCCACTGTTCAAAAGGTCCAATGAATCAAAGCTTCCTTTAATTAGAATCGCTACAGGTTAAAATACATCATAAGTGCCACTGTAAGTGCCATAAAACATCCTCCAGTTCAATATTCTGAGTATCAAAACTGGCATTGACCACAACTGGTTGGGTTAGGTTAGGTTAGGTTAGGCTAAGTAGGCGCATGGCGTACAGCGGCAGCTGATGAAGGCGGAAGTGCCACCGGCAGGTTAGGTGCCCCACAGCCCAGCTCGCTGAGTTGAGAAAAGGTTAGGATAGATTTGGTTATGTTTTGCTACATGTAGAAATATCTTTAAAAAGAATTACAAAATATTTTTGAAAGTGTCATTCAGCAACGCCAAAAATCAGTTTGGGCACTAGGAAAGATGTTTCGGCAACACCAGAAACAGCTAGACCACTTGGAATATTTCACTGGAGGAAGCTTTGAACAGTGGCACTTACGATGTGGATCAACCTGTGGTGCTTTTTCAGAAGGAAGTTTTGATTCATAGGGGCTTTTGAACTGTGGTACTTATGATGTAGATTAGCTTGCTGTGATTCTATCTGGCAACATGTGTGAAGCCAGCTACCTTGTTACCAGCTCCTGTACCTTGTGAAACTCTCAATCGACCATGGTATGCTTTAGCTTGCTGATGGTATGGTATGGTAAGGTCCCACACAGGGGCGTAGCCAAGGGGGGCAGCAGGGACAGCTGCCCCCCTTGGCAGCTGAGAACCTGAAGGGCCCCCTTGAAGACACGAGCCGCACTTCGCACAGCTTGCCCAAACTATGCTCTGTGGCCAAATGTGGCATTTAATACCAAACAGGGCCCTCTTAAGCCCTTTTCAGCACTCTATTCTGTAACAAGAATGGCCCTTTTTACCCATCAGGGCCCTTTTGGCGCTGTCGCAGGGGCCCTTTTCGGGGCGCCGCCCCTCCCTGAGCGAAATCCTGGCTACGCCCCTGGTCCCACACTCACATGTAATAGTTACAGGATTCATGCATCATCTTAACCTACACCAGCCCCATGAAATCACTCACACAACCTATTCAGGCAAGGCCCTCAGAGATAATTTCTTTCCAAGCTTGTGTGGAGGCAAGGAATGTATGAGGATAACAAAGATAGATTATGTGACAATAAAGATATCGAGGCAATAAAATGACCGAACTAATGCAACACCTTCGACGATAATTACCTTGTGATCAACCAACGCAACGTAAACATTTGCTTATCATCATAAAATGGAAAAATAAAACCGCAAAATTGCGTTCGTAACATTTGTAATTGATGCGCTGTATTGCGCTGTATATCCTGTTCCAGGTGCCTTATATATGTCAAAGCGCGCACACTCTTCATAGTCATATCAGAAGAAGTTTTATTTATTTAAAAAATAAATGTAAATTTTTAATTTTTTATACTTCAGTTCAAAAGAGTGTCAGAGGATATTAGAAGTGAACACAGGGATTATTTTAGAGACTTGATTGGAAGGCGCTTTCAGACTAGAGCTGCCATCTTTTTATACCGCAGTCCCGCGTAAAATATCCAACAAGACCCCAGGGTCGGTTAGTGAAATTAAATATTCTGGAACTTTTTCCTCGACACACTCGACAAAACGGCAGTTTCAATTCAAAAGCCGTTATAAAAGTGGGACTCTCCCTTCAACCCTATTCCTGTCAGGCTCCTGGCTAACCCCATTTCTGTCAAGGGGCGGATTCGGACATCAAGATCTCAATTCTACCCCTTTGTTTGGAAAAATTCCGATTGTGATAAATTCGTATCACACGGCGAGCACCCAACTTCATATGTGAAAAACTGAATTTCAAATTTCTGAAAATTGTGGATTGGTAGTTAGGATATACATTTCTAACTGTTTTAACACGCGCATTGACGGGGGGCGGGTACCCGCCCCCTCGGGTTTTTCGGAGATAGCAGAAAAACGGCGGCGCGTAGCGCCGCCGTACTTGGTATACCTTTTCCCTCATCATTTTTACAACTTCTGTGAAAATGTTGAGGTTAGGTCATCTCAGGTCAGGTCACCATTACAGGTCAAGTGACCCGACCTCAAAAAAAGTTTAAGATAGCATAAGTCGGAGCAGGGTGAACTTATCCGATTGAAACTCATATCACATAATGGCCCCACCGAGTTCTCTAAAATATGTCCCGGTATTTTTGATATCGATGACCTAAGGTCAGGTACGAGGCATGACCTCTCCATTGGAAATACATGGGAAAAATGGTTTTTACGGAATAACTCAATAACGGATGGTGATAGAGCATTTATTTTAGCTGCATTAGACTCGCCTGGGCTTTGCGGTTCTAATGATATGCATTTTATATAATTTGACCCTGACCTGACCTTAGGTCAGGTCAAATCATTGATTTGACCTAGCAAGGTCAACTTATATATCATTCGATTCGGCTTGCTAAGAGGATTCATAAAGTTCAAGTTGTTTTGCTCTATCTTTACTTGTTCAGATTTAATGGCCGAAAAACTGAATTTACATGTTATCCCTATGACGGGCATGTTTTGACCTCTCGTGACCTTAAATGTGACCTGACAAAAAAATGGTTCAAATGTTTTCGATGGAGAAGTGGATGGGCAGCCCAACGCCGTTTACCGTTTTTCGCTACCTACCGTGGTTCTTGAGATCTTAGGGGGGCGGGTACCCGCCCCCCGTCAATGCGAAGGTGGCTCAGACCCCCGTCAATGCGCGTGTTAAAGATTCCCCATAATTATTGACCATGACGTTGAATTTTCACAAAACTAATTCAATCATAGGTGGATCCAGGATTTCCGATCGGGGGGGGACACCTTTCACGGGGCTGCCATCCGGACCAGGGGGATACCGCTTTTGACCGACAAACCCTATCAGGTGGGCGTAAAATCGTGCCGGTGGGAGCCGATTTTCGCAACCTAGCCCTCGCCCCACCGGGGGCCATCGATGGCCCTCCCCTAAGGTTTTTCCGGGATAGCAGAAAAACGACGGGGCGCAGCACCGCGGTTGAGAGCTCTGCCTCTCACTGCATCATTTTCCCATCATCCCTGAAATTTTTTACCCCGGTTCACCCAAGGTCAGGTCACCAGACGAGGTTAACCAAGGTCACCTCACTTCAACTTTAGAGCTCTGTAAGAGCTACATTTCCCAGTTGATCGATTTGAAACTTCCTACACTTCATGACCCCTCTAGGGTCTACAAGATGTATATCCGGGATTTTTCGATTTCGTCCCCTGAGGTCAGGTCACGAGGCGACCTCTCCCATTGGAAAAGCATGGGAAAAGCTGTTTCATGATATAAAAGCCACAAAAATGATTGCAAATACTCAGATTGCTCAGAACAGTGTTTTTGGACACCTTTTCATGGATTCATGGATCCCAGGGGTCATATTTGCCCTTTGACTTTTCCAAGGTCATCCAAGGTCACCAGACGTCAAAAACAGTATTTTGACAATAACTTTTGACCTAATTAAGCTAGAGTAATGAAACAAACACCATCGTGTTTGTCTTGTCACTGGCTTTCATTTGATATACGGCAAGGTCACTTTTTGACCTTTCGTGACCTCAGGTCATATTAGGTCACGAGGCGACCTCTGGAGGTCAAACCACTGGCGGGAGGTCTTTACGTTCCACATAGCGGAAAAAGTACTGGCAATTTCCTATCAAATGTACTTTACCAGGCCTCAATGGCTCTAATGACATAAGAGTTATGACCAGTTTGCTTAATCATTGCATATTTGAGTGAAAATAGCCGATCTTGACCTAATTTGACCTCTGGAGGTCAAACCATTGACCTGAGCACTAAAACATGCTGAGTAATTTCTTACTGAATTCACGCGAGCTTTCTATTGCACTTTGCAGATTTGCGCTAACGCCCATATTTTCGGAGTTAGAGGGGGGCCATCGATGGCCCCCGGTGGGGCGAAGGTGGCGCCGGACCCCCGGTGGGGCGCGGGCTAGGGGAGGTGGGAAGCGGCATTTCAGGAAGGCGCCATCGACCTTTCAGGGGGCACCGTGACCATTTTAGGGAGCGCGGAGGATCGATCGTGGGGGCACCTGCCCCCGTTTGCCCCCTGGATTTGCGTATGAAACGTATTGACAGATAATTGATGCACAATTATCAAACACTTCAGTCCTGCGAAAATTGAAAATTGAACAGCGGATTCAGGGCTAGAGATAGGTGTTAAAATGCATTTTAATTTAAACTTGCCATCTTTTTTCTGCTTCATAGATTAACCCGCGCCCCGCTGGGCCTTCCAAGCCACCTCGCCCTGGTGGAGGTGTTTTAACACCCCCTCGAGCTCGGCCCCTGTGCGGAATAGCGAAAAACGCGAAAGCTGGTGGATAGCTCATAAAAATTCATGAGGAAAATATTTTAATCACTTTTTGGCTCAGGTGAATATTGACGGCATGACAGGTCAAAGAAAGTGGTATTTTGAGCCAAGTTTTTGGGCTCTAGCATCTGAAAGATTTGAGTCAGAATAATTTTTAGGTACCATTAGCTTCCCTTAGTCACAGAAAATCAAAGGATGTATAATATAAACATACTAGGTCAAAACACAAAATTAACCTGACCTCAGGTCCGGTCAAAGTCGCTTTTTCATCTAGCATAGTCAATACGATATCAATCGACTCGCAATGGCAATCTAAACTCAATGACATCAAAATAAAGGCTGCATCTTTATTTCATGCACAGTTATTGACCTAAGTCTGAAAACTGCTTAAATAGCCCCAAATGACCTCTCAGAGGTCACAATTCAGAAATTGCAGCATGAACCTGATAAGAGGCCCATGATACTACGATCTAGATAATATGACGGTATTCTCAGCTGTATCTACACAAGTACCTACAACCCAATTTGTTTTTCCCATATATTTCCAATGGAGAGGTCGTGATCCCTACATGACCTTAAGTCTTCGATATGAAAAACACCGGGATTTATTTTGTAGCCCTCGATGGGCCCATTATGTAGTATAAGTTTCAATCCGATGGATTCACTCACTTCTTACTTATGCCACCATAACATTTTTGGAGGTGAGGTCACTTGACCTGCACTGGTGACCTGACCTGAGATGACCCAACCTCAAAATTTTGGGGAAAGTTGCGGAATTGATCAGGGATAAGGTGTGCCAAGTACGGCGGAAAAGCCCAAGGGGAATGTTCAAACACCCCCCACCGGGGCGAGGGTTAACAAACATCAGATAATGGGAACAATTTTTTACAAGGAGACGAATGGCATAATATCAAACATTTAGAGACGAGTGCAGGAAAGAAAAATGGTGAGGCAATATGCACATTGCCAACTTCTAAAGGCCATATTCCTAGGCTCTTGATACTTTTCATATTCCACAGCTTTTTATCCGCCAATGCCAAACCCGGAGGGGTATTCGGAATGGTCGTGAAACCTCGATCCGCCTATGGACGAATCTCTCTATTCGGTCCTGGCTGTTTTTCTAATCCATTGCACTTAGTATACTAAAATACGTTTGGACATGCGTGAGACCCTCTTGATTATAGTACCTGACAATGCCATCTTATTATCATATAATGTAGAGTTGGGAGTATGGTACGGTTACTTTTCTGCCTCCTGGCTGTTCTGTAAGCAGTATATTCACTCTGCAAGAGCACAATCCAATTACAATCGAACCCTTCACCCATTTTGAATCGCTGGAGCCGCCCGTCAAAAGTTTATACGGAGCTGTAAATGAACTATCACTTGATATCTTATTCATAATATTCAAGCATTCTAACTACTCGCAATAAATCACAGACGACCGAAGAACGCACCATACACGATAATGCTCAGTTTGCGAAAAGCTCCTCCTGAGCCAAAGATCGACCCGTGCTAAATAGATAACTTCGAAACTTTTAATGCATCCGCCAATTTTGCGTTAGGAAAATTCAGAATATTTCAAATGCCTATCTCGAACCGATTTGAAGATGCTTTCGATAACAAGTGGTTTTGATTTTTTAACCCGCCACCCGATAATCCGCTATTTTTTGTCATAGAGACCGCTACCGCTACCTCGCTTGCATTTGGAGTCCGCAAGCAGCGGAGTAGCGGGAAAGCGGACCGCCCGGCTCTGGCACATAGAGCTTTATTTTGTATTTATTCATACATTGTATCCGAACGACTGGCAAACTATAATTTGTCATGTTTTGTTGTTTTTCTTCTCATGCCCCACCATGCTGCATAAGGCGGTTCGTAGTCATTATAACGGCAACGCCAGTGTTTGCATTGATTAAGGACGGGGGCCATCTTTATCGGAATAGCCTGGGAGGGATGTGTCCCCTGCTCATCCCACTTTTCATTAGCCCTCGCCCCACGGGGGGCATCGATGCCCCCCCTGAGGCTTTTCCGGAATAGCAGAAAAACCACGAGGCGCAGCACCGCGGTTGAGGGCTTTACCTTTTACTGCATCATTTACCACCATCCCTGAAATTTTTTGCGCCGGGTCACCCAAGGTCAGGTCACCAGACGAGGTCAACCAAGGTCACCTCACTGCAAGTTTAGAGCTCTGGAAGAGCTACATTTCAAAATCGATCAATTTGAAACTCTTTACACTTCATGACCCACCAGGGTCTACAATGTGTATATCCGGGACTTTTAGATTTCGTGACCTGGGATCAGGTCTTGAGGTGACCTCCCCCATTGAAAAAGCATGGGGAAAGCTGTCTTGTGATCTAAAAGTCACAAGAACGATTGAAAATACTTGGTTTGATCAGGAAAGCGTTCTTTGACACTCTTTCATGGATTCCAGGAGCCATATTTCTCTCCAAGGTCATCCAAGGTCACCAAGGGTCAAAAACAGTGTTTTTACAATACCTTTTGACCTATATAAGCTAGAGCGCTGAATCAAACAACATCGTGTTTGTCTTGTCACTGGCTTTCGTTTGATATACAGCAAGGTCACCCTCTGACCTTTCGTGACCTCAGATCACATTAGGTCACGAGGTGACTTCTGGAGGTCAAACCACTGGCGGGAGATCATTACGTTCCACATAGCGGATAAAGGTCTGGACTTTTCCTATCCAATGGACTTTACCACATCTCAATAGCTCTAATAGCATAAGAGCTATGCCCAGTTTGCTTAAGGATTGCATATTTCAGTGAAAATAGCCGATCTTGACATAATTTGACCTCTGGAGGTCAAACCATTGACCTGAGCGCTAAAAAATGTGAAGTAATTTCTTACTGAATTCACGCGAGCTTTCTAAGGCAGTTTGCAGATTTGCGCTAACGCCCATATTTTCGGAGTTAGAGGGGGCCATCGATGGCCCCCGGTGGGGCGAAGGTGGCGCTGGACCCCCGGTGGGGCGCGGGTTAAGGGAGATACGCGAAAAAATATCATTGTGGTTTCTTGCTATTTGAAAAATCCTGATTACGAAGCTGTCAATTTTTTGTATCTTTGGCAAAATTTTGGCAGGTCACTCACTTATAATCGAAATATGTTAACAGTTCCGATAAATTGCTGAAAACTTCACTCATCACTTACTTTTTGAAAACTATTTAAAGTCGAAAAGTAATGTTTTTGGTAATAAAAATGTCTGTTCTCCTGTATTTGTATTTGAATTCATTTTAAAAAGCCTTTAAAAAATACAAAATGAATTAGTTTGCCCTAGAAACGGAAAAAACATAGTTACTCAAGTCTTCAGCCGTTTCGTACCTCGGGTCTTGAGTCGTTTTTCGCTTCAGGCCCAGGATGACAAAAAATTTGCGTCAGAAAGGTCACGTGACCCTCTAGGTGGCTGTACATTCTGATTGGTCAATTGTGATTTCTTAAAAGTCATATATTTTTGTTTTAACATTATTTTTGGCTGTAGCTTTTTTTAAAATAAGCTTTTCTTTAATAGTTTTAAACTTTCAAGTAACTGCTTAGGAAAAATAGGACCGGTTTTTAGATAATTAGATAGCCTTAGCCGGGGGTATGTCATTTACATCGATAAGAGGTGTACCGGTAAATTCGTCTAGAAATATTGACTTTGAGAGCAATTTTAAGGCATTTGCAGGCCGAATTCGCAAAAAATGAGAATAGGACTTCTGAAACAACTTTTTGACATTTTGATCTAGCCAATACAATTTTTCGCGTATCTCCCTTTAAACATACCCAGGTTTCAACGGATTGGGAATAAACAAGAAAATGTAGTAAACAGCCAGTGCGGAAGACAGCACTTGAGCCGAAATCCGGTAACGTATCGGCTCTAGTAAGTAAGTTTTGTATCAATCGGCAGCAGGTTGTCCATTGCCCACTTACTTTGCAGCTGGTGGCGACGCTTATGGCGCGAGCCGACTCCACTCCCAGCGGAGCCTGGGATTAGAACCCGAGACCTTTAGCTCAGGCGTCGGACGGTTTGCCCCTGAGCCCAATGGCTACATCGAGTCGGCGGTATCCATGACGTCATCCCAATAATGGGTTATCGAAGTACCATGATTCAATTCAGGGTTGAACGATGGAGCGTCCACCATTGTTGATTATTTTTTATTTGAAAAGTCTGTATGTTTTACGCCCAGTACCCGATATGAGCACTAGCAGCGATAAACAATTGAGCCGAACTCGTCATATCGCAAGAGATCAGCATTAAGGACAGTTAAAACATGCTCATAGATCTTCCTCGTTGTTTGTTGTTTTGGAATGATAATTCCGTCGTTTTGGAAACAGAGATCTCAGCCATCTCGTAACTAAATCGAACAAAACACGTCCATAATCGCAATCCCACAACTGGGTGTGAGCAGGTAAGCAACGCCGGGACAGAACTCATTGCAACAACGGCACAATAACGGTGAAGTTCTTCGATATCAATAACCTAGCATTACACTTTAATCGCATCATCACCGTGTGGCCAAACCTCCATCTTGGACAATCCAACAACAAAGCGCAAAACTCACTCCCGCTTGACCACGCGCAGCCAGGTGCCTCCCTCCTCTCTCAGGTTGGCCTCATCCTTGGCAAACACCGGCTCCGGCCCGCCAGTCTTCTCCCCCTGGCAAAGCTGTAGTGCCTCAGAACAGATACCAGTGCCAGCTTGACCTGCAGCAGCGCGAACCTCATGCCGATGCAGTTGCGCGGCCCGTGCCCGAATGGCAGGTAGGTGTATGGGTGGCGGGCTGCCTTGTTCTCTGGCAAGAAGCGGTCCGGGTCGAACTTGAGGGGGTCTGGATATATCTCAGGGTCGCGATGTATGTGATATATAGGTACATAGATCATGGCGTCCTTGGGAACGTCTACATTGGTGTCGGGTATACGGTACGGCTTAGTGCAGCAACGAGCCAGCAGCTGAATTGGAAACTTCCTCAGTGTCTCCGCCACGACGTTGTCCAGGTACGGCATGTTGTTGACCATGTCGAAGGTGATGCTGTCCTCCTCTGACATGAGCTTGCTGTCGATTTCGGCCTGCAGTCGCTGCTGTATGTCGCCGTTGAACGCCAGACTGCGAGCGGCCCAGGTGAGGGGCGTTGGAGGCGGTGTCGTATCCGGCCAGGTAGAACAGCACGCACTGTGCGATGATCTCGTCGTCTGTCAGCCGGTGGTGCGAGCTATGTCCGTTCTGCTCATCCTCGTGACGAGCATCCAATAACATCTGTAGGTAATCCATCCTCTTTGAATCGGGATTTTCCTCCCGTCTCCGAATGGTCTTCTTTGAAAGCTCAATAAAGTATCTGATGGCATCATTGTCCATCACTACTTGCTGAAGCTGTAAGCGATCCCTCAGGAAGCCCGGTAGACAAAACATGAATATTATCAGCATCGTCCGGAGCACGCCTGGACGCTGCGTGATTCGCAGTGCCATCGCGGCGATAGGCGAGTCCGGATCGCGAATAGAACCCGCGTCTAGGCCGAACGCAACAGATGCGATGTTGTCCATTGTATACCGCGACAATATTTTCTTCATGTCTACACCGCCATCGCTCTGTTGTGATTCCAAGAACAGTTGTTGAGCTAGAAGTTGTGCGTGTTCCTCACACGGTTTCAGCATTTGACGAATCTTTCCAGTCGAGAATGCTGGTGTTGAAGCGTTCCTCACGTCCTTCCATTTCTGCCCCGACAACGAAGTCATCATCTTTGACACCAAACCGAAGCCCCGATTCAAGGTGTCTATCTGTCTTGTTGAAAAGTGTTCGAAATCCTTTACTAGAATCGCCCTTAGCATATCCGGATCGTAAACACTCACAGCAGGACCAAAAATGTCGACAAAGGCAACGTACCCTTTGTTTTTACGGTAATGGTCACGCCCAATGGCCTCAAGCTCAGCAAACGACTTTAAAAAGTACTCAAATCCCATGTTTCCGAGGGGAAACTTGTATGGTAGATGTCTCACTCCGCGGTCACGCCAGTAGTTTTTGTTCCGCGTTATGTAGAAATATCCAGCAACAAGCAGGACCAGGAACAGACTCAGGGTGATGGGGCTGAACATCCCTGTGGTCAACCAGCGCAGTGGGTTCCACAGAAGTTCCAGCATTTTTGCAATGCTGGGTGACCACGCAGCGATATCAAGTCTGTCGCGTAACAGACTGGACTGACGGAGCTGAAACCACCAGAACCGATCACACCAAGCCTCTGCCTAGTCACTGGCACGCTTATGGTCACCGGTTGTCCACCGTCCGTCGTCGCTACCTTACCACTGCCGCCCAATACCAGTCCGCGCCACTAACGCCACCTTACGAGAGAATCGCGAGTGTTTCCTGCAGACACTCAACATGCTGAGGCAACAACGCGTGGCCTTTCCGTCCAGCGTTACATCACCCCCGCCGGATTGACTCAACAGCGTAAGACGAAGCGCCGGGTAAGTTGCCGGCTGCGCGCAGGGAAGATTCAGGGGGGTGGGTGAGGCATTTTCCCCAGCCCAACCCTGTGATTTTCGTAGACAAAATATCTTCTTTTTTAACTAATTAGTGCCCTGTTGCCCCCCCGCCAGTTCAGATCCGCCACTGGCTGCGGGTGGCTATCCGCTGCACGCGGGAACCCCGGACTCCGTCAAGCTCCGTGAAGTATTATGAAACCTCTTGTAACGAAACAGCCTGCAGTTATTGCTCAGATGGCGAAGAAACGAGAGAAATATCTCCAGTGTGGTCGGGAATTTTGGTTTCACAATCAAAAAGACAGGCATCGTCGGGGAAAGTGCAGCAATTTGAATGTTGCTGCACGGGCAGGTCTGTTTCGTGCAATTGACGTGTGCTGTTTTGAAGTCACCCAGAAACATCGCGTGCAGTGGCGGATCTAGCCGGTCGGTTTGGGAGGGGAAAACCAATGTCGAAAAGCAAAAAAACGTCACGCAGTGAAAAATTGTGCTAAAATATGATCTGTCGGAAAATTTTAGGTATAAGAGGCGAAAAAAACGGTGAGAAATGCGGGCTCGAGATACTTTTTCCTATCCAAGCCCCAATATTTACCCTGAACTTAACCCTCGCCACACCGGGGGGCCATCGATGCCCCCTAAAGTTTTTCGGAATAGCAGAAAAACGACGAGGCGCAGCACCGCGGTTGAGGGCTCTACCTTTCACTGCATCATTTTCCCATAATTCATGAAATTTTTTACCCCGGGTCACCCAAGGTCAGGTCACCAGACGAGGTCAACCAAGGTCACCTCACTTCAACTTTAGAGCTCTGTAAGAGCTACATTTCAACGTCGATCGATTTGAAACTTCCTACACTTTATGACCCCTCCAGGGTCTACAAGGTGTATATCCAGGATTTTTCGATTTCGTGCCCTGAGGTCAGGTCACGAGGCGACCTCTCGCATTGGAAAAGCATGGGGAAAAGCTGTTTCATAATATAAAAGCCACAAAAATGGTTGCAAATACTCAGACTGCTCAAAACAGCGTTTTTGGACACCCTTTCACGGATCCCAGGGGCCATATTTACCCTTTGACTTTTCCAAGGTCATCCAAGGTCACCAGAGGTCAAAAACAGTATTTTGACAATAACTTTTGACCTAATTAAGCTAGAGCGGTGAAACAAACACCATCGTGTTTGTCTTGTCACTGGCTTTCATTTGATATACGGCAAGGTCACTTTTTGACCTTTCGTGACCTCAGGTCATATTAGGTCACGAGGTGACCTCTGGAGATCAAACCACTGGCGGGAGGTCTTTACGTTCCACTTAGCTGAAAAAGTACTGGCAATTTGCTATCAAATGTACTTTACCAGGCCTCAATAGCTCTAATGACATAAGAGTTATGACCAGTTTGCTTAATCATTGCATATTTGAGTGAAAATAGCCGATCTTGACCTAATTTGACCTCTGGAGGTCAAACCATTGACCTGAGCACTAAAACATGCTAAGTAATTTCTTACTGAATTCACGCGAGCTTTCTATTGCACTTTGCAGATTTGCGCTAACGCCCATATTTTCGGAGTTAGAGGGGGGCCATCGATGGGCCCCGGTGGGGTGAAGGTGGCGCCGGACCCCCGGTGGGGCGCGGGTTAACTGGGTTCTGTTTGAAGTTGAGAGTTGAAGTACCAAAATCTTGTTTATAAACTAAGAAGCAGTCGGGGAAAAAAGGAGGTCGATCGCTTTGGAGGGGGGCAAACCATAGTTTTGCCCCGAGCTTTTCCGTTTGGGGGAAAATAACTTTTTGTCCCCCCTTGGATCCGCCACGGATCGCGTGTACTGACGTATCTATAGGCAGAGGCGGCGGAACGTTTTCGTACAAGGGGGCTTCAATGGGGTCCATCTCATCGGCGGGAAATGTCCTAAAGGATCGATTAACGAAAATTTTGAAACATATAATCTCTATTTTATCGTGCGGTCGAAGACACGAAAATTTCCCTTACTCACATACCTTCTCCAAATTCGAAACAAATGGGTACACATTTACCATTCAGAATGAAGTGCTCATTCGCCCATTGTTAGTAACAAACAATACCTACAAAAGGTGTTGAGCAGAACAGCGGCGGATCCAGGGGGTAAAAAGGCTTTTGCCCCCTCCCCAACAGAAAAGCCCGGGGCAAAACTATGTTTTTGCCCTATAGCCATCGACCTCCTTACCCCCTCCCCCGACTCCTTTTTAGTTTATAAGCAAGATTTTGGTGCTTCAACTCTAAACTTCAAACAGAACCAGTTAAGTTCACTGGAAATATGGGGTCTTGGATAGGAAAGAAGTATGAGCCCATATTTTTCACCCCGTGACGTTTTTCCCCTCAATTACCCAAAATTTTACCGGCAAGTCATATTGTAGCGCGATTTTTCACTCCGTGACGTTTTTTAGACTTTGGTTTGCCCCTCCCAAACCGACCGGCTAGATCCAACACTGGAGCAGAATGCATATTGCTAACTTTTTGGCTTCATTCGCTGTGCGGCTGGAATTGTATTGTAATACGCATGTCCGGAGAATAAACAATTCGGGGATAAATTTCGCTTTGGCGAATAAGGGGTAGTTCAAAAGACATTCCACTCGGTATTTTGTGCCCGTAGAGTGACAACTGGACACCCATATCTACACACAAATCCGTTGATTAACTAAACTGGTTAAAAAACGATGACAAATTAATGAAACTGATAGCCAGGGGTCGAAAAACCCACCAACTCGCCGACTAGGGATAGCGACAGATCCTGAACATTGAAACCATCAAGTTAACAGAAATGATCTATACAGCACCAGAGCAGTTCTGACTAGCCAAATAAAGGCTCCCAGGGGAGTTTCAAATAAAAGAACTCACCCTGACGGTAATCACCGTGATTAACTAGAATAGATAGCGCAAAGCAAATTAGCTGCCTCGTTTGAATTCAGGGGTGTGGTAAAAACCATTTGATAAAAATATATCTTGGTATTTTTCCCTACGCTGATTATGCTACATTGGTCTGTCATTACATTCGCCGCTCGTGCTTATATGATTTTAACTTCTACGACTAACCTGGAAACAGTGACGGATCTAGGATTTCGTAAAGGGGGGGCCCAGGCTCGGAGGGCGCCGAACCTGGGGGCGCCGAACTTGAGGGGCGCCAATTTCAGTGGCGTATCTAGCCGGTCGGTTTGGGAGGAGCAAACCAAAGTCGAAAAGCAAAAAAAAAAACGTCACGCAGTAAGAAGCTGCGCTACCAATATCATTTGCCCGTAGAATTTTGGGAAAAAACTTTACGGGGTGAAAAATATGGGTTCGAGATACTTCTTCCTATCCAAGGCTGGCTATACTATGACTTGCTATACTATGGAGGTCTGGCTATACTATAACTGAGAATTATTGATATTTACTCCATGATTCTGATGAAGGGCTGTGCCCGAAAATATAATCTTCAGTGTTTTTTACATTTCTGGATTCGAGGGGACAGGCCAGGGAACATCTTATCAACTTATGTTCTGTTTGAAGTTGAGAGTTGGAACACCAAAATCTTGCTTATAAACTAAGAAGGAGTAGGGGAAAAAGGAGGTCGATCGCTTTGGGGGGCGAAAACGCAGTTTTTCCCCGAGCTTTTTCGTTTGGGGAATGCCTTTTTCCCCTCCCCCCTTGGATCCGCCACTGGCCAATTTAACACCCAAAAGGCAGCAAGTGTCAATGAAGAACGCGTTTAAAAAAGGATTTGTAAATGCTTATTTTCATTAAAGCTTCCTCTCAGTGAGGACATGTTCACGTTTACCATCAAGCATATTTCGGGCCAGCTAACGACTGGTACCGTGGTAGAAAATGCTGAAAGCACCCACTGACACTAACTGAAGCACGATGAGCAAATAATACAGTTATATTCGGTCATGGTAAAAACTGAGGTGTCGTATCCACCACCTCCACTTATCACAGTTGTCCTGGCTAACGGCTCAATACTGAAATACCCGATTGACGCTAACCTGAGCCTCATAGGCCGCAGAACCTCTGCGAGCCTGGGCCCCTGAGTTTTCGGTGACTTCGATGAAGTTATATCGAGTCCCCTCAGCTGATCTGGGACCGCTTTAGTTAACCAGGCTCTCACACTGAACTTGAAACCTATATGTCGCCGCTGAAGCATATTAAGCTTTTTGGGCCCTTTTATTGATATAGGGCCCCCTCAACCGGTCCTGGGCCCTCTGAGCTAAAAGCTGGAGCTCTGAGCTCCTGAGCCCCAAGCTGGATTAGTGTCCCTTAAGCTGGTCAGGGTCCCCTGGGTTGGTACCGTTTTCGTTTAACTGATATAGATCCTGTAGTGACGTGGTACAAGCGTACCATTGTACCAGCCGCTGCCACCAGACGTGTGGCTATTCGGCTTTTCAGTCAGTCATCGCCGGCGTGAGCCAGCAGCAACAGCGGCACTGAGCCTGGTAGTAAATTAGCAATTTGGCAATAAACATTGATATACAAGAATAACCACGGCACAACACTTGACAAGCGTACCATTGTACCAGCCGCTGCCACCAGACGTGTGGCTATTCGGCTTTTCAGTCAGTCATCGCCGGCGTGAGCCAGCAGCAACAGCGGCACTGAGCCTGGTAGTAAATTAGCAACGTGGCAATAAACATTGATATACAAGAATAACCACGGCACAACACTTGGCGACCAGTTTTCGATCTCCATACGGCCAAAGTCGGGATTTACAGTTGACGTGGATATCCGTCGCTGCGTGGTTCGGGCGGTGCTTGCCCGGCGTCAGCGGTAGCGTCAAGTTTTCTCGTGGTGGCTGTGCGGGATTCGTGGCTTAGTTTGGCTTAGTTGCTTAGTATCGGCTCGCGCGCGTGCAGTGGCTCCTAACACGGGAGCGAGTGAGTGGCTCCCTGGTTGCAGTCTGTTCGACCGGGGAAAGGAGTGCGCTGCTCGGTTGTGATATGCACGGTAGCGAGTGAGCGGCTCCTGGTTGCAGTCTGTTCGACCGGGGAAAGGAGTGCGCTGCTCGGTTGTGATATTCAGTGGCACGGTGTGCAGTTTTAATTTATTTTTGCATTGCCACGTGTTTGGGCAAGGCTTTGCATCAATATGGCGACGCACCGAGATCGTCGACTGTGACGTCAGACGCAGGACCCCTCGACCGCCGATTGGCCGCGGGTTGGCGCGTAGTGGGTGACGTCATCACGTTTGGCGCGCTAAGACCCTTCCGCCTGTGATTGGCTGCCGGCCACCGAGTCGGCTGACGTTCGGACGCTGTTGACGGCCGGTATCTTGGTTGACGGCGGCTTTGCTGCAAAGGCGGGCGCGCCGCGCGCCATCTCTGAAGTAGTGTGGGAACTACTGCTCCCAGGCCATGGCGCCGACGGTGGATTAGGCGCTACAGTTTCAGGGCGGCTCGGCACGTCTGCAGTGACTGTTCCTGCTCGGGTTAAACTCGTTGGTGCCACACCATGCAGGCTGGCTTGTTTTTACCGCCTGTGAAGGCATACGAACATGGTGAAAATTTCGACAGGTGGCTGAGTGGGGTCGAAAGGTATTTGCTGGCCATGGATGTTGCAGGGCCAGAGCGGAAGGAAGCAGTGCTATTACAACTGTTAGGGGAGGAGGTAGCTGACATATATGCCACCCTGCCTGCCCCGGAATCAGAGGTGGTTGGCGATACGTTCGAGGTGTGCAAAGCGAAGTTGCGTTTGTACCTGGCACCAGGCCAAAATGTGATTGCGGAACGGTCCAAGTTTCATACGATGGTGCAGGCAGAGTTGGAGGACTTCGAAGTCTTCTTAGCCAGATTAAGGGCTCAGATACGCCGCTGTGGCTACAATCCGGAAGAAGAGACCCGTGAGCTGCGGGACCGCTCAGTGGCTGGCTGCTCCCGGGGTCTACAGGAGAAGCTGCTGCACAAGGCTGCGACAAAGGGTGATGCACTTACCCTGGCTGACATCAGGTCAGCAGCTCGTGTTCAGCGGGATGTGCAACATCTCTCGGCTCAGTTCGCGGGTGTCTCTGCTACAGATCCTGCTGCAGGCAGTGGGGGAGACCCTGCTGCAGTCAATGTTGTCCGGGCGGCTCCGAGACCTGGACAACAACGGTCCCAGCCCAGAGGATCGTGTTTCCAGTGCGGCAAGGATGGCCACTGGAAACGTGACTGCCCACAGAAAAGCAGGCCGTCGAAGCCATCAGAGCGGACGCAGCCTCAGCGGAGCGCGAGAGAGACCAGCCGGAACCCAGCCCCAGAACAGGGAGACGCGCCGCTGTTACAATTGCAACGGCGTCGGGCATCTCCGCCGCTCATGTCCCGAGCGTGCGATGGGGGCGGTGTCGGAAGAGATTCTGTTGATGGACGGCAACGTCAACCGGCTGCCGTTGGTGACTGTTCGGCTAAATGGCAAGAGCACTGAAATGCTGATCGACACGGGCTCCCCAGTGTCGATAGTTAGTGCGGACGCCAAGATCCCTGGGTTACAAGTAAAACCATCACTATTACGGCTGACCTCATTCACGGGTCAGCGGATTCCGATCCGAGGTGAAACCGTGGTTAGGGTCACTCACAACAACCAAGAGAAACCACTGAGGCTGATCGTGAGTGAGCGGTGGGGACATGTACCGCTGCTCGGCCGGGATTGGCTGAAACATCTGCGTTTGGATTGGTCGGCAGTGTGCCATGTTACTGGTGGCAAGACGCTACAGACAGTTCTGGATAAGCATGCCCCAGTATTTGCAGAGGGCCTAGGCAAGATGACCCTGACGGCGCAGCTGACCCTGAAGCCAGATGCCAGCCCGCGTTACTTAGCTGCTCGACCCGTACCGTACGCTCTGCTACCTCGTGTCAGTGCAGAGCTGGAGCGATGGGAGCGAGAGGGTATCGCCAGGAAGATGGAACCAGGTGAGGAAAGTTCTGGTTGGGGCACCCCGCTGGTGCCAGTGCAGAAGCCGTCTGGTGAGGTCCGCTTGTGTGCAAGCTACAACCTTACAGTGAACCCGCAACTTGTGACGAAACAGCACCCGCTGCCTTCGCCAGAAGGAGTGTTTTCCGGTGTCAACGGAAAATACTTCTGTAAACTGGATCTGAAAAACGCGTATCAACAAATGCCGCTCAGCGTGGAAGCGCAACCGATCACCCAAGTTACTACCCACAAAGGCACGTACCAAATGCTCAGACTCCCTCAGGGCATCTCCGTGGCTGTGGCACTGTTCCAGGAAGCCATGGACAGGGTGATGGAAGGCATGGACGGTTGCAAATGGTTTCTTGATGATCTGCTGATATATGGACGCGATGAGGCAGAGACGCTGGACAGGCTGGACGCAGTGTTGGAGCGTCTGCAGCGGTATGGAGTCCGGCTGGCAGCCTCCAAGTGTGAGTTCATGAAGCCTTCCGTGAATTATCTGGGTTGGACGGTGAGTGCAGACGGCATCAGTCCTACTCAGGATGGTACAGCAGCGGTGCTGCAGGCACCGGAGCCGCGTGATGTGACGCAGCTGCGATCGCTGTTAGGCAGCATCAACTACTTCGCCCGCCTGCTCCCAGACCTGGCAACAGTGCTCGCGCCCTTGTACCGGCTGATGAAAAAGGGTGTGCCGTGGGAGTGGACTGAAGCGTGCAGGGCGGCAGTGCAGAAGGTGAAGGCCATGCTTACCAGCCCGAGAGTGTTAGTGCCGTACGATCCGGCACTGCCACTTAAGCTTATCACCGACGCGTCTGGAACTGGCGTGGCAGCTGCGCTCCTGCACGTCATGCCAGACAAGTCTGAGCGACCCATCATGTATGCGTCTCGGACGCTAACGCCCACGGAACGGAAATATCCTATGGTGGAGGTTGAGGCCGCAGCGGTTTCTTATGGGGTGAAGCGCTTTCATCTGTACCTATATGGCCGTCAGTTCATTCTGGCAGTCGACAACCGTGCGTTGTCGCGGATACTCAGCCCGGACCGGAGCCTGCCCACTCTCGCTGCTGCGCGTCTGCAGCGGTATGCTCTCCAGCTGGCTGCGTACTCTTACACGGTGGAGCTGAGACGCACCGACGAGATGCACGTGGCTGATGCGTTATCTCGGCTCTCCTTACCGTGCTCCCCTGCCGAGAAGGAGGAGTTGGCGCGTGGTGTGGTCCCTGAGAGTCACCTGCTGTTCCTGGATGGCGCTTCACCAGCGCTGACGACGCAGGAAGTGGTCGTCGCCACCCGGCGGGACCCAACTCTATCAAAGGTGCTGACGTACTTGCGGTGTGGGTGGCCTCAGCGTGTCGAACCAGACCTATCTGCGTTCAAAAGCCGCCAGGACGAGCTAACGACGGAGAATGACTGTCTCCTGTGGGGAGGCCGCACAGTGATTCCGTCTAAGCTGCGCTCCGGTGTCCTGGCCGAGTTGCATCAGGCTCACCTCGGCAGCTCCAAGATGAAGGCTCTGGCACGACGGTATGTGTGGTGGCCAGGTCTCGATGCTGAACTGGAAGGTATAGCGCGTGACTGCACTGCGTGTGCTGAGAAGAAAGGCGCACCGCCTCGCAACCAGTTGCATCCGTGGGAGCCGACCAGTGGAGCGTGGGAACGCATTCACGTCGATTTTGCTGGATTATTCCAGGGCTCCTACTTCCTGATTGTGTATGATAGTTACACGAAGTGGGTGGAGGCGATTCCGATGCGGGAAACAACGACGGCGAGCACCATCCGTGAACTGAGGACTATATTCGCGAGGTTCGGGCTGCCGCGCCAGGTCGTCTCAGACAACGGGCCGCAGTTTGCATCGGCCCAGTTTGCTGGGTTTCTTAGCAGCAATGGGGTTCGACACATCAGGGTGGCGCCATACCACCCGAGCTCCAACGGTGCCGCAGAGCGGGCGGTACGGACCGTTAAAGCCGGACTGAAGGCTGCGCTCCATGACGGTGGCTCCCTGGACCAACGCCTGCAGCGCTTCCTCTTGGCGTACAGGGCGGCCCCTCATGCTACAACCGGGCGGTCTCCTGCTGACCTGATGCTCGGTCGGCGAGTGCGCACCAGGCTGGATCTGCTGGAGCCGAACCTCAACCAACATATGGCGGATCAACGTCAACGGATGGTGGAGAGTGCTGGAGGTCGGCATCGGACTCCGTTCCAGCCTGGCACGTCAGTCTGGGCTCGCTGTTACTCGGGCCCGGAGCAGTGGATCCGAGGCACGGTCGTGGCCCAGACCGGGCCGGTCTCCTACGAGGTGGACACGAGGCGTGGTGTTTGGTCCAGGCATATGGATCAGCTGTGGCTGGCAGAAGCTTCTGTGCGTGCCCCGGACAGTCAGCGAAACCACAACGTGCGCCCGCCCGCTCCAGATACCAGTGTGGTGGGACAGTGGCTCACTGGTGGTGGGGATCGGGCGATCACCGACAGCCGTGCGGGTGTGAGTGTTAACATCGGCAATAGGCCGAGCGTCGGTGGCCGTGGGAAAGGTCTCGAGAGCGGTAGCGGTGAGCGTGCTCCGTCTGGTGGCCGTAGGGATGGTCTCGAGAGCGGTAGTGGTGAGCGTGTTCCATTTGGTGGCCGTAGGGATGGTCTTGAGAGCGGTAGTGGTGAGCGTGCTCCATTTGGTGGCCGTAGGGATGGTCTCGAGAGCGGTACTGGTGAGAGTGCTCCAGCTGAAGACAGTGGTGCCGGCCCCGGTCGTGGTGATGACGCCAGTGGCGTCGGCGGTCATGACGATACCGACGTCAGTGACGCTGGTGGCCGTGATGATGACGGGGCTGGTGTATGTGGTGGTGTGCTGAGGAGATCCCAGCGCACCGTAAAGGTTCCAGTGCGTTACGCCACCTAAGTGCATGGTGGCGCCTAGCCCAGAATGGAACGTTTGATTTTCGCTTAAATTGGTGGGGGGGGATGGTGTAGTGACGTGGTACAAGCGTACCATTGTACCAGCCGCTGCCACCAGACGTGTGGCTATTCGGCTTTTCAGTCAGTCATCGCCGGCGTGAGCCAGCAGCAACAGCGGCACTGAGCCTGGTAGTAAATTAGCAACGTGGCAATAAACATTGATATACAAGAATAACCACGGCACAACAGATCCCTTCAGCTTGTTTGGGGCCCGTTGTGCGTATCTGGGCACTAGTTCGTCGAGGCACCCAGCTAGTCTGGCCCTATTAGTTTTATGGGCCTTCTGAGCTTCTGCAGGTTCCCCTCAGAGTGTCTGGGCCCCATGAGTTGAAAATTGAACCCCTGGGTTAGTTTTGGGTTCCTGAGCTTATTTAAAAACCGTTTAGATAGGTAGGCACCCCACGCTGGTCCTGAGAATCCTGTGTTGGCGCTGAGGTCAAATGAGCTCGTCGGGGGCCCTTATCTGGGGCCCCCTTAACTAGCACGGACCCCTCAGCTGATTTTGGAGACCCAAAATCCCTCCTACCGGATTCCACCCACGCCAGATTTCCTGACTCCCTGAGGGCCCCTGGAGGCCATTGGGGATTTTTCCCGCGATTAGCGCTAGGGCCCCCTCCCCCGAGACAAAGCTTACAACATGTCTCTGTGTATATACTCTAGCATCTGCGAGAGTTGAGCTAGAATCATTTTTAGGCACACTTCGCTTCCTCTCGTTACGGCGAATCATCAAATAATGCATAATATGACTATACTAGGTCAAAACAAAAAATGACCTGAACTAAGGCTTTGGTCAAGGTCACCATTTAGCCTAGCATAATCAGCATGCATATGAATCAACTCACAATAGCAGTAAAAAATGGTATCAAAATACGGGTTTTATCAATATTTCCCGCAAAGCAATTAACCAAAGTCTTAAAACCTGCTTAGGAAGCCCCAGATGAACTCTCAGAGGTAACATGTCTAAACTTGCAACATGAACCGATAAAGAGGCCTAGGATACCATGATTTGGGGAATCCGAAGGTATTCCAAGCGGCGTCTGCAGACATAGAACAATTTTTCGGCAAATTTCCGTTTTACCCCATGCATTTTCAATGGAGAGGTCATGATTCGTACCTGTCCCTAGGCCATCGATGGGAAAAATCCCGCAATAAATGTATTAGTACTTTTTGGGCCCATTATATGGTACAAGTTTGAATTCGATAGATTCACCCTTTTCTTACTTACGCCAACTTAAGCATTTTTTGGGGTGAGGTCACTTGACCTGCACTGGTGACCTGACCTGAGATGACGCAACCTTAAATTTTGAGGGATAGTTGCGGAATTGATCAATGATAAGGTGTGACAAGTACTGTGTCGCTTCGCGCCGACGTTTTTTCGTGCCACTGGGAGACCTCGAGGGGGTGTTCAAGCACCCCCCAACGGGCCGGAACGGGGCTCGAATACTCTAGAACAGGGCTGAGGCCAAAAGGGAAGGCTCTAAACAATGTCTGCAATTTTTGGGGTCAAGGTCCTTCATGGTCATTGACCTATTACGGCACAACCCAACATATTATGCCTAATGTACGCTATAACTAGCGCTGTGCCCAAGCTTACCAATAACCTCTGATCAAGCCTTGATCATCAAGGCCAGTGACCTTTAAAATTGACCTGTAACCTTGATCTAAACACTGAATAACCTTTACTTTGATATAATAGCATACGTCATAATAGGAATCGTAACATTATGCAACGCCATTTAGGGGCTGTCCAGGAGTACCTGTGCTCATCAGGGACACCTATGCTCTCTGGGGGGGCCTTTGCTTCGATGAGGCACCTGTGCCACCCAGGGGCGCCTTCGCTCCCCAATGGACGCAACCTAGCTATCCAGGGGCATCCTTGCTGTTCCGGGGGGTGCCTTTGAAACCCAGTGCCCAAGGGGAGCTTTTTCTTATCCAGGTTCACCATGATATTGAGGGGCGTATTTTTATTCAAGGTAACCTATACTACCCAGTGGCGCCTACCCTATGCAAGGGGCCCTTAGGCTATCCAGGGGGCGGCAATTTGCTATGCATAGGGCGCCCTTATGCTCTCCATGGGCTCCTCATTCAGAGGGTGCCTCTGATATTCAGGGGCGCTTTTCCTATCAACAGGGTACCTGTGCAATCTTGGGGCTATTCTTATCAAGGGACGCTGCTGTTATTCAGGAATACCTACACCACTGTCGAGGGTCGCCTTTGCTACCCAGAGGCGCCTTTACTTCTTAGGAAATTTGGCGCCCGTGCTTTAAGGAGTGCTTCGGCATCGATTGATTGCTCTATTATTGGGCTTAGGTGCACGTGAACCTTGAGCTCATGTAGCGCCCATATTGTTGCTAAGGAACGCTTATGCTATCAAAGGGCGCATTTACTATCCAGGGCTTCTGTTTTATTCAAGGCAGCCTGTTCTATCCACGGGCATCTGATATTTCGGGGCGGTGCCTAGGTTATTCAGGAGGCGGTTTTTTTCTCCACAGGGGCGCACTATTGCTTTCCAGGGGCGCCGTTACTGCCCAGGGGTGTCTTTCTATCCACGGGCGCATATGCTGTCTAGGTGTATTTTTCAATCACAGACATGATTGAAATACATGCCCCTACGTTATCCTGGGGTGCTTTTTGTCTCCGGTGAGGCGCTATTTTTCTCTTCCGGGCACCAGTTTATCCAAGGGCACCTATGCTGTCCAGAGAACCTTTGTTATCTAGGGCTGCCTTCGCTGTTAAGGGGCACCTTTGCTACCCAAAGGGAGCATTTTACTTTCCTGGAGTGCTTATTTCCATCTAAGGGGAACATATGCTATCTTGGAGCGCCTTTGCAAACATGGGGCGCACTTTTCTATCCAGGAACGCCTTTGAACTTGAGGGGGCGCCTCTGCAATCCAGGAGGAGCCCAAAATAGATGGAGAATAAGAATTCTGAAATAAGGCGCTCGAACACTGAAATAAAGTGCCTAGTTATCAGAAAGAGGCGCTCATCTGCTGAACGGGGAGGACTGCCGGTTGGTGAGGGCAGCGTTCTCGGAAACGGGGCGCACATACTGAAAAAGGCACCCGGTTGCAGCGATGGAGCACTTAGCCTTCAGTTATAGGTTAATGAAATGTGGTTAAAGGCAGCCCATGCTCAAATTGAGCGCTCGAGCCCTGTAACAGAGCACGCGACTGTCAGACAGGTGTGCCAAACCATAGACAGTAGGGCAGCTGAAGATGGAAAGGGACACCTGTGATATCCTGGGGGCGCCTGTACTCTCAGGTGAGGCGCTTGTTTTCTTTCTCAGGCGCCTAGTTCATCCATGGCCGCCTATGCTGTCCAGATCATCTATTTCAAGAAGGGTTAACTTTGCTGTCCAGGGGCGCCTTTGCTATCCAAGGGCGCATATGATATCTGTAGGGCGCTTTATGCAGAGGGCGCCTAGGCTGTCCAAGGGCGCCGTCCTAACCAAAGGCCGCCTTTCACTTCCCTGAAGTGCCTATTTCTATGTAAGGAGTGCATATATTATCTAGGAGTGCCCTTGATATACGGAGACGCCTTTTTGTCCAGGGGTGCCTTTGCTCTTGAGGGGCGCTGCTCCAATCCAGGGTAGCTGAAGATGGATAAGGGACATCTATGTTGTACAGGGGGAGCCAGTACTTTCCAATGGGGCGCTCATTTTCCTTCTCAGGCACCTAGTTTATCTAGGGAGCGCAGAGGCTATCCAAAGGCGCCTTTGCTTTCGAAGGGGTGCCTTCCTAGGGGTGCCTTTGCTGTGCAGGGGCGCCTTTGCTGTCCAAAGCACTTGTGTTATCCAGGGTTGTCTTTGCTGTCCAGTGGCGCCTTTGCTATCTAAAAGTGCATATGATATCCGTCGGCGCTTTATCCAGTGGGCACCTGGACTATCAAAGGCAACTTTTTCTATCCAAGGGTTGCATTTATTTTCCTGAAGTGCCTATTTCTATCTAAGGGGCTCCTATTCTGTCCAGGGCACCTATGTTTCCCAGATTTGCCTTTGCTGTCCAGGGACGCCTTTGCTATCCAAGGGCAACTTTCTTAGCCAAGGGGCGTATTTTGCTTTCCTGGAGCGCCTATTCCTATCTAAGGGGCGCATATGTTATCTAGGAGCGCCTTTGATACCAGGAGGCGGCTTTTTGTCCAGGGGCGCCTTTGCTCTTGGGGGCGCTGCTCCAATGCAGGGCAGCTGAAGGTGGATAAGGGACATCTATGTTGTACAGAGGGCGCCTGTACTTCCCAGTGGGGCGCTTGTTTTCCTTCTCGGGCTCCTAGTTTATCCAGGGGGCGTCTAGGCTATCCAAAGGCGGCTTTTCTATCAAAGGGGTGCCTTCCTAGGGGCGCCTTTGCTACCCAGGGGCGCCTTTGCTGTCCACAGCACTTAGGGTTGTATTTGCTGTCCAGGGGCGCCTTTGCTATCCAAGGGTGCATATGACATCCCTAGGGCGCTTTTTCCAGTGGGCGCCTAGGCTATCAAAGGGCGCCTTTTTCTACCCAAGGTGAGCATTTTATTTTCTAAAGCGCCTATTTCTATGTAAGGGGCGCTTATGCTGTCCAGGGCACCTATGTTACCAAGATTTGCCTTTGCAGCCCAGGGGCGCCTTTCCTAGCCAAGGGCGCATATGATATCCGTAGTTCGCTTCATCCAGGGGGCGCCTAGGCTATACAAAGGCGGGTATCTATCAAAGGGGTGCCTTCCTAGGGGCGCCTTTGCTGTCCACAGCACTTAGGGTTGTCTTTGCTGTCCAGGGGCGCCTTTGCTATCCAAGGGTGCATATGACATCCGTAGGGCGCTTTTTCCAGTGGGCGCCTAGGCTATCAAAGGGCGCCTTTTTCTACCCAAGGTGAGCATTTTATTTTCTAAAGCGCCTATTTCTATCTAAGGGGTGCTTATGCTGTCCAGGGCACCTATGTTACCAAGATTTACCTTTGCAGCCCAGGGGCGCCTTTCCTAGCCAAGGGCGCATATGATATCCGTAGGGCGCTTCATCCAGGGGGCGCCTAGGCTATACAAAGGCGGTTTTTCTATCGAAGGGCTGCCGTCCTAGGGGCGCCTTTGCTGTCCACAGCACTTAGGGTTGTCTTTGCTGTCCAGGGGCGCCTTTGCTATCCAAGGGTGCATATGACATCCGTAGGGCGCTTTTTCCAGTGGGCGCCTAGGCTATCAAAGGGCGCCTTTTTCTACCCAAGGTGAGCATTTTATTTTCTAAAGCGCCTATTTCTATCTAAGGGGTGCTTATGCTGTCCAGGGCACCTATGTTACCAAGATTTGCCTTTGCATCCCAGGGGCGCCTTTCCTAGCCAAGGGCGCATATGATATCCGTAGGGCGCTTCATCCAGGGGGCGCCTAGGCTATACAAAGGCGGTTTTTCTATCGAAGGGCTGCCGTCCTAGGGGCGCCTTTGCTGTCCACAGCACTTGTGTTATCCAGGGTTGTCTTTGCTGTCCAGGGGCGCCTTTGCTATCCAAGGGTGCATATGACATCCTTAGGGCGCTTTTTCCAGTGGGCGCCTAGGCTATCAAAGGGCGCCTTTTTCTACCCAAGGTGAGCATTTTATTTTCCTAAAGCGGCTACTTCTATCTAAGGGGCGCTTGTGCTGTCCGGGGTACCTATTTTACCAGGATTTGCCTTTGCTGCTTAGGGGCGCCTTTCCTAGCCAAGGGCGCATATGATATCCGTAGTTCGCTTCATCCAGGGGGCGCCTAGGCTATACAAAGGCGGGTATCTATCGAAGGGGTGCCTTCCTAGGGGCGCCTTTGCTACCCAGGGGCGCCTTTGCTGTCCAGGGGCGCCTGTGCTATCCAAGGGTGCATATGACAAATGACATCCGTAGGGCGCTTTTTCCAGTGGGCGCCTAGGCTATCAAAGGGCGCCTTTTTCTACCGAAGGTGAGTATTTTATTTTCCTAAAGCGCCTATTTCTATCTAAAGGGCGCTTATGATGTCCAGTTCACCTATGTTACCAAGATTTGCCTTTGCTGCCCAGGGGCGCCTTTCCTAGCCAAGGGCGCATATGGTGTCCGTAGGGCGCTTCATCCCGGGGGCGCCTAGGCTACCCAGGGGCGCTTCATCCAGGGGGGCCTAGGCTACTCAGGGGTGCATTAGTTCCCCATGGCGCAATCTTGCTATCTAGTTGCGCCTTTTCTTTGCCGGGGCGCTTTTGTTAGCTTTCTAAATTTCATCTTCAACATTTTACTGGGGCGCAAAAGACCAGTAAAGGCGTCTAGTGTTTGGGCAGGGGCGCTTTGTCATGGTTTTAAGGAGTATGTGTTCATTCAAGTGGAATAAATGGTGTCTACCACCTTGGCGCACGAAATGGGTACAGGCGCGCCGCTCATATCGGGCGCCTTCGGCGCCCGATATGAGCTGAGCTTTACTGGGGCGCTTCGAGCTAAGGGGGGGCCCGGGCCCCTGGGCCCCCTTGGATCCGTCACTGCCTGGAAATAGCACTGATAATGCTCTGTGGCTAGAACGGATGTGAATGTACACCAATTACATATTTAGTAGTTTCATCCCTCCCCTGCCTATTGTATTAACACGCGCGTTGCTGGGGTCCCTGGCATGTCGCGCCCCGCTGGGGGCGTTTTTCGACCCCTCCGTATCTCGTTCCCCACGAAAGCTAAAGGAAAATTACAGGCGGCGTTCGAAAGCTCTTGACAAGACGAAGAAATTTTATAGGTATAATTTTTATGTCAGGTCAATATTGAGGTCAGCATAGGTCAAAGAAGGTCACATAGGCTTACAACAGAGCAGTGAACGTTTCTCTCTAGATCTGCCCTCAGGGGAGCTAGAGCAAATCTTTATGCATCATTGGATTCCTCTCATCGAGGTGAATCGAATGATGTAGGTATAATATGACCTTGCTAGGTCAAATTGGGAAAATGACCTGACCTCGAGCTAGGTCAGGGTCACAGAGTGACCTGGTATGGTCATATTGCATATCAATCGACTCCCCGTGACAATATAAGCACAACGCAAGTAACATGGGAGCTTTATCTCAATTCAGTGAGAAGTATTGGCAAAACAATCACTCTATGCTCCCGTGACCTGATATGACATTTGAGAGGTCAGATGCTCAAAAACTCAACTTTATGGTCAATATCGTGGTAAGAATAGACGGTTTGAAGATTTTCAGCTTTATCTATTGAGTATCTACTGAAAACAAGCCCATTCTATTTTTCACCATAGACTTATAATGAGGTGACCAAAAAATTGATCCAACCTTAGGCCATTAATATCACAATTCCGAGATAGCAGATATGTAGACCCTAATGACCTTATCATGTTGTGGAAGTTTCAAACTGATCGGTTTGCTGATGTTCCCTGGGCACCGCTTCAAACTCGCAATTTTAGGTTTTGAGGTCGGGTCACTTGACCATTAATAGCTCCTTGACCTGACATGACCTGAACTCAAAACTTTGGTCCGATGTGTAAAATTGATCAAGGATAAGGTTCTGTAAGTTTCGTTGTTCTGCGTCTCTTCGTTTTTGAGCTATCTGGGGAAAACCACGAGGGGGCGAATTTCGCCCCCAGCGGGGCGCGTGTTAAAGGGAATGTGGCACCTTGGTCGAATCCTGGAATTAAGTGAAATTAGGCGTACTTTTAGCCAAAAATAATGAAACCACTCATGATTTCTCTGAAAAATGTACAATAAGCTCAATATTTTGTTTTTGAAAATACTCCTCTAGAAAAAGAAAACAAATATCAGCCTGTGGATGATGTCACGATCTGGCAGCCACTACAATACTTGAAAAGCTTCAAGGGCTTCAATTGGCTGATGCTCATCGTGACGTCAGCATTTTTCGTCACACCAGTAGCTCACAACAATGGCCGCCGGCGACGGGCGGCTGAGGGGGCTGGTGTCAGGTAGGTTTTAGCTTTTTTCTACGGAAATATCGAGTTCCAAGACAAATGAAATATGGAGTACCGGGTTTTCCGACTTGCTTTACAACTTGGCTATCTCAGTTAAAATCACGTTGTTAAGGTGCCACATTTCCTTTAACCTACCTCAGTGCAGCGGTGGACGGAAGCGACAGTCAAAACTTGCCGCTTGCACGGGGAACAACAGCTATTATAACAAGACACCAACTCATGGCAACTGGTTACTTCACTTATCTGTCGGATGCGTTAACTCATTCATTGATAATTATTTATCATTATCAGATGTAACTCTACATGCTTATAAATCATGCGGTGGGTGGCGCAGTCGGTAGGGTGCTCGACCAGATTGTTGAAGATTGGGAGTTCGATTCCCGAGCGGTTTCAATTTTTCTGTTTTACGTCGGTGCTGATTTGCAGTGTCTGTGGCGGCGCTTACGCAGATGAAAGCAAGCGCAGATGCAGATGGTAGAATTATGCATAGGTATGTGTGTGATCTTCAGTAAGCCTCATCGTGAATTCAGGAATGTTATTGCCTGGATGTTTTGTATCAATATAGGTACTATTTGTCGTATTATTTGTGCTTTAGGAATAGCACATATTTACAAGATTAGAGCGACAGCTTTCAGTGTTAGGCATTAGGTTGGCGACAGGTTTGTGGTTTTTCCTCCCCTGCTGATAGCTTGTGTCTAAAATATGCTTATTCACGCGTTAAAACCATACTAAATACAATAGAAATTTCCCACACATTTTAGATTCCCCGGCACACGCGGCCTCGCTTATAGCCTAGACATACCGGATATAACATTGATCGTCTCTTTACCAGGTGCAAGTGCAACAATTTTCAAAAATATTAGACGCGCTTTGGTCCCCAAGGTTTACGACCTAGCGTAAAATAAATGCGGGAAGGATGTCGCGCACCACAGCCAAGTCGACACATCCCGAGGGATTTCGAAAAGGAAATTGTCAACGCATTCTCGTTTTTTTACCCAGTTATCGGAATCTGGTTTATTGTCACGAGCGTCGCTTTATGGCTCTAAACTCGCGCCCCGGCGGGCCTCCGGGCCACCTCCGCCCTGGCGGGGCGTTTGAACACCCCCTCGAACTCGGTCCCTGTGCGGGATGGCGAAAAAACGCGAAAGCTAATTGATAGCTCATACAAATTCAGGAAGAAACTATATCAGTCACATTTGGCTCTGATGAATATTGGGGTCACAGCAGGTCAAAGAAAGTGGGATTTTGAGTAGTTTTTGGGCTCTAGCGTCTTTGTTCTATAGCTAGCGAACTATTGCTCACTTAGTCATAATTCAACAAAGATATTGTAATTCTCTCCTAGTTATCAATGGTGCGGGTTGCGGACCAAAGTATGCAAGGAAGAAGTTCGTATGCATAAAGTACGTATGGCTAAAGTACGAATAAAGTACGTACGTGTATAATCGTAATGGAAATAGTTCGTACGTGTTAAAGTACGTAGTGGTATAATGTTCGTAATGTAAAAAGTTCGTATGGAAAAAGTTCGCACGGGATAAAGTACGTAGGAGCAAGATGTTCGTAGGGATCAAATGTCCCGTAATGACACAAATCCGTATGAGTAAAGTCTCCAGAGGTAAAATATTCGTCATTAAAAATTACACGGCAGCAAGTACAGAGGTAACCAATCACCTGCCCACATCTCGCTAGGATTTCAAATAGCTTGAGCGCAGTGGCAGACATCTACGACCACTGACCAGGGGCGTCGCCACCGGGGGCCTGGGGGACCGGTCCCTCCCGCTCTCGAGTGGCGGGAGGGGCCAGCCCTCGCTTTTGGCTGAAAATACTATTGAAAATTCCATTAACATAGGGCTTCATCACGAGTCCCAGCCCCCCCTCCCCTGGCACCGGCCCTCCCACCCGAAAATCCGCGGCGACGCCCCTATCATCACATTTAAGGGGGCCTGGGGGCTTGAGCCTCCCCACAATTACCTACCTCGAACATACTCCAGCCTATGCATTTATTATGTACATTTGCTTACGCATTTTTGCATACGTACTTTTGCGTAAGTACTTTTGGCATACTAGTTTTATACCCTACGTAAATTTGCTTACGAACTTTTGCGGGCGTACTTTTGGCATACGAGTTTTATACCCTACGCACATTCGCTTACGAACTTTTGCGTACGTACTTTTAGCATACGAGTTTTATACCCTACATACATTTGCTTACGAATTTTTGCGTACGTACTTTTGTCATACCGAGTTTTATACCATACGTACATTTGCTTACGAACTTTGGCGTACGAAGTTTATCTATACGTACTTTAGCCATACGAACTTTGGTCCATAAATCCAATACTTGGTCGCCTCATATTTAAGAAACTATTCGCAAAAACGTAAACGCCATGAAAGGGTGACAGAAAAGGTTTCCCAAAATAATATTCGAAACACGTTAGCAACCAATCTCGCCTTAGCAATCTAAAGCTAAGGACAAAACACTTGTTTCTAGAGATGACCGAGGGAGCAATACGTAGTCAGAAATTAGCCAAAAACTGCCAAGCCTGGTGTGTACAGATTCGATAGCAGAGATATAAAACAGCTTCAGTACAGCTTCGTCTCGATATACTTTATAACCATTTCGTACATGAGTCGATAAAAAAACGCCCATCATATCAGTTCAAGGCAGTGCGAAAGTATGGGGTCGCCGCGGCATCTTTGATTTTGACCGTAGATAAGAATTGCTAGCACATGTATACTACACAAATCCAATTTCGGAACATAGCAATAGAATAAAGAAGCCATACCTTTCTGACCTTTCCCATCAGTGCTGGTGTGTCATTGAGGCGGCGCTTTCCGTACCGAACGAGAAATCTCTCCACCTACACAATAGCCCACGGCCCGGGCAACTCGCGTGAGCCGCACCAAAGGGTATCTCTTCAACTTGTGTACCAAACCGAGGTCACATACTGTACTTCTACCAATCGGGTCTCCGCCTCCTGAAAAGCTAAAATGCGCGGTCGCGGTGTATTTTTTTGCACAGACGCACACGATTAACGGTTGGACTTGGCCACACGCTCCAACTCATCCTTCTTCTTGATGGCATAGCTGTTGGAGCTGCCCTTGGCAGCGTTGATCAGCTCGTCGGCCAGGCACTCAGCGATGGACTTGATGTTGCGGAAGGCGGCCTCGCGGGCGCCGGTGCAGAGCAGCCAGATGGCCTGGTTGACCCGCCGCAGGGGCGACACGTCGACGGCCTGCCGCCGCACGGCGCCGGCGCGGCCGATACGCGTGGAGTCCTCGCGCGGCCCCGACTTGACGATGGCCGTCACCAGCACCTGAAGCGGGTTCTGCCGGAGCGCCGGGAAATGTTGCACATGGAAGCCACTGACGCCAGCTGTACGCACTTATGGTAGTCGAGATAACACTTGCCAGTAAAGCTAAGGAAGATGTGGGACCTTCACAATGGGAATTAAACTGAGATGGCCATATAAGAACATGCCGAGAAATCACTTGACCCATATTTCGTCGATCAACTTACTGTTCGCAAAGAAAACAATCGCCCCATATCGACCCCACCATCCCCGGGTGGTCACGTGCTACGAGGTGACCTTGGGAACGTGACGTCATATTCTTGCTGTGGATACAATTTTGGGAGTGATTGGGGACAAATATGGACGCGATACCTGAACGGCAGCACTTTCCTCGGTCCACGCGCGTTAGTGCAGTATGCAAGATCGTTCGAGATAAGGCAATAGGAAAATGGAGTCAAAACTGGCGCTAGCCAATCATAATTTTGACGGCGAAGATTTAGAAGATGTCACAATTATCTATGTCCGACGAATTTTGAGCACGCTTCCAGTCACAAGCTATTCACACGATCTCTCCAGCTCTAAATCTAACAATAAACAGCACAAAAACAGGCTTCATCTTTGAAAGTGTGATAGACTGGCTCATAGAAGTCTTTGAGTTTACCTGGAACGCCGAGTCCCCCTTGGAGATCGTGTACCGTGAAATTCACAAATGATCATGTATGGGTCAATCAAAAAAATAAAAAATAAATTGTCCAAAAACAGAGAACAAATATTCGAAGTGGAGAGATGGATGCCCACGTCCTGTGGAAGCCCATACCCTGCCATGGAGGCGGACTGTAAACTCGGAGTACACAATCCTGGAGATATTCAACAAAACTCTCCCTCACCTTGGTCATTCCCCCAAAAACATCAGTTCCGTCGGGACAAATAGTACCTGGGACGTCGGGTGTTATTTTCGTTCGTGTTGGAGCAACGGCACAACAATGCAGGAGGAACTTTGAATGGGGCCGACTCCACGTTACGGGATTCAGGGACAAGCTGAGTTGACCGGGGAACTTTTCCAGCGTGAATCCAAGCACAAATCTCTTGATCCCGAAGCAGAGCCTCAAAGGTTGCGGAGTCGGACACCGAAATGGAGCAGGTGAAGAACCGACTGAGGGGAATTGAGCCAGTGCTCGGGACTGTGCTGTCGGCAATTGGTGTCGCACATAACAAAACGGGCAGCCAAATGTTTGCCACTAAACAGCGTTTACATTGACGGGTAAAAATATGAACCTAAGCACATATGGAAAATTCAGCTTGCCCGGGGATCACTCACCACCCAATACCCCAATATTTGGAACTCTGTCCTCCCCCAAAGATTTCTCCTTTGAACCATTTCGGCTAATTCAATACATTGGGCTGTTTTTTTTCATTGATACCCTTTACATCTACCCATAGGAGAGATATGCTATGGGAGTTACTTCTAGAGTTATGCACTCTTAAATTTCATTTTAAAAGCTATTTCAATTTAAGGTATTTAAAGCTGAAACGCAATGGACAAATAGCCACGCGGCCGCCCTTCTATACTATCATTTCAGTCCACCGGTGGCGTTGCACAGTCACCACTTCCGCTAAAGAACCAGAATAGCGGCCTGAATGCCAGAGCTATCACCTCAATGTGGTACGTGTAATCCAAAAGGGATAGAATAATCCTGAAATGCTGCTTTCATGAATACCGAGCAACACATTAATATTCAAACGGACGGCTCTAGCAAATAAAATTTGCATGAAATGAAAATATGAAGCTTTTGCGTCACCCCTAGATCTCGATCTATTCAATGTCTACCAATGTCTACACAGTCCAGTGTCTGTTCCATGTCTGCCAGTAGTGTACAAATGAATAAGTAAACAACTTTTGGATCTCACAAGCCTCTCACTTCATCTTTAAAATGAAATGCGAACATTTCGCATCCAAAATTACCCCTAGAAACACATTACATTTAGCCATGCTGTCTCAAAGTCTCGGAACTTAGACCCTCCCATTTGCTTCAGGCTCATAAAAACTTTCCAACGACTCCTTGTAGACTGGCTGCCTTGGCGCTACAGCTACGCTGACCAACCAGCGCCCCTCTTTTTATGAACTCGGGCTTAATCGGACTTTAGATAGATCTACCAGTTTGGCGGCGCGCCTCCATAGCACGGCCTCGCATCGTGTCACTAAACCAGTCATCTGTTCCGCCGCGCCCGAGAAATCGGAATAGCCTCCCCGTGTGATACGGTGGGGCATGTGATAGGGAGCGTGCAGGTGGGAAGACTGTCCCGCAAAGGTGTCACTACATGGAAAACATCTACCGTGTACTTAGCACGTGTATGTGGTGCAAATGCGTGAAATCATCCCAGGTCAAGGGCGCAAACATGTCTATAAAGACACTGGCATATCGCGGCTTCAGCGTTACCACCCACTTATCTGAGCAGCTCACCTCGCCCGTCGTCAGGTGGATGATCTCGAAGGCGTGCTTGACGATGCGCACGGCCATCAGCTTCTTGCCGTTGTTGCGGCCGTGCATCATCAGCGAGTCGGTGAGTCGCTCCACAATCGGACACTGCGACTTCCGGAACCGCTTTGCGGCGTAGCGGCCGGCCGAGTGGGGCATGTAGCGGGCGTGTCTGTCCTTCACCGCGATGTAGTCCTGCACGAGCAGCGACAGGTCAGGGCAGCGCACTCCCCACAGGGACCACACACGGCCTGAGCAGCGTTGAAGAGAGTGGGAAGACAGGGTGGGGAAATGAGATATCTCTGACTCAAGTCATCCTTTGGCACAGAACGTGTTAGAATGGCATTGAAGAAGAATGTGATGACGGTGTCAGATATATTTATCGCCCAATCTGCCTTCGATGGCTGCGTCCGCAGCGTAATTCCCGTTCTCAAGCTCGGTTCAAGAAAAGTACAAACAATTACAGAACTGCATTATTTGCTCACAATATCCCAGGGTTTCGCAGGTTGACTAACCGACACATGGAGACACGCTAGGAATATCACAGATGACATTTGAGTTTGGGGGACGGCAGAGCTGATGAATTACAGGCCATTAATTAGCAACTCCCTAGAAAACGGAATGTCTCGAATCACCCATATCTGAGTTTTGTAGCCTCCGGAGGAAACTGGTCATAAAGCAGCAGCAGGCCCCATTTTCATGCAAAAGGCACGTAAGCAAAAGCGATAAAGACCATAATATGTCTTGTTTAGACACTTCAGCGTACAAAGACAAAATTTATCCTGCATTAAACAATTCCAAAGCTTTCAGTGATATGACCCAAGCAACAGGCATTAATGCAATTTGTCGTCTGGTAATCACGGACTGCACCAAGATACTCCAGCTCGAAAGCATTTGAAAAAACTCCACCCGTTTTTCTGAAAACCCAAAAGCGATCTTAGTAACCGCACTGACTCACGCTCTACTTCAAGAGCATCCGTCGCCAGTGGATCGACCGCCCAGCTCTCGACCCACCTGCAGGGAGATGTCTGGCACCTGCACGTCTTCACAGGACCACTTGCCGAACAGGTGGATCTCCGGCATGTTGGCGGTGGGAGGGATCATCTCCTCCTCGCCCGCCGGCGCGTCCATCGCCACCTCTTCGTCCCAGTCAGCCATTATTCACTGCAGCACACACAACCATTCGGACCAGTGACAGGTGTCGAGTGTTCAGAACCCAGTGCTATTCTCATATATTGATGTAATAGCGTGTGACAGGAAACTTAATTTTTACTATGCTTCGTGTATGATTACATCACATACATTCTAGCATCAGACCTTACTGAGTGAAGTGGTATTTGAGGTAGTCCACTGGGTGGGCCAATGCTTCTGGGGCAGGACCGGCAATAGATGGGAAATGCCTCCGAGCTGGACACGAATGCCAACTGAGCAAACAGTAGCAAAAACTTTTACCTAAAGTCCAGAAGCAAACACTTTTACCTAAGGCCCGTTAAGTTTCCGCATGCCGAAAATCGCATGCGGAAACTATTAAAATGCATGGTAAAATAATCACATGGCTCGCAACTGATTTTCCACTGAGGGCGTTCGCCCGTGTCATCAGTGGCATATTGTCTTACTTGCCGCGGCAATCGTACTCTCGGTCCGCCCGTCCATTCCCTTGCTAAGCACTGATGCCGAAACTGAACGGCAGATGGGCCACGGCCGCCATTTCTATTCAGTGGCAGATAATAATAATTGAGGCTTATCGAAGCACCCATTGCCAGGGTCATAGGACGTTGATAACTCTTTCCCTGTTGGAAGGGTTCCTTGGGAGGCAGCTTGCTCCTTGCTCAGGGAAGCTGCCGGCCTTGAAGCCGGGTCGGGTGCGTGGAAGCCGCTACGCTACGCTGACCACAGCTGAAAAATTTTGTCTACGCCTGATGTAAACAAAATAGTTCAGTTTTGAGAAGACATGATATTTACTGTGGCGAGTGCGGGAAGGGGGAATGTGTTGCCATCATTGGGCGCACTTCTGCTCGGTGACACTACCATGGTCACGCCCTCAGCCGAGGTTTTCCGTCGTTACGAGCGGCAATGGTTCGTTTCACCTGTGAGCGTGTAAGCAAGCCCACAATTCGCGCGAATGCGAGCGGATTTGAGGATGATGCGAGCGAGCGATTGAAAATTGCTGCGAAAACGCTATGAACAGGCAGAAGGGCTGTTATTCTTAAAGAATTGACTGATAACCTCTGCACTCATCCGTTCCTACGAAGCTGTGTATTTCACAAACTGGTATTTTATTCAGTGTCTTGCTTCAGGCATACCTTGCAGCATGGGTGCAAAATAGCCATATCCCTCAACAAGACAAAAAACAAAACAATGATAAAAACCAGGAGGAAAAGAACATAATATTGCTGAATATAAACAATTATGAACAAATTAATAATAAAATTATTCAACGATGAATTATAAAAAATGTGATACATATTTGTTCAAAATTACATTTGACACTGGTGAATATTTTACTGCAACAGCTCAACAAGTTCCTGCAAAAACATATAGTCCAAAAGAAGAAAAGTAATCAAATACTTTCTTATATTTAATTAACCAAAAAAACATTACAATTACCTTATCTAAAATTAATACAATAAATTTAAAATTATTACAATTTATTAAGTTAAATAAAAACATCACAATTTTATTAAAAAAACATTTACACTTAAAGGGAGATACATGGAAAAAATTTTATTGGATAAATCAAAAGGCCACAAAAATTTGTTTCAGAAGTCCTATTCTCATTTTTTCAAATTCGGCCTGCAAATGCCTTAAAACTGCTCTCAAAGTCAACATTTCTAGACGACTTTACCGGTACACCTCATATCGATGTATATGACGTACACACGGCTAAGGCTATCAATTTCTTTAATAATTAGGTCACATCTACCCTAAACAGTGATGTAGAACTTTGGACTACTACAGAAAAAATTACTTTAGAAAGACAACATTCCAAAACTCTTTTGAAACAGAAATATAGGGCTTAAAAGAAATCACCATTAACCAATCAGAAGCCTAGGAATTCTCAAACCGGGGTCACGTTACCTATCTGACGCTAAAAAGTTTTGTCATCCTGGGGCTGAAGCAGAAAATGACAGAAGACCTGAGGTACAAAACTGCTGAAGACTTGAGTAACTTTTTTCCGTTTCTAGGTCAAACTAATTCATTTCGAAGTTTTAAAAAGCTTTTTACAATGAATTCAAATACAAATACAGGAGAACACACACTTGTATTACAAAAAAACATTGCTTTTCAACTTTAAACAGTTTTCAAAAAGTAAGTGATGGGTGAAGGTTTCAGCATTTTATCGGAACTGTTAACCTATTTCGATAATAAGTGAGTCGCTTTCCACAATTTTGCTGAAGATACAAAAATAATCTATAGTTTCATAATCACAATTTTTCAAATAGCAAGAAACCACAATAATTATTTTTCTGTGTATCTCCCTTTAATGTGATAGCAGTTATCCAATCCATTCAGACAAGGTAATTCTAACATAGAATTGGGAATAAATTACACTGGATTAAATGCAGATGACTGTTGCATTAATATGTCACATTTCCACACCTTCATGAAACACATCCATGGGTGCTAATTCTTCAGGATTTTGGGAACAAAAACTGACTAACCTAAAAGAGTAGCTCAACCAGACCACCTACCATTGGCAGATACAAGGGGTGCCAGGAGGCTTAAGCCCCCACCCAAATGAAACAGGGCATATAGTAAATGCAAAGCCGGAGGCCGACCCAAGGCAAAAAAGGAAACTCTAGCTCCCTTGGCCCCCCTGAATCCCTGGATCTTCCAATGCTACCTACCTAGCCTGAACTGTACCTAGAGGGAATGTGCCACCCTGGTGCAATTCAAGACAGTGGTGCCTTTAGGGACAATTTATGTTGCAAATTTTGGATTTATCATTCCAGCAAAAAGATGCTCAATAAGCCTGACATTTTGTTTTCTGTGAATAATTTAAGTCTACAAATAAGTGAGATGTCCAATTGGCATATGAGCTGGTAACATTCTGTGACAGATTGATGCTGTTTTATTTGGGTCAAAGATGAAAACAGATAGGTGCACATCGAGAATGTGCAGCTGACAGTTGACTATTAGAAAGTTAAACTATATAGATTCATTTCTTCCATTGTTCTTAATATATCAAAACATTTCAAGCCTCAAACTAGCTAATGAAGTATGTCAAATGCCTTTCTAATTGGCAGTACCAAAGTCACATTTGGCACATGGGATTTTAAGAGGGACTTTGGCACATGGGATTTAAAGAGGGCTACGAGAAATCAAAGTCTCAAAGACTGAAATCAAAGTCTAACACACACTTCCACAAGCTTAATTCACACATAAACAATGCATACCACAAAAGCATGTCTGCTCATTGCACTCTACTAACTTTAAAATAAGTTGTAAAAATTTAATGTGAGGCATACAGACAATCAGATATAAAAGAAATGGAAATTCAGTAATTTGAACCATATTTTGTCTAAGAATTTCTTAGAAAAATTAAAAATATAAATGTTTTACAAACCTATAAATTATAACAAAATATAGTGACAAGGATAAACATATTCCACATAGCACTACCATTCTCACAAAAATGTGTCCAGGACCCACATTTTGTTCTTTGAATTTGAATCACTAGCAGATCCAGTGGGGGTGGGGGGCAACATCTGCTCAAAAGGGCAACATTTTAGCAGACTTTATTTAAAAAACCTTGTTTATTCAATTCTTCCTGACTTGCCCCCTCAAACCATGCTCATGTGTCCACAGTATGCAAAGTATGGCACTTTCAACAAGATCTTGTCAGTGTGAGTGCCCTTGGAGACAGGAGCGAGTGGTGCAAAATTATATGACCTGGTGTGAATTTACCAGACTGGTGCAAGGGAGACAACACTGAAAACCAGGGGGTTGCGCTCCGGCTTTTTAGCCTATGCCAAAAATGGCAACCTCAAATCTGGCATTCACCATGGTGATGACGTCAGCGATCGCCTAGAGTTGCTTAGCAACGCATTGTCGCTGAGCATTGTAGAAGACGGGGCTATCAGGAGATAAGTTGCGTGTTAGGGGCAATAATACTGTTTTTTGAGGACGTGGGGTTATAAATTTTGGGTCTACCCTCGCCAGATGCATCTTGAAACCGTAAAACACTCCACGATCCGTAGTCGATTCTCATTGAATGAGTGGGCGGCTCCACCTTGAGAGCAACTGCTGACGTCACAAACGTAAAAGTCTCTAGAAACAGAGGTTGCCATTTTTTGAGAGGGGAGCGTTCTACCTATACATTTAAAGGCCTTGACTGAAAACCAAACAAATAATGAATGAATGGTTAGAAAGAGATATGAGGGGCCCTATAAAACTAAGTATTAAACAAAGTAGCATTGCATTGTGAGGGTAGGGAATAGGGATGGGTGCATTTTTCTCCCTGGCATATTGCAGATTGGTGCAAATTTCAGGTGGCTGGCAGTGTGAATTTTAAATAGCTGGTGTGACTAATCCAGCCTGCTGTCATACTTTGCACACTGGCAGTGTCCCAACCTAACCTAACCATGTCTCAATTTAACAAGCCAGTCTGTAGCACACCTAGCCTCCAGCTCCGTACCAACCTAGCCTAAGGCACTGACAGCCACAGTTGTCGGCCTCAGCTTAGCCTGCTTCGCTGTAAAAGGCTGGGCCTCCTCAGAACTCATGTCTGTGCTCATACTGTCCCCAATGGTGAACAGGTTCATGCAAATTTGGTACACTTGCAATGCTGCTATACCTCTGGTAGAAAGGTAATAATGATTTCCATCAGCTGACAATCTGCAGCCTTCTGTGTTTTGTCATTTCCAGTGTTTTGTTTACAATCTTGCTGATTCTGACGATGTATCATTTCTAAAGAAAATATTTTGGGGAGAGTGGACATCCTATTGCAGATTAGCCCACAGCCAGCCTAGAACATAATTTTGCTTACCTCATCACCATGAACAGTAAATTCTGATTGAAGCAAATGAAATGTCAATGATGTGATCTCCTTGCATAAGCAAAAGAGTGAATGAAAATTCAATCAGCCAATTGTAGTTGATTTCTATTGAGAATACCTTGCTTCTCGGACTCTTAGTCACCTACCTTAGCCATGATATGTTCTATTACATGTCTATCTCAGTTCAAAACTATTGAAGTGTCACATTTCCTCTAAAATAACTGAGACTTGTACATCAAACAAGATTTAAAATGAAAATTTGGTGCACACCTGACACAATGACATGGATCATATTAGCAGATTCGTTACAAAAGATCTCCATTTAAAGCCACTTTCGGCTCTTCTACCCACCTCTACACAATTCACTTAAAATATACACATTTACACACCTGACGGAGCAACCGGAAAAAGAATTTGTTTATGCAACACCGCCATTTGTCCAAAATTTTTATTGGTTTAGTGATCACGGATCCATTTTTCGCTGAATTTAAATTTGGTTATCAAATATTTTGAATTTTTGGCGAACAAACTATTTAAATTTTAGTTTTACGCCGTTGGGCCTAGACGGAGCTAGGATGCATTTAGCGATTTAACCTTCGTCCGGATAGGGTATTTTTAGACCCCCCTCGGAATTTTCCGAAGCGACAAAAAAAACGGCTGCGCGCAGCGCCGCCAAACTTGGTCTAGCTGTTCCTTCATCATTTTTACTTCTTTCCTGAAAATTTCAGCTCAAGGTCGTATCAGGTGAGTTCACCAGGCCAGGTAAAGTGACCTCACCTCAAAAAATGTTTAGGACCGCATAACTAAAAGAAGGGTTAATCGATGAAGTTCAAACTCCTATCACATATTGGGCTCACCAGGAGCTACAACATTTGTTCCGGGATTTTTGATATTGGTGACCTAAGGTCATGTGCAGAGCATGACCTCCCATGCAATTGTAAATACATGGGAAAATCACGAAATGAGCTTTTCTCAGTAGGTAAGTATGGATGGAATCAACTTCAACAATCGGTTACGACCTGCTCTGAGCCCAATTCTGAAGTTGATGCCAAACATTTTGACTTGTGACCTATAAAAGGTCACCTTAGGTCAAATAAGCATTTTTGGTTTTTTACTCTATAATTTTTAAATTAACTAAGATATAACTTTTATTTTGTCACCAAAGTGTTTGTATAGTCACTGCAAGTCAAATGATATACATCATGACTATACCAGGTCAAGTTGGGTCAGACCGTTGACCTGGTTCAGGTCAAATTCTTAAATTTGACCTGGCATTGCAATATCATATATCATTCGATTCGTATTGACGAGACGATTGCAATGGTGTATAAACTATGGCTGAATCTTGTTTGGTTTGGATGCTATTAGCGAAAAAGTAAACGCCCTTATGCATGGGCGGCTATGGACATTCCCAAGAATATGCCCAACATTCAGTGACCTGTAGCTCCCTGGGCTTTGACCTGACACGAAAATGAATGCCACTGCAATGAAAGCACATCTCAAGAGCTTTCGAATGGTGTTATAAAAATGTTTCTAGCTATCATATTTTCTGAGATATATGAGGTTTTCTAAGTACACCTCATATTAGCGATTGTGACCTATTTTGACCTCTGGTGACCTTGATATTGACCTGACAAGAAAAATGACCGAAGTATTTTCGATATCATTTTCGAAGAGCTTTTGATTGCCATTTTGCGTTTTTCTAGCTCTCTTAGTTTTTGAGATCTTGGGGGTCTTTTTTAGCCCCCCACCAGGGCGAAGGTGGCTCGTACAAGGGTTAACCCTCGCCCCACCGGGGGGCCATCGATGGCCCTCCCTAAGGTTTTTCCGGGATAGCAGAAAAACGCCGAGGCGCAGCACCGCGGTTGAGGGCTCTACCTCTCACTGCATCATTTTCCCATCATCCCTGAAATTTTTTACCCCGGGTCACCCAAGGTCAGGTCACCAGACGAGGTCAACCAAGGTCACCTCACTTCACCTTTAGAGCTCTGTAAGAGCTACATTTCGAAATCGATCAAGTTGAAACTTCGTACACTTCATGACCCCTCCAGGGTCTACAAGGTGTATATCCGGGATTTTTCGATTTCGTACCCTGAGGTCAGGTCACGAGGCGACCTCTCCCATTGGAAAAGCATGGGGAAAAGCTATTTCATGATATAAAAGCCACAAAAATGATTGCAAATACTCAGACTGCTCAGAACAACGTTTTTGGACGCCCTTTCACGGATACCAGGGGTCATATTTGCCCTTTGACTTTTCCAAGGTCATGCAAGGTCACCAGAGGTCAAAAACAGTATTTTGACAATAACTTTTGACCTAATTGAACTAGAGCGGTGAAACAAACACCATCGTGTTTGTCTTGTCACTGGCTTTCATTTGATATACGGCAAGGTCACTTTTTGACCTTTCGTGACCTCAGGTCATATTAGGTCACGAGGTGACCCCTGGCGGTCAAACCACTGGCGGGAGGTCTTTACGTTCCACATAGCGGAAAAAGTACAGGCAATTTGCTATCAAATGTACTTTACCAGGCCTCAATAGCTCTAATGACATAAGAGTTATGCCCAGTTTGCTTAACCCGCGCCCCACCGGGGGTCCGGCGCCACCTTCGCCCCACCGAAGGGGCCATCGATGGCCCCCCCTCTAACTCCGAAAATATGAGCGTTAGCGCAAATCTGCAAAGTGCAATAGAAAGCTCGCGTGAATTCAGTAAGAAATTACTTCGCATGTTTTAGTGCTCAGGTCAATGGTTTGACCTCCAGAGGTCAAATTAGGTCAAGATCGGCTATTTTCACTCAAATATGCAATGATTAAGCAAACTGGGCATAACTCTTATGTCATTAGAGCTATTGAGGCCTGGTAAAAGTACATTTGATAGCAAATTGCCAGTACTTTTTCCGCTATGTGGAACGTAAAGACCTCCCGCCAGTGGTTTGACCGCCAGAGGTCACCTCGTGACCTAATATGACCTGAGGTCATGAAAGGTCAAAAGTGACCTTGCCGTATATCAAATGAAAGCCAGTAACAAGACAAACAAGATGGTGTTTGTTTCACTGCTCTAGCTCAATTAGGTCAAAAGTTATTGTCAAAATACTGTTTTTGACCTCTGGTGGCCTTGGATGACCTTGGAAAAGTCAAAGGGCAAATATGACCCCTGGGATCCGTGAAAGGGTGTCCAAAAACGTTGTTCTGAGCAGTCTGAGTATTTGCAATCATTTTTGTGGCTTTTATATCATGAAATAGCTTTTCCCCATGCTTTTCAATGGGAGAGGTCGCCTCGTGACTTGACCTCAGGGCACGAAATCGAAAAATCCCGGATATACACCTTGTAGACCCTGGAGGGGTCATGAAGTGTAGGAAGTTTCAAATCGATCGACTTTGAAATGTAGCTCTTACAGAGCTCTAAAGGTGAAGTGAGGTGACCTTGGTTGACCTCGTCTGGTGACCTGACCTTGGGTGACCCGGGGTAAAAAGTTTCAGGGATGATGGGAAAATGATGCAGTGAGAGGTAGAGCCCTCAACCGCGGTGCTGCGCCTCGTCGTTTTTCTGCTATCCCGGAAAAACCTTAGGGGGGCCATCGATGGCCCCCCGGTGGGGCGAGGGTTAACCCTTGCCCCGGTGGCGGGTACGAGCCACCTTCGCCCTGGTGGGGGGGCTAAAAAAGACCCCCCCACGATCTCAAAAACTAAGAGAGCTAGAAAAAAGCGCAAAACGGCAATCGAAAGCTCTTCGAAAATGATATCGAAAATACTTCGGTCATTTTTCTTGTCAGGTCAATATCAAGGTCACCAGAGGTCAAAATAGGTCAAAATCGCTAATATGAGGTGTACTAAGAAAACCTCCTATATCTCAGAAACTATGATAGCTAGAAACATTTTTCTAACACCATTCGAAAGCTCTTGAGATGCGCTTTCATTACAGTGGCATTCATTTTCGTGTCAGGTCAAAGCCTAGGGAGCTACAGGTCAATAAATATTGGGCATATTCTTGGGAATATCCATAGCCACCCATGCATAAGGGCGTTTACTTTTTCGCTAATAGCTTCCAAACCAAACAAGATACATTCATAGTTTATGCACCATTGCAATCCTCTCGTCAATACGAATCGAATGATATATGATATTACTATGCCAGGTCAAATTTAAGAATTTGACCTGACCCAGGTCAACGGTCTGACCCAACTTGACCTGGTATAGTCATGATGTATATCATTTGACTTCCAGTGACTATACAAATACTTTGGTGACAAAATAAAAGCTGTATCTTAGTTTATTCAAAATTTATAGAGAAAAACACCAAAAATGCTTATTTGACCTAAGGTGACCTTTTAAAGGTCACAAGTCAAAAATTTTGGTATCAGCTTCAGAAATGGGCTAAGAGCAAGTCGCAACCGATGTTTGAAGTTGATTCCATCCATACTTACTGAGAAAAGCTCATTCCGTGATTTTCCCCATGCATTGTCAATGGGGAGGTCATGCTCTGCACATGACCTTAGGTCACCAATATCAAAAATCCCGGAACAAATGTTGTAGCTCCTGGTGGGCCCAATATGTGGTATGAGTTTCAACTTGATCGATTAACCCTTCTTTTAGTTATGCCGTCCTAAGTATTTTTTGAGGTGAGGTCATTTCACCTGACCTGGTGACCTGACCTGATATGACCTTGAGCCAAAATTTTCAGGAAAGATGTAAAAATGATGAAGGAACAGCTAGACCAAGTTTGGCGGGCTGCGCGCCGCCGTTTTTTGGTCACTTCGGAAAAACCCGAGGGGGGTCTAAAAAGACCCCCCACCCGGGCGAAGGTTAATCACTGCATATTTGAGTGAAAATAGCCGATCTTGACCTAATTTGGCCTCTGGAGGTCAAACCATTGACCTGAGCACTAAAACATGCGAAGTAATTTCTTACTGAATTCACGCGAGCTTTCTATTGCACTTTGCAGATTTGCGCTAACGCCCATATTTTCGGAGTTAGAGGGGGGGCCATCGATGGCCCCCCGTGGGGCGAAAGTGGCGCCGGACCCCCGGTGGGGGCGCGGGTTAAACTATTGTTTGACTTTTGCCTATTGCCTTTCCCTATTGTTTGACTATTGCCTTGTTGACTATTGCCTTTTTGGTCAGTTAGGGCATTCTGTCGCCTTTCAAGCACCCGGGAAGAGTAAAGGCACGTAATCCGTTTTCAGATAATGCCTCATCGTCGCCAATAATCGTACGGGCGAAGCTAATCTGGAGCCCCTTGAGCTCATCTGGTGCCCCTTGAACGCTGGTCTTGGCCCCTGGAGCTGATCATGTGCCCCCTGAGCTGATCTGATGCCCTCGTATTCAATCTAATGCCCTCGTATTCAATCTAATGCCCCCCCTCCTGAGAAAATAATTGTGCCTTCTGAACCTATATAATGCTCCCTGAGTTACTTTGATGCCTCCGAGCCTGCCTGATGTCCTTTTAGCTGTTTTAGTGTCCCTTGAGCTGATCCGGACCCCCTGAACTTATTTAATGCCTCCCGGAACCCGTAGTTTATCTACTGTCCAGGGGCGCAGCCAGGGGGCACAGGGGGCACGTGCCCCTATCAGTGCCGGGTGCCCTTTTGATTTCAAGGTGGTGTACCCAATTTGGGCCGTGCCGCTCGAAATTGAGTGCCCTACGCCGTTGAACCTAGATGCAACTGTACCGCATGTAGCCATTGAAACTATTGTTGGACAATTTAACACGCGCATTGACGGGGGTCTGAGCCACCTTCGCATTGACGGGGGTCGGGTACCCGCCCCTAAGATCTCGAGAACCACGGTAGGTAGCGAAAAACGGTAAACGGCGTTGGGCAGCCCATCCACTTCTCCATCGAAAACATTTGAACCATTTTTTTGTCAGGTCACATTTAAGGTCACGAGAGGTCAAAACATGCCCGTCATAGGGATAACATGTAAAATTCAGTTTTTCGGGCATTACATCTGAACAAGTAAAGATAGAGCAAAACGACTTGAACATCATGAATCCTCTCAGCAAGCCGAATCGAATGATATATAATTTGACCTTGCTAGGTCAAATCAAGGATTTGACCTGACCTGAGGTCAGGTCAGGGTCAAATTATATAAAATGCATATCATTAGAACCGCAAAGCCCAGGCGAGTCTAATGCAGCTAAAATAAATGCTCTATCACCATCCGTTCCTGAGTTATTTTGTAAAAACCATTTTTCCCATGTATTTCCAATAGAGAGGTCATGCCTCGTACCTGACCTTAGGTCATCGATATCAAAAATACCGGAACATATGTTAGAGAACTCGGTGGGGCCATTATGTGATATGAGTTTCAATCGGATAAGTTCACCCTGCTCCGAATTATGCTATCTTAAACTTTTTTTTAGGTCGGGTCACTTGACCTGTACTGGTGACCTGACCTGAGATGACCTAACCTTAAAATTTTCACAGAAGTTGTAAAAATGATGAGGGAAAAGGTATACCAAGTACGGCGGCGCTACGCGCCGCCGTTTTTCTACTATCGCCGAAAAACCCGAGGGGGGCGGGTACCCGCCCCCGTCAATGCGCGTGTTAATACCTTTTTCGGTCAGCTAGGGCATTCTGTCGCCTTTCCAAGCACCCGGGAATAGTATGGGCACCTACTATGTACCCACCTAATGCCTCATCGTCGCCAATAATCGCACGGGTGAAGCTAATCTGGTGGCCCTTGAGCTCATCTCTTGGCCTCTCAGCTCGTCTTGGCCCCTTGAGCTGAATACTTGCTCTCTAAGCTGATTTGGTGTCCCTGAGTCAGTTGGTGCCCCTTTAGGTGATTCGGGCCCCCGAGCTGATCTCATGCTTCCCCAAGTTGATCTACTGTCTCCTAAGTCAATATGGTGCCTCTTCAGCTGATTAGGTGCCCCCCTCAGCTGATTATTGATGTCTCATTAGATGGTCTGGTGCCCCTGAGCCAGGGCATATTTTAAGCTACAAAGTGGTGGGCATTTTGCCCACCAGTCCCCCATGCTATGCCCACCAGTTAACGGCACTGGACGGCCCAGTGCCCACCAGTCACCAGTCATTAGATGTTGTAGGAGTGCCCTTTTAGTGGGAATTTGTGCCCTTTTCAGCCGAATGCCCACCAGTCCCAATTTCTTAAAATATGCCCTGCCCTGAGCTGGTTTGGTGGGCCCTGAGCCCATATTGTGTCCCCTGAGCTGTTATGTTGTTCCCTGAGCTGATTTAGCCCCTGCCATAGTCTGAGGGCTGGGAGATTATCTGGGCCCCCGAGCGGATCGATCTGTGCCACCTGAGTCCATTTGATGCCCTCTGAGCTAGTCTGGTGCCCCTGAGCTAATCTGGTGCTCTTTAACACGCGCATTGACGGGGGCGGGTACCCGCCCCCTCGGGTTTTCGGAGATAGTAAAAAAAGCGGCGCGTAACGCCGCCGTACTTGGTATACCTTTTACCTCATCATTTTTACAACTTCTGTGAAAATATTAAGGTTAGGTCATCTCAGGTCAGGTCACCAGTACAGGTCAAGTGACCCGACCTAAAAAAAAGTTTAAGATAGCATAAGTCGGAGCAGGGTGAAATCATCCGATTGAAACTCGTATCACATAATGGCCCCACCGAGTTCTCTAACATATGTTCCGGTATTTTTGATATCGATGACTTAAGGTCAGGTACGAGGCATGACCTCTTCATTGGAAATACATGGGAAAAATGGTTTTTACGGAATAACTGGGAACAGATGGTGATAGAGCATTTATTTTAGCTGCATTAGACTCGCCTGGGCTTTGCAGTTCTAATGATATGAATTTTATATAATTTGACCCTGACCTGACCTCAGGTCAGGTCAAATCCTTCATTTGACCTAGCCAGGTCAAATTATATATCATTCGATTCGGCTTGCTAAGAGGATTCATATAGTTTAAGTCGTTTTGCTCTATCTTTACTTGTTCAGATGTAATGCCCGAAAAACTGAATTTTACATGTTATCCCTATGACGGGCATGTTTTGACCTCTCGTGACCTTAAATGTGACCTGACAAAAAAATGGTTCAAATGTTTTCGATGGAGAAGTGGATGGGCAGCCCAACGCCGTTTACCGTTTTTCGCTACCTACCGTGGTTCTCGAGATCTTAGGGGGGCGGGTACCCGCCCCCCGTCAATGCGAAGGTGGCTCAGACCCCCGTCAATGCGCGTGTTAAGCTGACCTGGGCCTCCTCACGTGATTTCATGAGCAGCTCTAAAGTCCTGAGCTGAGCTGGCCCCACAGAGGCTGGAGGGCCCCTGAGATTGTATGGGGCTCCTGAGCTGATTAAGTGCCTCCTGAGGTGGTCTGGTATTCCCGAGCTGGTCGGGGACCTCTGATCTGATTGTTTGCACCCGAAGCTGATCTGGTGCCCTATGGGCATCTGGTGTCCCCTGAGCTGCTTTGGGGCTTTTGAACTGATTAGGCCCCGAGCTGGTGAGGGATCCCTGAGCTGATTTAGTGCCCCTGACTTGAACTTGCCCCTGAGCTGATCGATCTGGTGCACCCTGAGCGGATATACTGCCCCCTGAACTTAACTTATGCCCCCTGAGTCGATCTGGTGCCTGCTGAGTCGTCAGTGTGTCTCCTGAGCCCATCTGATTCCCTCTGAGCTAGTCTGGTACTTCATGCCTAGTATGGTGCCCTTTAAGCTGACCTGGGCCTCCTGGGCTGATCACGTGATTTCCTGAGCAGCTCCCAGGCCCTGAGCTGAGCTGGACCCACAGGGGTTGGTGAGGGCCCCTGGGATGGTATGGGGCTTCTGAGCTGATCTGGTATTCCCGAGCAGATCTGGGCCCCGAGCTGGCCGGGGACCACTGATACGTCCATGACGTTAGCGACGGATTCGCATTCGGATTCATCGACGGATTCACCCGAAACGGCGTCTCCTCTGGTTCCGTTCAAATTCACACAATAGACTCCCTGTGCCCTCAGGAACTCACCCCTGAAATGACCTTTCGTCACATTCACCTGTTCACCCGCTAGAGGCGAAAAAGTGAAACTCACCCGAACCGGCGTCTTCAGCGACGGATTCAGCGACGGATTCGCCCGAAATTGCGTCTCCTGCGATTTCGCTGAAATTCTCACCAAAGGTTCCCAGTACCCTAAGCAACTCACTCCTAAAGAGATTTTCCGTCACATTCACCCGTTCACCCGCTAGAGGTGAAAAAGTGAAATTCACCCGAACTGGCGTCTACTGCGATTTCGCTGAAATTCACACCATAGGCTCCCCGAGCCCTCAGAAACTCAACCTCAAGGTGATATTTCGTCACATTCACCTGTTCACCCGCTAAAAGTGAAATTCACCCGAAACGGCGTCTCCTCCGATTTCGTTCAAATTCACACCATAGGCTCCCCGTGCCGTTAGCAGCTCACCCGTAAAGTGATTTTCCGTCACATTCACCCGTTTACCCGCTAGAGGTGAAAAAGTGAAATTCACACAAAACGGCGTCCCCTCTGATTTCGCTCAAATTCACACCATAGGCTCCCCGTGCCCTTAGCAACTCACCCCTAAAGTTATTTTCGGTCACATTCACTCGTTCACCCGCTAGAGGTGAAGAAGTGAAATTCACCCGAACCGGCGTCTTCAGCGACGGATTTAGCGACGGGTTCGCCCGAAATGACGTCTCCTGCGATTTCGGTCAAATTCACACCATAGGCTCCCCGTGCCCTCAGCAACTCACCCCCAAAGTGATTTTTAGTCACATTCACCTGTTCCCGCACCTGTGCACTTGTTCATTCACATGTTCACCTGTGTGAATTTGGGTGAAATGGGAGGCGACGCCGCTTTGGGTGAATTTCACTTTTTCACCTCTGGCGAGTGAACGGGTGAATGTGACGGAAAATCACCTTAGGGGTGAGTTGGTGAGGGTACGGGGAGCCTATGGTGTGAATTTGAGCAAAATTGCAGGAGACGCCATTTCGGGCGAATCCGTCGCTGAATCCGTCGCTGAAGACGCCGGTTCGGGTGAATTTCACTTCTTCACCTCTAGCGGGTGAACAGGTGAATGTGACGGAAAATCTCTTTAGGGGTGAGTTGCTGAGGGCACGGGGAGCCTATGGTGTGAATTTGAGTGAAATTGGAGAGGACGCCGTTTTGGGTGAATTTCACTTTTTCCCCTCTAGCAGGTGAACAGGTGACTGACGGAAAATCACTTTGGGGGTGAGTTGCTGAGGGCACGGGGAGCCTATGGTGTGAATTTGAGCGAAAGCGTAGTAGACACCATTTTGGGCGAATCCGTCGCTGAATCCGTCGCTGAAGACGCCGGTTCGGGTGAATTTCATTTTTTCACCTCTAGCGGGTGAACGGGTAAATGTGACGGAAAACAACTTTAAGGGTGAGTTGCTGAGGGCACGGGGAGCCTATGGTGTGAATTTGAGTGAAATTGGAGGGGACGCCGTTTTGGGTGAATTTCACTTTTTCCCCTCTAGCAGGTGAACAGGTGACTGACGGAAAATCACTTTGGGGGTGAGTTGCTGAGGGCACGAGGAGCCTATGGTGTGAATTTGAGCGAAAGCGTAGGAGACACCATTTTGGGCGAATCCGTCGCTGAATCCGTCGCTGAAGACGCCGGTTCGGGTGAATTTCATTTTTTCACCTCTAGCGGGAGAACGGGTAAATGTGACGGAAAACCACTTTAGGGGTGAGTTGCTGAGGGCACGGGGAGCCTATGGTGTGAATTTGAGCGAGATCAGAGGAGACGCCGTTTCGGGGAATTTCACTTCTTCATCTCTAGCGGTTGAACAGGTGAATGTGACAGAAAATCACTTTAGGGTTGAGTTGCTGAGGGCACGGGGAACCTATGGTTTGAATAATGGTTGTGAATTTGATAGAAATTGGAGGAGACGCCGCTGTGGGTGAATTTCACTTTTTCACCTTGGCGGGTGAACAGGTGAATGTGACGGAAAATGACCTTAGGGGTGAGTTACTGAGGGCACGGGGAGATGATAATAAGAACACAACGCCAACTCCCATCATCTCGGGGCGGGGTCACTGAGCTAGTCTAGTCCCTAGAGGCACAACTGGGGGGGGATGGGGGGGGCGCTGCTCTGGAGGTCTCTGATCCACACTTGGGGGCCCCAGAGCTTGTCTTGAATAGATGGGGAATAAGAACACGATGGAAACTCCCCATGTAAAACGGAGCTAACGAGGAATAAGGAATCTCTGAAACGGCTTGTGATGCCTTGGCACCCTGGTTATATAAATTGCTTATTATACTGGTGGATTCTGGGAAGGGATGATAAAAAGGCATGTGCCCCTGAGCTCAGAGCACAGTCCCCCGAACCAGGATTTCTACTTATTAATTTAAATGAAGAACTAGTTTTCACGATTTTCAGCCCTGTCTCACCATCCCCATCCAAACCACCTGCCTGTTCACTTTTTCGTTACTCTTAACATGCGCATTGACGGGGGTCTGAGCCACCTTCGCATTGACGGGGGGCGGGCACCCGCCCCTAAGATCTCGAGAACCACGGTAGGTAGCGAAAAACGGTAAACGGCGTTGGGTTTCCCATCCACTTCTCCATCGAAAACATTTGAACCATTTTTTGTCAGGTCACATTTAAGGTCACGAGAGGTCAAAACATGCCGTCATAGGGATAACATGTAAATTCAGTTTTTCGGTCATTACATCTGAACAAGTAAAGATAGAGCAAAACAACTTAAACTATATGAATCCTCTCTGCAAGCCGAATCGAATGATATATAATTTGACCTTGCTAGGTCAAATCAAGGATTTGACCTGACCTGAGGTCAGGTCAGGGTCAAATTATATAAAATGCATATCATTAGAACTGCAAAGCCCAGGCGAGTCTAATGCAGCTAAAATAAATGCTTTATCACCATCCGTTACTGAGTTATTCCGTAAAAAAATTCCCATGTATTTCCAATGGGGAGGTCATGCCTCGTACCTGACCTTAAGTCATCAATATCAAAAATACCAGAACATATTTTAGAGAACTCGGTGGGGCCATTATGTGATATGAGGTTCAATCAGATAAGTTCACCCTGCTCCGACTTATGCTATCTTAAACATTTTTTAGGTCGGGTCACTTGACCTGAATTGGTGACCTGACCTGAGATGACCTAACCTTAAAATTTTCACAGAAGTTGTAAAAATGATAAGGGAATAGGTATGCCAAGTACGGCGGCGCTTACACGCCGCCGTTTTTCTGCTACCTCCGAAAAACCCGAGGGGGGCGGGTACCCCCCGTCAATGCGCGTGTTAACTGGGACCGATCCTTGAGAATATGGAACTTAATAAACGTGTTCAAAAGGTATCTCCCAAATTATTCCAGCAGCAAAATTGTGTTCTTCCAAAGACACTATGCTACTCCTCGTCCCACGGCGATTGTGGGAGGCAAGGAACTTAACCCGCGCCCCACCGGGGGTCCGGCGCCACCTTCGCCCCACCGGGGGGGCCATCGATGGCCCCCCCCTCTAACTCCGAAAATATGGGCGTTAGCGCAAATCTGCAAAGTGCAATAGAAAGCTCGCGTGAATTCAGTAAGAAATTACTTCGCATGTTTTAGTGCTCAGGTCAATGGTTTGACCTCCAGAGGTCAAATTAGGTCAAGATCGGCTATTTTCACTCAAATATGCAATGAATAAGCAAACTGGGCATAACTCTTATGCCATTAGAGCTATTGAGACCTGGTAAAGTACATTTGATAGCAAATTGCCAGTACTTTTTTCGCTATGTGGAAAGTAAAGACCTCCCGCCAGTGGTTTGACCGCCAGAGGTCACCTCGTGACCTAATATGACCTGAGGTCACGAAAGGTCAAAAAGTGACCTTGCTGTATATCAAATGAAAGCCAGTGACAAGACAAACACGATGGTGTTTGTTTCACCGCTCTAGCTCAATTAGGTCAAAAGTTATTGTCAAAATACTGTTTTTGACCTCTGGTGACCTTGGATGACCTTGGAAAAGTCAAAGGGCAAATATGACCCCTGGGATCCGTGAAAGGGTGTCCAAAAACGTTGTTCTGAGCAGTCTGAGTATTTGCAATCATTTTTGTAGCTTTTATATCATGAAATAGCTTTTCCCCATGCTTTTTCAATGGGAGAGGTCGCCTCGTGACCTGACCTCAGGGCACGAAATCAAAAATCCCGGATATACACCTCGTAGACCCTGGAGGGGTCATGAAGTGTAGGAAGTTTCAAATCGATCGACTTTGAAATGTAGCTCTTACAGAGCTCTAAAGTGAAGTGAGGTGTACCTTGGTTGACCTCGTCTGGTGACCTGACCTTGGGTGACCCGGGGTAAAAATTTCAGGGATGATGGGAAAATGATGCAGTGAGAGGTAGAGCCCTCAACCGCGGTGCTGCGCCTCGTCGTTTTTCTGCTATCCCGGAAAAACCTTAGGGGGGCCATCGATGGCCCCCCGGTGGGGCGAGGGTTAATCCGCGTTCAGCCAGGGCTCACTCGTCACGACAAAACCAGTGGGTATAACAAATTCATTTTCGACTCCAATATGCCTTAACTTACACATGGTAACATATCGCATGCTCCGCTGGTTTCTCTGATGTTAAATACTTGCATGAGTTGGCTGATTTGCCCTTATCTATCCAATCCAGTCGTGTTTTTGGCTAATTTCATGACATTTTGGTGATATATTTTCTTTTTCGGTTCTCATCGAGTTTTCCTTCTCCGTGAATGATTTATTTGTATTTTTATTGAACCAAAGATGCCCAAAAACTTATACAAACCAAGATATGGTAAGTTTTTAGGTCACGTTAAAAAGTGCCCTTTTTCCCGGGGCGCCCCTCAAAGTTGGTGTGCCCCCCATATCAAAGCTCTGGCTGCGCCCCTGGTCACATCGTATTGCCACATACGAGCAAGGTAATAGAAAGATGCGAGTGTATTGAGAGAATGCATACGAGTGTATTTTCGAGTGGGGTAATACATAACATGCGCAAAACTAAATGGAGATCATCTGGAACGCATACCCAGGGAAGCAGCCAGGGGACACAGGGGGCACGTCCCCCCATTGGTGCCCTTTGATCGCTAGGCGGTGTACCCCGTTTGGGCCGTGCCGCTAGACATTTAGTGCCCTTCGCCGTTGAACTTAGATGCAACTGTAGGAGTGTGATATCCTGTTTAGGTAATTACATGCCTTTCCTGTCCTTTCCAGATGCTGGGAGCATTCTGTTTTGATTCGCAATATAGTAAGGAGTCAAGAAGGTACAGAAGGTCTTTGATCATGTTCCCAGCACCAGCGGGCGTCACGCTCACATGCGAAGCCGCCGGGTGCGGTGCGACCAAGACCGCACCTGACATGCAGACCTGCATCGCCTTGATGCAACTGCACCAGGTCAATGTGCATACTGCGAGCTCCACCCGCAGAAGCCTCCTAAGATCAACCGTCCCTCGCTCAAGCAAGGGATTAAGTCGCTGGCCCAAGTTGAGGCCATCTTCAAAGCGCACAATGTACAGGTGAATGAGACCAAGTGTCTTCGAGCTCAGACTGAGATTCCGTTCCTAGGGCTTAGGATCTCTGCTGGACAGCTTGCTGTCGATCCTGAGCGTGTTCGTCCGCTACTAAACATGCCTGATCCCACTTCTCAGAAGGAGTTGAAGTCCCTCCTTGGTGCTCTTGGCTACTACTCCCGCTTCATTGAGCACTTCTCTGATAAAACAGCCATCCTCAGAGATGCGCTGCAGACTGACCACTTCGAGTGGACTGCACGTCTCTCTCAGCCGTGCGTGACGTGAAGATTGAGATCTCTGCTCCAAGGGGCTCGCTTTCTTCAACCCTGCTCTGCGCTCCATTGTCACGACTGATGCCTCTGACGTTGGTTGTGGTTCTACCCTCAGCCAGCTGACTGAATCGGGTCTGGAGAAAGTTGTGGCATACACCTCCAAGAAGTTCACCCCAGCTGAATTACGTTACTCAGTTGTCGAGAAAGAGGCCCTTAGATGTGTCTACGCTGTGGAAAAATGGAGACCTTTCCTCTGGGGTAGGAAGTTCCTCCTCCGTACTGATAACCAGGCGCTTACAAGCGTGTTTGGTCTGAAGGAATCTACCCGTGTAGGCCGCCGGATAGCTAGATGGGAGGCTCGACTGCTAGCCTTTAACTTCGATGTACAACACGTTTGGTCGCAGGACAATGGTGTGGCTGATGACCTTTCACGGTTCCCAGTCGATGACAGCTGGGAAGATGATGACGACGTGGAAATTGCCGCCCTCGGTCTACAGACTGAGCTTCCAGCGGTTACAGCCGCTGAGCTGCAAGCGGCAGCTGGCTCGGTACCAGGCCACCAGTCTGAGCTACCATACCAGGCCATCAGTCTGAGCTACCATACCAAGCCACCAGTAACAATCGCGTAAGCGTTGTTTCGTGCGTACAACCCCAGGATGGGTCTCGTGCGCCAGCTCCAGAAGTTGGCGCTGGAGTGCGGCTGGCGCTACCAGCCGATCTCCCTTGAGCAGCACAGAGCCGGTCATCGCGGTTTCCACGGTCATAAGTTTCCTTGAGGCTGTGTTTAGCCGTGAGGGTGTTTGTTAGGAGCTACTGACCGATAAAGGCTCCGTGTTCACTTCGCAGGAATTTAACAGCTTTTGCCGAGTACGTGGGATCAAGCTTCTGCATAGCTCACCCTACTCTCCACAGACATGCGGTCTTGTCGAGCGACATAATCGCCACGTGAAGAACTCCATGGAGACAGCGCGTCTCCTAGGGGAGGAGCGCAACTCATTTCTGCGGCGCTCGTTACAGGTTTATCGCGTCACGGTTCACCCAGCTACAGGAGTGACCCCATTCAAGGCCATGCGCGGGCGGGAGATGCATACTTAACTAACCGTCACTGCTCCGTCCTCTGTTCTACCTGATACGAATGCCCCTGGTGTGACGGAACACCACGCCCGCTACCAGGATAAGTACTTAACCAGATGTAACGCTGCGACTGGTTCACTCCCAGCCTGGCAGCCCGTGCCTGGGTCCGTGTCCGAGTCCATTTCGGGAAAAAGTGTCAGTACGGCCCGCCGCTGCAGATCTCTTCGCAGACGGGACCGGTGAGCTACCGCCCATCTGACGGACAGCGCGTTTACGCGCGCCGACTGTCACCTGTCCATGGTCAACCCCTGAACCGTTCTAACCCAGAACTCGATTGCGAACCTAGTCCTTGGGTTCCTCCTGTCGAACCTCGTCCTTGGGTTCGTCTGTTCGGCTTTGGTGTCGGGCCTCCACCAATTCAAAACTCTGTACCCATGCCAGATGTCCAGTGCCCGATTCCTGAGCGCCTGCCACGTAGGGGTACTAGGTTGCGCTATGCGCCCGAACGTTACAGTCCTGAGCCTTAGAGAGCATAGGGACTGATGGTGTGTTTACTGCCATGCGTATTCCGGACATGTTCTTGTCCTGCTTGGTTATCGCGTGTGATGTTCAGACGAGGTGCTCTGGGGAGTTTAATGTTCCATGGGATGTATTCATATTCAGAGGGGAAATGTGTCGTGTTCTCATATAGAGAGTTATGTTATAATATCTCTAGAAGTCCTTTCACAGAGGTACTGCTAGAGAGTTTGTGTTCAGTGTTTTTTACTGTCACTTTGGAGGGATTTCGGAATATACAAAGCGTGATGGCGGATGTTTTCATCTATTCTACAGGATAGAACATGGCGAACATCAACGATGGGCCGTTTTCTGTAACGGCACCGATCTAGCTCCAGGTCCAGATACGGCGCAGCTTCTCGCCTGCTTTGAGCCTCCATTTGAGAACGTCATGTTCCGCCAGGACCCGTCCATCGCCTGCAAATCTGTAGCTGAAGTCATGCAGGTCATGAAGCGCTTGGCCGTTGTGTCTACCGCACTCAGTGCTCGCCGAGCTTCCCTCCTTAACTCCCCTCAGGGCAGTGGGGAACCGGCGCGCCAATACGTGGCGCGCCTCCGCGGACTGGCCAACGTATGCCAGTGGCACAAATCTGCCCCGTGTGACGCACCCGGCTGTCAAGGCGCCGTGCGCGTCAATTACACCGACGAAATCGTGCAACTCGCGCTGCTGAACGACCTCGCCGATGAGAGCATCCGCCAGGAGGTCTTGGGCACACGGTCGCACTGATCGAAGGCAAGGAAACTGCGGCACGTACGGTCGCATCCGAGGGCGCACGTGCTGCTGCCAGCTCGTACAAGCGGGGCCAACAGCGATCGAGGCAACATCAGGAGGAGTCGAAGCTCAAGCAGATGTTCCGATGTGCGTGCGGGCGCCCGACGCCCCAGTTCGGCCGAGTGCGAGGACGTCTGAAAGAGTTCACCGTCTGCTTGGAGTGCTGGAGGACGGCCAATCCACGACGCGGGCGGGCTCCATCCCCATCCGCGCGTCAGGATTCCGACAGGCCGAAGGCAGTCGCCCTGTTCCAATACGTGGACTCCATCGACGTCCCCGCGCCCTCCCCCGTCGCCTCCGAGCCTTCCGTCAACAGCGGGAGCCGTTTCGATGGGGGTTTCGTCAGCCTCACCGACCACTTTGTCTTGACGGCACCCGCGGATGGCGCTCTGGGGCAGCGCTGCCACAACCCACATTGCTGTTTCAGGCAGCCGTGGACTCGGACGCGTACAAGGAGCTAGGTCTCGAGCGCCCCTAACCCGGTCAACGAGCGTTCAGGCCGTCGCTGATTCCGGCGCAAAGACGTGTCTGATGGGCCTCTCCGTCCTCCACAAGCTGAGCCTCGGTCGATTCCACCTGACCCGTGTACTTGCCGCTAACAGCGAGGAAATCAACGTGCTCGGTGCGATCTTTCTTACCTTGACCGGGCGGACATAGCAACACGCGCCAGTTTTGACCTCAGCGATGGTGTACGTCACCGACTCCACTGACCGGTTCTACCTGAGCCGTGCGGTACTGACTCAGCTGGGTGTACTGGGCCCCGACTTCCCGAAGGCGAAAAAGACCCCCGCGATCTAAAAAATTAAGAGAGCTAGAAAAAGAACAAGACGGTAATCGAAAGCTTTTAAAAAATGATATCGAAAACACTTCGGTCATTTTCTCGTCAGGTCAATATCAAAGTCACTGGAGGTCAAAATAGGTCAAAATCGCTAATATGAGGTGTAATAAGAAAACCTCATATATCTCAGAAACTATGATAGTTAGACACATTTTTTTAACACCCTTCGAAAGCTCTTGAGTTGCTCTTTCATTACGTTGCCAATTATTTTCGGCTCAGGTCAAAGCCTATGGAGTTACAGGTCACTGAATATTGGGAATGTTCTTGGGAATGTCCATAGCCACCCATCTTCCATAGCCACCCACTTCCAAACCAAACAAGATACAGTCATAGTTGATGCACCATTGCAATCCTCTCGTCAATACGAATCGAATGATATATAATAGTGCTATGCCAGGTCAAATTAAAAATTTCACCTAACCCAGGTCAACGGTCTGACCCAACTTGACCTGGCATAGTCATGATGTATATCATTTGACTTGCAGTGAACATACAAATACTTTGGTGACAACATAAAAGTTTTATCTTTGTTTTTAAAAATTTATAGAGTATAACACCAAAAAATACTTATTTGACCTAAAGTGACCTTTCAAATGCCACAAGTCAAAGTGTTTGGCATTAACTTCAGAAATGGGTTAAGAGCAAGTCTTAACTTATGTTTGAAGTTGATTTCATCCATACTTACTGAGAAAAGCTCATTTCGTGATTTTCTCCATGTATTTACAATGGGGAGGTCATGCTCTGAACATGGCCTTAGGTCACCAATAAAAGAAATCCCGGAACACATGTTGTAGCTCCTGGTGGGCCCAATATGTGGTATGGGTTTCAGCTTGATCGATTAACCCTCCTTTTAGTTATGCAGTCCTAAGCATTTTTTGAGGTGAGGTCACTTCACCTGGCCTGGTGACCTGACTTGATATGACCTTGAGCTAAAATTTTCAGGAAAGATGTAAAAATGATGAAGGAACAGCTAGACTAAGTTTGGCGGCGCTGCTTGCCGCTGTTTTTCGGTCACTTCGGAAAAGTCCGAGGGGGTCTAAAAAGACCCCCCACCCGGGCGATAGTAAGTGCCTCCTGACTTGATCTGGTACCCCCGAGCTGATCTGGGCCCTGAGCTGGTCGGGGACCACTGATCTGATTCTCTTTTTTCCTTGTCCCCGAAGCTGATCTGGTACCCTAGGTTCCGATCTGGTGTTCCCCTGAGCAGCGGGGCTCCTGAACTGATTGGGACCCGAGCTGGTGAGGGATCCATGAGCAAATTTAGTGCCCCTGAATTGAGACCCCTGAACTGATCTGGGGCCCCAGGAGCTGATCTGGGGCCCAAAAGCGGATTTTGGCTCTGGGGGTGCCCTGAGCTGATATGGGCCATGGGGGTACCCTGAGCTGGTCTGGGCGCTCAGCTTGTGACCCTTAAGTTGATCTGAGGCCCCCTGAGGTGATCTGGTGCCTTAAATTGTTCTGGGGCTCTTTCTAGTTTCTGGGTGAAGCATGAGCTACTCTGGGGGCCCTGATCTACATCAGGGGCTGCCTGAGCTGGTCTTAAAAAATAGGGAATAAGATCACAAGGCCAACTCCCATCACCTCGAGGCGGGGTCACTGAGCTAGTCTAGTCCCTGGTGCACAGCTGGGGGTGATTGGGGGAAGCTGCTCTGGAGGGCTCTGATCCACACTAGGGGGAACCCTGAGCTAGTCTTGAATAGATGAGGAATGAGAACACAATAGAAACTCCCCTTGTAAAATGGAGCTAGGAAGGAATGAAGTATCGCTAAAATGGCTTGTGATGCCTTGGCACCCCTGGTTATATAAATTGCTTATTATATGGGTGGATTCTGGGAAGGGATGATAAATAGGCATGTGCTCCTGAACTCAGAGCACAGTCCCCTAAACCAGGTTTTTTACTGATTAGTTTAACCCGCGCCCCACCGGGGTCCAGCGCCACCTTCGCCCCACCGGGGCCATCGATGACCCTCCGAAATTATGGGGGTTAGCGTAAATCTGCAAAGTGCATTAGAAAGCTCGCGTGAATTCAGTAAGGAATTACTTTACATGTTTAAGCGCTCAGGTCAATGGTTTGACCTCCAGAGGTCAAGTTAGGTCAAAATCGGCTATTTTCACTCAAATATGCATTGCTTAAGCAAACTGGGGATAACTCCTATGCCATTAGAGCTATTGAGATCTGGTAAAACACATTTGATAGGAAAATGTCATACCTTTTTCCACTATTTGGAACGTAAAGACCTCCCGCCAGTGGTTTGACCTCCAGAGGTCACCTCGTGACCTAATATGACCTGAGGTCACGAAAGGTCAGAAAGTGACCTTGTCGTATATCAAATGAATGCCAGTGACGAGTCATACACGATGGTGTTTGTTTCAGCGCAATAGCTTAATTAGGTCAAAAGTTATTGTCAAAATACTGTTTTTGACCCTTGGTGACCTTGGATGACCTTGGATAAGTCAAAGGGCAAATATGGCCCCTGGAATCCGTGAAAGGGTGTCTAAGAACGTTCTTCTGAGCAAGCCGAGCATTTTCAATCGTTTTTGTGACTTTTAGATCATAAGACAGCTTTTCCCCATGCTTTTTCAATGGGAGAGGGCACCTCGTGACCTGACCTCAGGTCACGAAATCTAAAAATCCCGGATATACACCTTGTATACCTTACGGGGGTGATTAAGTGTAGGAAGTTTCAAATCGATCGAGTTTGAAATGTAGCTCTTATAGAGCTCATAAGTTGAAGTGAGGTGACCTTGGTTGACCTCGCCTGATGACCTGACTTTGGGTGACCCGGGGAAAAAAATTTCAGGGATGGTTGGAAAATGATGTGGTGAGAGATAGAGCCCTCAAGCACGGTGCTGCGCTTCGTCGTTTTTCTGCTATCCCGGAAAAACCTTAGGGGAGTCATCGATGGCCCCCGGTGGGGCGAGGGTTAAAGGAAGAACTAGTTGTTACAATTTTCAGCCCTGCCACACCATCCCCATCCAAACTACTTGCCTGTTTACCTTTCCTTTACTCTTAACTGGGGCCGATGCTTGCAAATATTAAACTTTATAAACGCATTAAAAACGTATCTCCCAAATTATTCCGGCCAGGGGCGTAGCGAGGATTTCACTCAGTGGGAAGGGGCGGCGCGCCGAAAAGGGCCCCTGCGACAGCGCCAAAAGGGCCCTGATGGGTAAAAATGGCCCTTCTTGTTACAGAAAAGAGTGCTGATGTGTGCTTAAGAGGGCCCTGTCTGGTATAAAATTTCAATTTTGACCACAGAGCATAGTGCGGGCTAGCCGGGCTTCGCGCAGTCCCGGTCGTTAGGGGGCACTTCGGGCCCTCAGGGGGGTGTCCCTGACGCCACACCCCCTTGGCTACGCCCCTGATTCCGGCAGCAAAATTGGTTATTCTTCCAATGCCACTATGCCACTCATCCTCACCCCCGTCGGGTTTTTCCGGCGGCAGGAAAAGTCGGCGGCACGAAGCGCCGCCGTACCTAGCACATCTATTTTTACCAATTCTGCAACTTATCCCAAAAATTTACAGTTGGTTCATCTGAGGTCAGGTCACCAGTGCAGGTCAAGTGACATCACCTAAAAAAATGTTTAAGGCGGCATAAGTGAGAAACGGGTGAATCTATCGAATTGAAACGTATACCACATAATGGGCCCACCGAGTGCAACAATATATATTCCGGGATGTGTCATATCGAAGACCTAAGGTCAAGTACAGACCATGACCTCTCCATTGAGAATACATGGGAAAACAGAAATTTGACTACATTTGTATAGATACACCTGAGAATACCTTCATATTCTCCCAATCGTAGTATCCTGGGCTCCTTTCTAGGTTCATGTTACAATTTTTGACCTGTGACATCTGAGAGGTCATCTGGGGCTACTTAAGCAGTTTTCAGACTTAGGTTAATTACTTTGCATGAAAGGATGATGCAGCTTTTATTTGATATCATTGCGTTCAGATTGCAATGCGAGTCGATTGATATGCATGTTAACTATGCTAGGTTAGGAAGTGACATTGACCTGACCTGAGGTGAGGTTATTTTTGTGTTTGACTTAGTATGGTCATATTATACATCATTCGTGACGAAAGGAAGAGAATAGTGTCTAAACATCATTCTAACTCAACTCTGTCAGACGCTAAAGCCCAAAAACTCCACTAAAAATGCCACTTTCATTAACCTGCCATGACCTCAATACTGATCTAAGCCAAAAAGTGCCTGATATAGTTTCTTCATGAATTTTTATGAGCTATCCACCAGCCGAGCCACCGGGGCGCGGGGTGAAAGGCCGTCATATCACTCCCAGCGTATATCGTATACCTATCGCTTCACGTGGACAAGTAGGAACATTATTGTATTCAGGGGTGTAATTTTCTATCTCTTTGGGGTGCCCGAGCACCCCCAATCCTAATTTGAGCACCCCCAATAACGTGCTGAGCACCCCCAATAAATGTGCCGCCCCTGGTTTATCACCACTGCCCTGAACAGTGTCACCCTGTATCATCACTGCCGCCCTGATTCGTGCTTGCCCCCGGCAAGTTTTTCCCCGCCCTGGGTTTATTACATCCACCCTGATTGGTTCCACCTCTAGCTCATCAATGCCTCCTGGCTCATCACTTTCCCCTGATTTGAGATACCACATCACTGCCGCCCCCTGCCTGATCACTGCCGCCCCCTGACTGATAACTGCCGCCCCTTGACTGATATTTTCCGCCCCTGGCTGATCACTGCCGCCCCTGACCAATAACGTACACTCCTGCACCTCAAACCTCACCTCCGAAAATGTTTAACCCGCGCCCCACCGGGGTCCGGCGCCACCTTCGCCCCACCGGGAGCATCGATGGCCTCCTCCCACTGACTCTGAAAATATGGGAGTTAGCGTAAAATTGCAAAGTGCATTAGAAAGCTCGCGTAAATTCAGAACGAAAAACATGTTTACGCGCTCAGGTCAATGGTTTGACGTCCAGAGGTCAAGTTAGGTCACGTAGTCTATTTTCACTAAAATATGAATGCTTGAGCAAACTGGGCATAACTCGTATGCCATTAGAGCCATTGATATATGGTAAAGTAAATCCGATAGGAAGATGCCAGACCTTTTTCCGCTATGTCTAACGTAACGAACTCCTGCCAGAGGTCACCTCGTGACATAATATGGCCTGAGGTTACGAAAGGTCAGAAAGTGACGTTGACGTATATCAAATGAAAGCCAGTGACAATACATAAACGATGATGTTTGATTCAGCACTCTAGCTTAATTAGGTCAAAAGTTATTGTCAAAATACTGTTTTTGACCCTGGTGAACTTAGGTGGCGACCTTGGAGAGGTCCAAGGGCAAATATGGCACCTGGAATCCGTGAAAGGGTGTCCAGGAACGTTTTTTTCGGAGCAAGCTGAGCCTTTGCAATTGTTTTTGTGACTTTTAGATCATAAGACAGCTTTTCCCCATGCTTTTTCAATAGGAGAGGTCACCTTGTGACCGGCATTCAGGTCACGAAATCAAAAATCCCAGATGTACATTGTGTAGACCCTGGAGGGGCATGAAGTGTAGGAAGTTTAAAATCGATCTACTAAGAGAATTCAGCTCTTATAGAGCTCATAATTTGAAGTGAGGTGAACTTGGTTGACCTCGCCTGGTGACCTGACCCTGGGTGACCGGGCGTAAAAATTTCAAGGGATGTTGCGAATATGATGGGGTGAGAGCTAGAGCCCTCAACCGTGGTGCTGCGCCTCGTCTTTTTTTTTTCTTTTATTCGGAAAAACCTTAGGGGGGCCATCGATGCCCACCCGCGTTGGGGCGAGGGTTAACACGCGCCCCGCTGGGAGGTGCAATTCGCCCCCTGCTGGCTTTCCCCAGATAACGCAAAAAACAAAGAAACGCAGAGCAACGAAACCTATAGCACCTTATCCCTGATCCATTTGACGCATCTGACCACATT
>JAOTON010000028.1:0-81033 GCA_034440635.1 Lepas anatifera
GAGCGCCATGGTGAGGCTACCCAGTAATATCAACGTACAGTTTATCCGTGGAGCCAATCCAACCAAATCCAGACCATTCGAAACCAAATGGATGCACAATTAACCACACCTGCCCTCACTCAGAACCGGCGAGGTGGACCCGGCGGGCCTTATTCCAGCAGAACGTCCCACACATATCTCGTGCATAACGAGTTCGCTGAGACGGCGCTCGTCGTGGCTCCGTGCCGGTGTTTCTAGTCTCTGGTGTAGCGTTTCAGGTTGAGCTCTTCAAGCGACGGAGGACTGACAGGTGGCAGTGACAACATGTGCGAAACGCACGGCACCTCACAGTCGGCAGTTTTGAGCTGTGCGGGACGCACGGCACCTCAGAGTCGGCAGTTTCGAGCTGTGCGAGACGCACGGCACCTCATAGTCGGCAGTTTCAACATGTGCGAGACGCACGGCACCTCATAGTCGGCAGTTTTGACCTGAGCGAGACGCACTGCACCTTATCGTCGGCACTTTCGACCAGAGCAAGACGCGTTGCACCTCAGAGCAGGAGTCTGGATTTCCGGTATTTTCTGAAAACTACTGCGTCAAGAAGCATTGCTCCCCCACCCTAAGAAGTGAGGGCACCTGGCTCCCTAGCCCTATTTTCAGAGGCTTATGGTTCCGTGTCCCAACACAGTTTCCATGCACGCAATCTTATCGCTGGTTTGGGTCGTGGTGGGTGATCAATAATTATACTCTGAATCACTCGGAGGCGACGTGTACACTAGGCAAAGTCTGTTTCACAATGTTCTCACGACATGCAATTAGAGGTATCTTATCACCAAGACATCTCACCACTATTCATTCCAGATCACGGAGGTCCGCAGCGAGCGGACGCGGCGCGTGCGGTTGTGTCCGGTGCAGCCTCTGAAAGTGAAACCGTCGGCGCGCGCTGGTGGCTGCCAGATGGTAGGCGGCTCCCCTGACCGCCAGTTCACACTGCTGGCAATCGCCCGACCTCGGAATACCATACGATTGCCTAGCCACGCTCCTGGACTGTTTCTCCAATGGTGCTACAGCGTCGTCCGCAAATCAATGGGTGGGAAATGGGATGCATTAACTGATTTGCTGATATTCAGGGATTCCAATGGCTGAAATGTTTTGAACGGGTGCCAGGATATTTCGCAGATCTGGCTGACAGGTCTCTTGATTTCATGGTGGTATGATCTTCGTATGGAAATCATCGTGATTAACATATAGGTAGCATTGGTGACAAAATCACCTTTGATTTGTATTTAAATTTCCAAAAATAAAATAAAATAAGATAAACAACTATACTGAAAATACCATTATGCAATTTCCATTCAAACCAGCGAACAGATTCGACCCTTATGAGACCTACGTAAGAAGAGTGGTGGAGTAATTTCCACTAGCTTGTGCAAAAGCAGACCCTTTTGCCTCAGCAGGCGTTCCTTTCACCAGTCTGGTCTTCTTTGAGGCTAACGCTGAGGCTCCTGACCCGGTTAAAACGCACTGCTGGGATACATCTGTCAGCCGGCCGCCTTTGACGGCAGCGCCGGTGTTTGTCCGTCTGGTACCTGACATCCCCAGGGGAACTCCACCGCTGATTGGCAGTATTGCGTCAGCCAGTTTCCACGTCCCTCCGCTGTTTTCAGCGGAAGCAGCCACCCGGCGCCCATGCGCTTTTGAGGCGGGTTGTTTTCTGCATTTCTGGAGGGATTATGTACAAAGGGCAGACAGGTCTGGCAGCGCAGGAGCGGATATGATGGGAGAATAACAAAAGGGCTGGCGGCGGGGGAACCCACACGGTCCTGTTTAGAACAGCGATGGAGGAAGGTCCGAATCCAGTTCAATTCTGAGGAAATCTGGCAAGATGCGGAAAGAAAATTGAGCCACACGAATAATCCGTGATTCAAAACGAGACATGCTCTCAAACGCATCCAAAGTGTATCAGCGGGAGACGCAAGAGCGCCAGATTTAAGGGTCAGACTGTGTTTGGTGCAGCAGAGAGCAGGAGCAGCTCAAGTATGAAGCTGCAAGTCATAGAAAGCCTGGGAAGGCTGCAGGCGTGTGGCACTGTGGAAGGCTGCGGGCGTGTGGGCGGCACTGGTGTGTGGTCCACCGAAACGGTGACCCGTTTCCGAGCCGCGCTGATGATGGTCGCCGTGCGAGCACAAACTGCTGAATTGCTGGCGGGACTCGCTACAGCCGCTACGCCTCCGGTGACAGACGCCTCAATGTGGCGTGGCAACGGCTTCTGAACCCGTAAATACCGTGAATTAAATAGTGTTTCAGAGTAGCCACCAGTAGGGCTGATTTGACGACAGTAAAATGCAAACAGGCTCAGACTGGGCCTAAGTGACTTTTCGACATGCCCTATCGCAGGACAATATCAGTTCAAATTGCATTATGAAGGTGCCACATTTTCCTTAAGAACTGAAAGAATTAAAGTCAGATCAAATCAAGCCGGATATGAAGCAGAGCTGCCTACTGAGCTTTTAAAGCCATCTGCTCCTCCACTGGACGAAAACCCGGCCGCTCCTCAGCCTGAAGCTATTCTGTGGTCGGTCAGCTGAGACCAGAGTATGTATCGAATGGTCTGCTCGTGCCCAGGCTCGTTGTAAGCGATAACAGTGTTGAGCCAGATGGGCACATACCGGTTTGCTGTTGGGCGTTGAAGTCGACGTTTTCGTATCCCATCTCGATGCCTGCCGAGACGAATGCAGTGGCCAGGGGAGTCCGCCACGGTGCTTCCTGCACTGTGAGGTACCCTCCCGTGGAGTGATATCGACCTGAAAATCCACGGCCTGGTCAGTTCGTGTTACAACTGGTACAAAATACACACGGCTGGCCTCATATGTTTTAACGTCCACCAAACTTTTTAGATGCCTATAAATGAAACAGGAGCATACATTTCTTGAAGCTTGAAGAACGAGGACCCATTATATGTCCCCGGGAGACGCCAGCACGGTCAAAGCATTTTATACAAAAAGGCTTATGTGCAAGATAAAACATGTTTTCAAATGATCAGCAGGCAGAGACGGAAATTCATGAGCCCGCCCCAACAGCTGTACAGAGGAGTGGACACAAAGGCGTCGAGAACAATACCACCTGCAAGTGTTCCCATGCCCAGCGGCGTAGGCTTGAATGGTAAGGCCGTGTATCGCTGCTGGTGTAAAGTAATCAAACCGCTAAAATCATTAAAAAAACATCCAAAACAATCAAGACGCTGAGTATGCTGAATTTAAGCTAACATTTTTAAGGGTGCAATAGGTACGCATATTTTCGAGACACGGGGAAATTGACAATAATCTATTATCAGCACTTGCAGATGAGATCATCGATAAACGCGGGATTGCAAAATCAGGGATGTGTGTAGTAGCAGACCACCCACATCGCCATTCTGCGAGGGTTCGGGCCGCCCCATTGGTGATGACGTTTGCTAAAGCCGCAGTCATCACAGGCTCACCCAATTTTTTTCAGACTGATCCGATCGAGGTGAAAAGTGGCCTTAAATGATCTCCATCGAAGAAGCGCACGAAGCAATGAAAAGGCTCGAAATATTTGGGGTAGAGATATAGATATCAATTTTCAACCTGATCGCACAAGTTTGGATGATTCGTAAGTGTCTTACTGCTGGGCTTTATGGATAAAAATGCCATTTCAAAGGTATGTCCAATTCAATAAAGTGGAAGTTGACTGAGAGCGAATATGTAGTCAGGTTCTAAGCTTCAGAATAGTTCTGGAAAATAGATATCGAATTTAAAAGAATGATATTTTTCATCTTTGTTCTATCTAATCGCGGAGATAAACCGATTAGGAGAAGTGGAGCTACGTTATCTTTACGCGGTAATTATAACCGGGGATGTTCTATAGCAGGCAAGAAGCAAATAGCCAACGGGCAAAAGTGTCAACTACCAGAACCCGCAGAAGTAGCTTACAGAACTTGTCAACAGTCATTATCATCCATTCATTCAATCACTCTTTCCCTCTCTTTCTCTATCGTTCTTTTTTCCCTCTCTGAAAATTCACAAAACGATACAGAACCCTCGCTAGGAAAGTTGGTAAATTAATAATTACAGGAAGTTGTGCACGTAAGAAACAGAAATGAACAGCATTGCGTATGGTATTCCGGAGAATAAATAAAAGGCAAACAAGTAATAAAAACCAATGAAGAAACGCAACGGAAGTACTTTGTCATATCATACAACAATTGGAAGCCTGTCTGCAAACCTAAGAAAGAGCAGATCGTTTTAGGTAGGTGCTCCTCTAAGAGCAGATCGCTTTAGGTAGGTGCTCCTTAAAGAGCAGATCGCTTTAGGTAGGTGCTCCTCAAAGAGTAGATCGCTTTAGGTAGGTGCTCCTCACCAACTCCTATACGTTCTGGCTGCCCCACGTCTGAGACATCGGCGCTTCCGACCAGCCGCCGCGCCGGTGAAAGTGATTTGTGGGTCCACTACCGGCCCATCCTTCCCACCTGCTGCTGCCTCCGGCCATGGCCGGGCATGCACTGAAGTTCTTCAAACACTACACTCTTGCTCCGCAAACCGCCATGTCGCACGGGTTGTGTTTCAAATGAGGTCACACGGGTTGCGTTTCAATTGGGGTCGCACTGGTTGTGTTTCTAAGGGGCGTATTCAGGATTTATGCATGCCACAAGACTGATGCCGGGCATGTGCTTAGTAGAGCAACCCAACCGACCCCAAAGATCATTTCAACCTTAACGAGCAAGCAAACCTTACTTCATACTTAGATTAATTAATAGTTATTCATTCACAGTAAACATAACAGCAGACCTATTGGTCTACTTCAGCCCTAGCCTTCTGTAAATAGTCGCAATAATCATCTTGTAGCTCTCCCCAGAAACAGCTGGCGGCGTCCCTCGACAGCCATTCAATCAACTCACGGTTTCGCGCGATGTATGGATTCCGGTTATCCTCCGACTTTTTGAAGTAGTGCAGCACAGTGTCGTAGTCCCAGCCGTAGTTGCCCTCGTCGGCCCACCGATCGTAGTCGAATCTGTTTCCCCGCACGTACAGCATGTAGTTGAGCACGGAGGATCCGCCCATCACCTTGCCTCTCGGCCAGTTACACCGCTGTCGGCAGAAGGGGGCGCCACTGTCACTGACTGCAGCGCCGAGCACAGGATTCATACACACGGATGACCAGTGCAGCTACAGTTCATGAGTGGGTTCGGCATGGGCATTCAAGGTTCAAAGCTAGCAAGAAGACAATTATTTTTCACCACACCGGATTTCACATGAAGTCAAGTAGTTGACTGTAGAAATTGGATCCCTCTCAGGTATGCCAGAAGCTGTGTGTGTGGGGGAATTCGTGAGGAAATAAATCTCTACACCTGTCTGTTTTGAATTGAAGCTGACTGGCTGCTGTCGACAGAGGTGGAGAGCGATTGGCGAGGATGGAGACTTCAGGTAAAACTGTCGGAACAGCTCACGGCCCCAACGAGGATGTCAATGAGTTTCAGGTGGATCCATGGATCCATTACCTTTTTAGGATAACGAGACAACCCCAATGTCTCAAGAAAAGAGTGGAACAAAGATCGACACTCTCAGGAGAAAAAGGATGGAATGTGCACGTTTAATCAGAAATGGCATTACTTTAAGACATACTGTTCATATTACGGTGGTTGTGTCACCGGCAGGCTCCTTGAGAAACACCAGAACTCAACTTACGGCGCAAGACTGACCGAGGGCACCCGGACAAATCCCAGACACTTCAAACGTCACCTCACACGAGGATTCAGAAGAGGGGAGATAGACAGATTCCACCCTTCCCGACCGAGCCTCGGTGCACCCTGAAATGCCCTCGGTACCTTCTTCAAACGCTCTTAGCTTTACTGGGATACGAGTCTTGGTGCCCCACGACTATATTTGTCACGCTCTTGATAGCTCAGACCCTCTAGTCTAAATACCCTTTCCTAGCCTGAGCACCCCCCATTGGAAGTCCTGGATCCGCCTACTCAACACGTAGAAATAAAGTTAGTCAAGATATGAAAAATGTCGGTAAAACTTCACTCACAGATATGTTTTCAGTTTTCGTTTCCCTTTGATACTTCACACACACATATTACCATAGAGATCTGCTACAACTTGAGAGGACATCCTGTAAAAAAGGGCAATACCCCGACGTCAAATTGAACGTTTTTTTTGTGCAAATCTTGGCCAGGTTAATTGGGGAATCACGTGACAATTTTAACAAGAGCTTCTTAATTAAGTTAGGGACTAAGTACTTTTTGCAAAGAAAGTCATTTGAGATGGTCCAGGTCCTCTTGCGAAAATCCGAAACCTTTTGGTGCCATGCTCTTTGTAAAATTACCCACAAGGCACAAGGAATTGAACTACGTGACTCATAATTGTCATAACCAAGAACAAGGCAATAGTAGCGCATTTGTTACATTTCTGTACGTTATTTATCTAGGGCATTTTTCAAGGCCAGTAGGTATTTCCTGAAAAAAATGTCTGGCACCAAAAGATCTCGGATTTTCGCAAGAGGGCCTGGACCATCCCCATTATTCATTGCGAGGATTCATGGCACAACATTAGATCGTCGTCATGACAACCTTTTTTAATTAATCAAATTGAATTAAATTTAATACGATTAGCAGAGAGGTGTTTCAGTAAGCAGTCACGAGCCTCCCACAGTGGTCCAGATTTGTACTTGCATAACGTTCAATTTTGACGTCCACACATGTGTGCTGTCCGCTCAAGTTATAGTAGAGCTCTATGCATATTACATATTACATATAACTAAAGGCAAACGTTGATAAGTTTTGAAGTGCTGCGGCGGGGAGCATGATGATGAGTTGTTAAGAATTTTTGTATTGTTTTTTGTGAAGCTAAAAAAGAATTGTCACCTCGAATTGTCACTATTTTTGTGTGAAGCTCAATTCGAGGTCTGGCTATACTAGGACTGAGCATTATTGATATTTACTCCACGATTCTGATGAAGGGCTGTGCCCGAATATATAATCTTCAGTGTTTTTTACATTTCCGGATTCGAGGGGAGAGGCCAGGGAACATCTTAAAGGCAAACGTGATTGATTTACAACAGCTACCTCTTCGGTGCATAATACAGTTCCCAATACATGTACATCATTTTACGCGAGTTCTTCAAAGGTCATCAGGTATTCCAGAGAGGGAGTCTTTCTTTTGATCTAGTTGTGTATTGATTTCTGGATTGTGTTCGTGCCTGTGAGCGAGCGGAATGATTGTGTAGCGTGCCAAAGAGATGCGCCTTAAATTAAGTCGAATATCGACTTTTGCACCTATCCAGTAAATGCTATGATCATTGTTTCGTGCTATGTGCTCATAAATAAATATAATTATCATCGCGTATGTATCACACTTCTGTGATCGATATTCCGAGGTGGTCGTTGATCTGCCTGTATATTAACGTATTTTCAACATACTCATTTTATGTTGGATTATATAAACATACATCGCTTCAACTAAAAACAGTTACATCAAAGATTAAATTATTTAGATGGCATCCAAACAAGCAGCCTATATAATCGAACAGCTGCCAACTCTGGCCACTGGTCAGATCAACTCACGGATTCAGCACAGCTGGTTTACGGGTTTTGTATGGTCAAATCGATACTTTTTGTAGGAGCCCCTTTCATGCCACATTATGAATATCATGTTTTGAGAACAATCTAAAAAATATAAAACAGCAGCCTAAAGCTTTGAAGGTGGAGGTAAAGTGCATCGCTGTAGCATTAATACTCGCATTACTTATCGTAGCAGGAGGATGGGGAGACACAAAGTGAGTAGAGTTTTCCAGTTAACTGCTTTCTCGCTTATAACTCTAGACAATGAGGCCTGTCACGGCTCGAGAGCTGGGTGCGAGACAGCATTCGCAGGCGTTATCGGCCCCGAGACGATTTTGTTCCGACCCTTTCAAAGAGAAACTTGGGCAAAAAAGACCGAACCATCAGAAGCGCATGCCGGAAGAGAGGCCACATTCCAGCACCTGTGCATCCGGGGCGGGGCGCTAGACATCCAACACTGGTGCGACAGCCTCACCCGCAGCATAGCCAGACACTGGGCACTGGTGCGACAGCCTCACCCGCAGCATAGCCAGACACTAGACACTGGTGCGACAGCCTCACCCGCAGCATAGCCAGACACTAGACACTGGTGCGATAGCCTCACCCGCAGCATAGCCAGACACTAGACACTGGTGCGACAGCCTCACCCGCAGCATAGCCAGACACTAGACACTGGTGCGACAGCCTCAACCGCAGCATAGCCAGACACTAGACACTGGTGCGACAGCCTCAACCGCAGCATAGCCAGACACTAGACACTGGTGCGACAGCCTCAACCGCAGCATAGCCAGACACTAGACACTGGTGCGACAGCCTCACCCGCAGCATAGCCAGACACTAGACACTGGTGCGACAGCCTCAACCGCAGCATAGCCAGACACTAGACACTGGTGCGACAGCCTCAACCGCAGCATAGCCAGACACTAGACACTGGTGCGACAGCCTCATCCGCACCATAGCCAGACACTAGACACTGGTGCGACAGCCTCACCCGCAGCATAGCCAGACACTAGACACTGGTGCGACAGCCTCAACCGCAGCATAGCCAGACACTAGACACTGGTGCGACAGCCTCAACCACAGCATAGCCAGACACTAGACACTGGTGCGACAGCCTCAACCGCAGCATAGCCAGACACTAGACACTGGTGCGACAGCCTCACCCGCAGCATAGCCAGACACTAGACACTGGTGCGACAGCCTCAACCGCAGCATAGCCAGACACTAGACACTGGTGCGACAGCCTCAACCGCAGCATAGCCAGACACTAGACACTGGTGCGACAGCCTCATCCGCAGCATAGCCAGACACTAGACACTGGTGCGACAGCCTCATCCGCAGCATGGCCAGACACTCAGCCACCGGTGTTTCCAATAGTGACACCCAGTCTCAACGCGTTCGAAACTCTACTGCTACGCCAAGGCACTCTCCCTCGATAAGTTTCTGATGATGCTTCTTATCGCGTCTTCTGTAACCAGCATCCGTGCGGCCAGCGTCGAGTCACGTGATCAGACGCGTCAGCGCGGGAGAAGATGGCCCATAGAGCAGGTGCCGAGATCAGCAGAGCGCGCCCGTCCGCTCTGCCCGTCTGCTCTGCGGTAGGTGCGGATCGCCAGCACCCGGCTCGGGTGCAGCGACGCTGAACGAGAAACTCAGCCGTACAACAATACGCATACTTGGTGGTGATGACAGGAAGGGGGTTAGCAAGCAAGCAAGCAGTCCCAGGAGCTGAGACGAGGCATTCTTCAAATGGAAAATCAAATACTCCTGACAGCGTATTTGCTCTCAAACAACACCGTTTCCGTTTCTGATGGTACACCCTCCCGTCCCTCAGTCTGGGTGGATCCGCCCCTTGGAGAGCAGCACCGATCCTGCATCGCCATCGAGCTGATGCTGCCCGAAAACCGCTGCATTCCACTCTGCAGGCCCCGATCGGCAGTGTCGCGACCAGGGCACTGGGCTTTCACGTGTCGGAGGTGAGACTGGCGGTGCGCGATAGGTGCGCCGGCCGGTCGCCGTCTGTGACCCACTTGTGCCAGCGCTGGCGGTCCAGTAGGTAATGCCAGATACCGGATACCCGCATCAAATGGCACCCCTGCAACGGCGCGGTCGTCTTGTGCGCAGTGCCAACACCGGCATGGCACCTTATACGTGTGGGAGACATGCGCTGCTGGTCCGGCCTCAGCCAGCGATTTCACCTCCGTGGACGCCTCTGAATAAAGTGGCGGGGATTCATTATCAAGGATTATGGCGGTCGTCGGACGACTAAACCCTGCTGTCGATTTCATTTGCAGTATTCTCGGGTGCGAGGCACGTTTTCTGTCTATGAGACCGGTTGACCTATTGTGCGAAAGTGGTACTGCCTCACTGCGGCTTCCTGAAATCAGTTGACCGTAAGAAATGTTCAGCTCCAGGGTGAATCAACGCTGCAGAACGCGTAAGGTATGCGGTGATATCGTGAAGATTAGTCGGTTGTTAGGAGCTGACTGACCATTTCATATATTCCCGGGCATGCTTTGCATACGAAGTGAGGATTATCTAAGTCCCCAGCCGTTCAGAGTTTCTTCTGTCGGGGATCAGCGCCATTCTAGTCCTGAATTACTGAGTACCTGTTTCCGGTTCAGCAAATAACTGCACCATTTTCTGAAGACCGTTATGACCCATTAACAGGTATATCGCGCAAATACGAAACACAAGCGTCCTAAAAAGAAAGCAGGAGTGTCATTGGGACAATACAATGTACCTCTTTGAACCTTTGCAGTGCCCATTTCCTCCTCTGGTCCCTTTACAATGTCTTGAAAATGCACTCATGCACCCTGAGACGGAAATATTACTACATTACCATTACATACTTTTGACAAAATTATAAAGAGACCACAGGCAGCATTAGTATAACTTGCCAAGAGCATTACAGACTCTTGCTCACGAATTGCTAGGCATTAACGCCTGTAAATACAGTTGTGATATAGAAAACTCGATCTTGCCAAATCAAAACGGAACACGAACATATAAATCAATACGTGGCGGCTGCACCGTAACATCCGGGCTCTGGCACAGTGTGCGAGGCTCCGTGGCTTCACTCGCTCAGACCACTCTCTGGAGCTTCCTGCCTGTCCACCCCCGGTATTTACGAGACTGGAGTAATAAGACAGGTGCCCTCAGGCTATCCACCCCCTGGTACTCACCCGGCCGAGGTAGCCAAGACATGCAGAGGGCTGCGGCTCCGTCTTGTACTGCCAGTCCAGTTTGCTGAGCTGCAGGTACCCGGCCAGTGCAGGCACGTCAGAGACCTCGGTCTCGTCCCCGCCCGCCTCCAGCAGCAGCACCGTGTCGTGGGGGTTCTCGGTGAGCCGGTTCGCCACTACCGCCCCCGCCGAGCCGGCGCCCACTGAAATATAGGGGTCAGAAATCAGCGATGGAGAGGACCATTAACTGGCGGTGTTTTCATGTCCGCCAGGCCGCAATGATCATAAGGCGCCGTGCCATCAGTATTGGACAAAATGAAGTATGCTGGAACGGGGTAGATCTGAACACACTTAGACCAGATGGGATGCTATTCATCTATTTCATCTCTAACAGTCATGTGTGTAATTACGAAAATACTTCATCCATCCTCAATTATATTATATACATTGGGAATTATAAACTAGGATTTGGGATCATAATAATATTACGCCACCATGCAAATTTGGGTGACACAAACACGCACTAAATTCTGATGGAATACGCGATCGCCGCCGCTCGAGCTTCTCAGTTAGGCCACCCACAATGTTTAACCCTGTTCTGCATTCGTCATGGAGTCTACATGCACTATCAGGAGCCACGCACATCAGTACACAGTCCAGTGCTCTGTCCTGATGATTACTCGTCGAGCGAGTGGGAGCGTTTCTCCTGACCCGGTCGAAACTTGTTCCGGCGGTGGGCTAGGAACTGATGGTGCAAACTCGTTCCAAATCGGGTCACCGTCGGCGGCCGCGCCAGCGGCGAGGCAGGCGGCGGCCTCGACCTCTGGAGCACCAGGTGATCCTGTTGGCGGGCTGAAGATGCCAGAGAGAGGGGGTGGTAGTCTGGAAACCCGCCACGTATCCGGCCGCAGTGACGTTTCCGGTCTCAGCTTCCAGACAAACCCGCCGCGGGTTGCCCTCTGCGGATGTGCGGCGCTTTCGCTTGCGGCCACTCATGCCGGCGTCTCTTCACAGAAACTCTTACTTCGCCATACTGACGACACCTGGGCGAGATTGCTCGGCTCTTTGTTAAGGTTTCGGATTCCCCAACCACAGGTCCTTGATTGATGTTCTGTCATGTTCTTTTAATTAGTTTATTATGATGTTTGAAATCCTTCCCAAAAGGGATTAGTGGGATCGACCGGGTCAGGAGAAACGCTTCCGCCCACCCGACAAGTAATCATCGGGACAGGGCACTGGACTGTGCGCTGATGTGGGTGGCACCTGATAGTGCATGTAGACTCCATCACGAATGCAGAACAGGGTTAGGCATTGTGGATTGTCTAGCTGGGAAGTTCGAGCTGTGCAGGTAACAGTCAGCATTTGCAGTTCCGCGTTGCACCAAACCTCGCGTCCATATTATTGCGCTCATCCCAGTGGAGCAATTGCAATATGCAATGTATGGTAAGCAATGCTGACGTTTGGCAGTTTAATTGTGAATAAGACTGGGCACATATAGCCAAAGAAGCTGAAGTGCCCTTAAACACCAATCATCAGCATTGTGAATAAGACCACTTAAAAGAGAACAATATGCTGGTACGACCTCAGTGCATGGAACACTAATTAACACCAGCGTGGATCCAGGGGGTGGGTATTCGGTCTCACTTTCCTAACGTACCCAAAGTTCAGTCACTTTGGGCCAATAATAATAGTACGATTTTGTTCAGAATCCTAGCGTTTAGTCCTCAGCCTTAAATGGTGGGGTTGAATAAGACCCTGAATCCTGAAACCTGGATGCTATTTTTCCGGCGAACTTGATGATGTTTTTCGTGCCCACTGGGAGCTATTTTATCGGTCCATTGAATGCTATTTTTCCTGGTCACTGGATGCTATTTTGTATGCCTACTGCATGATGTGTTTCTCGGCCCAATGGATGTTTTTCCGAACAACGGCACTTGGGGCTTGGCTCAGACATCTCGCGTTTACTGCGGAGGCATGGAACCGATCGGGAAAGTACCGAATAACTGCGGGTCGCCAGAAGGTCGAACCCGACCCCGCACCCCAACAATTGCCAATTACACACCGGCGCGTCAGGCCATAATCGATCCGTTTCACCAGCCGACGGGGTCGGATCGCCCGACTGGTAGCCATGGCAACTATCGGTGGACCAATCAGGTGATCGGGAAGAGGGGTCGGATGATTAATTTAGGGTAATGTTGGCATACAGTTCCTGTCTCTTCCCTGGTCTGGGGAGAAGACCTTGCCGTCTTTCACTTTCTAACGAATTTTGCGTTTGGGTTTAATGTGCAGGATCTGTTTAAAGATAATAGGCTCATCTAGGCTCTTAAAGGGACAAGCGATGCATTGTTGTCCAATCACGACCATTGCACCTATTTCGGAGGATGAATTGGAGGCAATGGTCATTTGGCCTCATAATGACTTAAAATTGCTCTCAAAGTCAACATTTCTAGACGACTTATCGAGAATTCTCACTATCGGTTAACCCTCGCCCCACCGGGGGGGCATCGATGGCCCCCCTAAGGTTTTTCCGGGATAGCAGAAAAACGACGAGGCGCAGCACCGCGGTTGAGGGCTCTACCTCTCACTGCATCATTTTCCCATCATCCCTGAAATTTTTTACCCCGGGTCACCCAAGGTCAGGTCACCAGACGAGGTCAACCAAGGTCACCTCACTTCACTTTGGAGCTCTGTAAGAGCTACATTTCAAAGTCGATCAATTTGAAACTTCCTACACTTCATGACCCCTCCAGGGTCTACAAGGTGTATATCCGGGATTTTTTCGATTTCGTGCCCTGAGGTCAGGTCACGAGGCGACCTCTCCCATTGGAAAAGCATGAGGAAAAGCTATTTCATGATATAAAAGCCACAAAAATGATTGCAAATACTCAGACTGCTCAGAACAACGTTTTTGGACACCTTTTCACGGATCCCAGGGGTCATATTTGCCCTTTGACTTTTCCAAGGTCATCCAAGGTCACCAGAGGTCAAAAACAGTATTTTGACAATAACTTTTGACCTAATTGAGCTAGAGCGGTGAAACAAACACCATCGTGTTTGTCTTGTCACTGGCTTTCATTTGATATACGGCAAGGTCACTTTTTGACCTTTCGTGACCTCAGGTCATATTAGGTCACGAGGTGACCTCTGGCGGTCAAACCACTGGCGGGAGGTCTTTACATTCCACATAGCGGTAAAAGTACTGGCAATTTGCTATCAAATGTATTTTACCAAGCCTCAATAGCTCTAATGACATAAGAGTTATGCCCAGTTTGCTTAATCATTGCATATTTGAGTGAAAATAGCCGATCTTGACCTAATTTGACCTCTGGAGGTCAAACCATTGACCTGAGCACTAAAACATGCGAAGTAATTTCTTACTGAATTCACGCGAGCTTTCTATTGCACTTTTCAGATTTGCGCTAACGCCCATATTTTCGGAGTTAGAGGGGGGGCCATCGATGGCCCCCCGTGGGGCGAAGGTGGCGCCGGACCCCCGGTGGGGCGCGGGTTAAATGTCGTAGTCTAGGCTATGATCATCAATTTCTCTAAGATTTAGGTCACATCTGTCCTAAGCAGTGACGTAGAAATTCGGAACCATCACAGACAAAAATTATTTAAAAAATACATTTCAAAACTTTTTTAAACAGAAATATAGGATTTTAAAGAATCATAATTGACCAATCAAAAGCCCGTATCTGACGCAAAAGTTCGACTTCCTGGGAAATTTGTAGAAACTGTTTAAGACCTGAGGTATGAAACGATTGAAGACTTGATCAATTATTGTATACTCCACTTTCAGGGTAAAACTATTTATTTCGCAGTTTTATGGGCTATGTAAAATTTATTCAAATACAAATACAGGAGAAGAAACATTTTTATTACAAGAAATTACTTCAAACACTTAAAATAGCTTTTGAAAACTAGGATATGACGAGTAGGTTCCAGCCTTTTACCGGTACTGTTAACATATTTCAATAATAGTTAAGTGACATTGAATAATAGCAAGAAACCACATTATTTTTCGCGTATCTCCCTTTAATAAGGTATTGCGAGTTATATGGAAACATTTTCCTACTTCAATCCTTTTGAGAATTATGAATGTAATCCAGTAGATAGGAGTTGAAACTGGACCAAAAATTCAAATTCACCTAAATACTTACAGTTATACCCAAGACATACTAATAGTCTCACCCATAAGAGTCCAAATATATGACGGTTGGAGGCTTTGACATTGGCTAGATATGCAGAACATATAGGTAAAGCTGTTTAAAGGTTTTATTAGATACAGACTCATCAGTGGATTTACATATCAGTGTGGATTTATATATCTTTGGGAGTCTTCTACAATGAAACCTCAAAGAGGTGCTAGCAAATGTTTGTACCTTAACTGTCGTGCGTTCCATTCTAAAAACTCTTAATTGGTTGTATGCAGTGCCACAGGCCTGCGGAGGGCTACAACGCATTTTATATTGTGATTTCCCCTTTGAGTTTGTGATTATTCACATCGCTTAAAATTTAGGTAGCTCCAATCATTATAAAAAAATCCGCGCTTCTGAAGTTCATCCTTTAACATAAACACACCAGCCAACCAACCAATCCACAACCAACTCCAGAAGAAAGCAGGCAGGTAAGCCACCGTGGCACCAAACAGACCGAGCAGGGCCTGTCGGCGACGCCCAGCGTCAAATACTGGCGCGTCTGCTCCCAGCGGTAAAAAGCCCGGCCGCCCGGCGGAGACGCCCGTCTGGCGCAGCTGCACGTGGCCGCTCGGCATGTATGCCGGCCTCGCACGCGCTTTCTCGCGCGACGGCTAACCACGTGATCGCTGAAGAGACGGTGCCGCTGGGGGGCCGCGCCGTGGGAGCCCGCGCTGGCGACAGGTCCGGGGAGTGGTTATGGACCTCGTTTGCATGTCAGGTTAGTGTCAAGACGTCCAGACTCATTTCCGAATTATATTATTTATTCTATTTTATTTTAATAGGGCCCCTCCTAACAGGCACACTTGCCAAATTATAAGGAGTATTAGCGTGGGTGTTTGAGGATCCTCTCCACCGGGTCAGATCGGACACGGAAGGCGGTTTCCCGCCGTGGGGATTAAACCCACTTTAATCCATGCTATCTGATCTGAAGACGGGCTACGAAGCCACGAGGCCACCCGGCCCCAGGCTTATGCAGGAAGATCATGTTCCGCCCTGTGTCTTGGCACGAGCTTACCTATTTAGCCTTTAACATGTGGGCTGGGATAAAAGTAAATAAAGCATTGGATCTAAAGGGGATTGCATGCATGGATGATCTGCATTCTCATCCATAATGCATTATGGATGAGAATATCGTTAGGCCAATGCGTTTGCTCATTGGCCAATGATGGTGGTGTCAAGCTCTCTGACATTTCCAAATCGATTACCAACCCCAGAACGGTTTGCATACTGACTCAAGCTCACAAAATACCTCGAATTATCTGTTTAAAAATACTTGATTCCGAAAAATGTAATTTTGATTGAGCAAAAAGGCTTATATTCATTCAAACATATCATAAATTACCAATGACGGTACAAGAGAAGGGCTTCAACATGTATGAACTGAAGAACGTTCCTACAAATAGTCTGTATGTATTTACTTTTGCCATGTTCTCCATTGTCACCAACTTACTCCTGGATATGAAATTATTCTGAGAAGGGAAAACCAGCAACTAGGCTAACGATCCGAAAAATAAAAGCGTAGAGCAACTATAATCGCGGTATTATCGAAACGTTGCTGAAAATCGAAGTCGTGTCTGGCCAATCGCCCAATTGATACTCCGACACTCCTTAGTTACCGAATTGATCAGTTACGTACAAAATGTCACTTCTATATTTTCTCTTTGTTGTTTAAAGGTGCGAGTTCACTGTTGCCATGAGCAAAATACTGTGACGAGCCCCAAATCTCTGAGAGAGACCGTATTCGTAATACACCGTTAAATAACGTACATACACACGTGATACCAATGAAGATTCAGAAAGTTGCGGGTTGAAGAGTAAATGCTCTGATATTTCAGGGGCTGACATTAGGGCTGCAGGCTCGGCCGCTCAATCCGGGACAATCTCTGGGTGATCCTGGTGGCAGAAATATTTTTCGGCGCTCTTTTCTGAACTAAGGAAAGTATATTGGTTTGTATTGCAAGAATTAAGTCCTAGATATTATATGTGATAAGATAAGTAACTTAATTATGCGAGTCGGAGTCGACTCATTGTTGGTGCCGACACAAGCCTTAGGGAGAAGTTCTGCTACAAAGTTTTCCAAACTCAACACTTTTCTGGATTCCAGCGTTTCAAAATAAGGCGATATTTTCACGAAAAACAAGTCTTGAAGTAATTATCTAGAGTGGTTTTCACCCGAAGTCAGTTTGCTGCCTTCGATCGGGTCTATAACCCTGGTCGAAACCATGCAGATAGACTATCTTTCTGAAACTAAAAATAAACACGCCGTTAAGAGAAATTAACTACCATTCACATTTAGTCGTCCACTTGCGAACCCTCTTTAGAAATCGTAAATCATCGTGTGAGCAGCTGTTTAAGCTATGATATGACTGGTGGGCTGTTAAAGTAGTGGTGCGGTTATTTGTGTCAGAGACGGGATTGCCATGGCAACGAGTAACACCGCAACACAGATTGACAGCACGTTTAGCTTGCAATCAAGTAGCATACTTACTGGCAATGGCCATAAATATTTAAACGTACTTATCTATTGCCAATTCAGGACCAAGAAGTCTTATGGGAACGGGAATACTTTTACATACACGACCAAAGGTCTTATCGGATTGGAAAATTAAATAATACCTCGTACTGGTTGGAGTTTGATGACGCATCAACCTGAAAGACTGCATGTTATCGAGAACCCAAAACTTGCTGAAAACAAAACAATACCAGAGTGTGCTTTATAGAGGAAAACTCCAGGGGGACACCATGTTACGGGTCCCAATACATTTTCGTATCGTACTTTCCTCATGCTTTTCTCTGAAAATGTATGCTTGTACTAATTTCATGGTATTGCATTCTTGGTGGTGTGCTCTTCATTGAATGTCCGTAGTTTAATTGTGCACACTCACTCTCATTATGCAATTTTTCCTATGTACGTATTTTCGAATAATCTTCGAGCACAAATTTCGTTCCATTTTCTAGTACTTTTACTACTTAACTCATGTTCGACTAGGTTGGGTTGTTTAAGTTTATCTTAGGTGAGGTTACATCTGGCTATAGTGGCAGTTAGAAGGGAGGCTAAGGGGCTTAAGCCCCCAACAAAATATCAGAATACCTATAGTAACTACATAGCCAGAGACTGCTTCGAGGCTATGTCGAGGGAGGCTCAAACCCCTAGTCCCTCCCCTCCCCAGAAATTAATTCCTGGATTCGCCACTGTCTAGCTAGGTAGATTACAAAGGTATAGGCTGAGCCAGACAGGGCTAATTAGGTCATAAAAAAGTGTGTTGAGTCTTAAGGGACACTTCGGCGGCACAAGATGTAGACTGCACAAATGTGAGTATATGGTTAGGTCATGCAGGTCAGACTAGTTGGTCTCAGGCTCTCACATCGTTGCGTAGGCCGACTGCAGGTCCAACTTCAGAAAAACGCCTTGCTTGATGCTTGGGAGCCTGCAGAACAGGGATTGACTCTGGTATACTACTGTATGATGCATGACAGACCAAAAAGCAAGCATACCCAGGAACGTGAGGCTATGTCTCTTTGTGGGTGCCCGGGCACTCGCAACGAGGCGTCCAATCCAGGTTAAAAATTCTTTCAAATTTCCTTGGGCTTCATTTCTAAACTTGTAATTGGTTTTGTGTAGTGACATAGACCCGTGGAAATGCTGAAGCGTGCGTTAGATTACGTTATCCTTTGCAACATTGTGATTATTGACGTTATTTCAAATTTGGGCACCCACAATCATTTACAAAAATCCACACCTCTGAGCATGCCACAATATACAATTTAGTAAGTCGTGGAACACTGTAGATCAGCTTCAAACATCGCGCTGACGGGCGTTATTCTCGGTGGTTGGCCACTGGACATCGCCCGAGGGTCGCCCTCTATACTGCGACACTCGATGGTGTCACAGACTGCTGACTGGAGCGTCATTGTGACTGGTGACACTCGTGACGCCGCGCTTTTCCGCTCTGGCGGCCCCACTCATAGGTCGCTCCGGCGCCCCGCTCAGCTCCTGTCTCATAGCCGCTCCTATACCCCGCGTTGGACCACTCTCTTAGTCCAACACAGAGAGGGCTATTTTCCAGACTATTTTACTTTGTTTGATTGGCCTATTAAGATCGAAAGGCAATGCTCTTTATGAACCCAAGTATATGTGTACTATACCGGCAATGATTAAATATCCGTCTACTTTTTTTAAAACCGGGACTGTCATCAAACCTATATAACCTGGTGTGCTCCTCGGGCTTCACAGACTGTGCCCTTTGGTGGTACAGCTGAGCTGGACCGACACATCTCAACCCTGTTGCCTGCAGTGCGGCCGCGGCCTTTGCCCAGTTGCGCGCACAATGGCCTTCTGTCTCGGTCTGAATGTTCCAGTTTCAATGGAAGTTTATCAGATCCATCAAACATGGTTTCTTATTTGACAGGTCGCGGATTATGTAAAACAAGACTCAGAAGTGGATAAAAACTAAGCGTTGTGCACTCGGTAGTTTAGGCGTCTCCCTACTTGTTTCATTTCTGGTTCGGGATGTATAGACTGCCGAGCCTAAAAATAACGTAGGATTTTTGTTGGTGGCGAGAGGGGGACTGGAGCTCGGGAAGATTAAATAATTGCACGATATTATTATAAGGAATACAGACAAGAGAAACTGAAATAAACAAAATATGAACGAACTACGATAGGGGGAGGGTATGTCATCAGGTATGTACATGGCATGTCATAGTATGAATCAGGTATGTACATACATGCTATCATCGCTTAACACAGCATTTGTCCTCAAGATGGCACGCAAATTCAAACGCAGTCATGACGTGAAGCGAACTACTGAAGCAGGTACAACTGCTCGTCGCAGGACTGTTAGTTTTTGGAATAAGCCGTCAGGTTTCTGCTGGTCATCACCGCAGGAGGTGGCGCTCAGGTGCGGATTCCACTCGAGCGGACGAGCTCCCTCTCACACCTCGACTACGCTCGTGTGACAGTCTGACGGTAGCGCAGTGCCGAGGCTCGAGTGACGTGAGAAACCTGCAGCTGTCGGTCTGGGAGATCGGAGCCGCAGCTGAACGGAACGGTCTTTTTACTTCGGAGTCTTGGTATTAGTGTCAAACTTTCGCTGATCCCAAACATAAGACACATGCACATACATCGAAGAAACGTTAAAGCTCTTGTGACAGCTCTTCAATGGTGCGTATAAACAATGTGACATTTCAAGCCGCCCTCATCGATTGGACCATGACTAAAGCGTTACAGGTTAGCTCAGTGGCGGCAGAGCGTTAGAATTGGAGACGCGCAAAATAATCTTTTCAACCCGTTCATTTCCTGTCAACGCCATGAAATTAGTGTTAACGATTCTCATTTGAAGTGTCACCCCCTGCCCCCTCCCTCACCGTGGTACCGCCAATAGCATAGCTATGACACGTTCATCACCTCGCCATCTCGCCAGTAGATGCCGCGCCACCGCCATCGAGGCTGTGCGTATCTCACTTGTCGCCATAGTCGCTCACTCGGCGACGTTTTGAAACAATTAGCGAGCACGTGGCGTGACACCTCTGCGGCCCTCTATCGCAGCAGGCATGCACCGCCGGAACGTGTTGCAACAGCGCGCTGCCTGGTGTCATTCTTATGTCAGTGGCAGGTACGCTCCGCCAATCTCGACGTAATTGGGTGTCGGTTCGACATCATTAGTGGCGATTTTGGCATGCTTTCCATTATGTCAGTGAACTGATGGGATAGTAAGCAACACTTTATGCGAGTAAGTGGCAGAGAGCTGAAGAGTGGTGATATTTTTTTGCAGTATCTGCTAAAACAGGGTTTCATTTTCACGAAGAACATAAAAACCAGAGCGATTTGCCAGCCACCATTTTGCTCTAGCAAAGTTAATAGCTGCTGTATTTAGGTAAAGGTAGGAGAAGATGACATGGGTCGGTCCGGATTCTGCTTTTGCGCCACCAAGCGCAAGTTTATGATGAAATATTTTGCTTTGGGTTTCCAGCGAGTTGAGCGATAAGTTGTGCATATTCTGACATTGCAGTTATTATTCTATATCTAATAGTTTTTATGATATCTGACTACAAGTTTTTCCATGAATTTTACTCATTTTACCCCATGGGTAGGGCAAGTAGATTCATAGAGAGGGGTAAGTGAGCAGACTATATCCCCTAGGATATGAAAAACCAAGAAGGTTACAAAAACATTCGTTTAGGGCTTTTGTGGAGACCATGGTGGTCTACATTATAAACAACTTTCATCGACCTAGATCAATATCTTTAAGGTCAGACTAGTTCATAAAGGTCAAATTTTAACCATAACTCATTGGGAAATACCATGATTATGTGATAAGAAGTCTGGAATACAAGTGAACCATGTGGACTAAGGTTCGCCAGTGACAACTACTTTCGAGCGTTAGCTTTACCAGAGAGGAAAAGAGAATTAGGGATAGGGCGGGGGGGGTAAAACGAGCCATGGCTTATCTTACCCCATGCTGGCATGGTTCATCTTGCCCCACGTTCCAAAATTTTGGGGGGCTGCTCGTCACGCTAAACGTTCACTTCTCAGTCCTCATCCAAACACAGTATGCTATAAGATAACAACCCGGCAGGTAGCCTAAATAGCAGCACAGTATTAACGTATGTGTGTTCAGAGATATTACGACTCAAGCGCATCCTAAAAGATTGGTTTAACACGTCAAAATTGATTTTTTTGTATCTACCTTATACGCCCGCGTCCGTTTTGCGTCGGCGCGCCTACAGAAAGGCTGCGATGTTCCCCGACTGTTACGGGTCAGGTCCTGCAGTCTTACGTCATATGAACTCGAGATAAGGGAGTGTTGGCTCAACGTGCCCCGTGACTCATCTGCTACTCTCTGAAAATATAATGCACATAATTTTGCCATTTCTGAGCTTGTTACGATGGATGTTATTTTGCAAATGCCACACCACTAAAAATATGAATTAGTATGAATGTTTCACCATGAATATCTGTATTTTTAGTCAAATGTTTTCCAGTACCCCGTGTCGACACTACCCGCTCTAGATATCGGATTAAGGTGTTGGCCTTGGTGAAAATATTCAACATAGATTGCACATAGCCACAATGCGCACAATGGTAAAAAGCAACTCTGCCCTTGGCATCCCAGTGTGGCGCAGTTTAATGCAATGTACATGTCAAAAAGATGCAGATACATTCTTATGCATAGAACCTAAACTATGCACGATGGATAAACAGGGATTCCTAGTACTGAAGTATCAACAATGTATTCATCACGAGCAGACGCCTTGGCTGCTACATATTTTTCCAAACACTCCTCCAGTGCCTTTCCTTATCGTGAGAGCGGGCTGTGGGTGGCACGGTCGGTCAGCACCGCCTTAGACTAGATCACGTGATCCATTGCAGTCAGCGAAGGGTCGCAGGATGCAGCCCACCCAGAGGTAGGATTTGGTGGAATCTCCTAGACCCAGCCTATAGCTCGTTCCCCCCCCCCCGAGGCCGTGAGACCTTGTATCTAGTTGGAGACCTGGCCGTTGGTAAGCCCCATGAAAAAATGGGATCATAGGAGCATATCATTTTGTGAGAGCCTAACTATAACTTTGGTGAGATATTGAATCATGCGCGAAGTATTAGCTGAATAAATTTTTTTTAGTGAGGACCATTCCTTACACCAAAGTATACCCCGAGAATACGACAAATGCGAAACAAATCTCAGATTCAAATGGGTGCATTCGATATTCGTGTCTGTATTTTGTTTTGCACTGGTGGAAATAAACGACAAACACAGCTAAACCAACATTTAAAGGAACAATGACATGATATGGCCTTTGCTAACTCAATATTCATGTATATGGTTTAGGCTTTGTACAGGTTTGCTGAGAGAGGAGCACTTCGCTCCCAGGATTTGGGCAGCGTTTTGTTAGAGGTGAATTCAGCAGTGATTTATGTGAGCGCAGCGCAGGCAACAGTAATAAACTGCGCCCTTGACTTAGCCACCCAATTAATGAAATTAATCTGCAAAATAGTCCAAGCACAACAGCAGCCTAAACCGATTGTCTGGGTGCAGTCTTCAGCTGGCTCCCTGGACTGGTGTTTGGCATTTGTAGCGGGCCGGAACCAGTTGGTACGGCCGGCGCCCGCCGTTGGCCCCGATTTCAGACAAAATCGAAAGCTGCCGAGGCGGTTGGTCCGTCGCAAAACACAGCATGGCCTGGGTCGGCCCGGGCTGGCAGGTGCTGCTTTTTCAAGCTGAACATGATAGCCACACTACTGCCCAGTCTACGAGATAGCGAGCGTGCGGTAGAAGCAGTGCTCGCCACTGGAAGCCGCCGATAAAAAAGTCCTGATTCTAGGCCAGCGGATATTAATGGCAGATTGGAATGGCATGTCGCGTCACACGGTCTCTGTTGGTCGTCATCTGATATTTGTGTCGGATACCAAAGGTAGACACAATGAGCTGTTTCCTCGCTTCAGAGAAATATTTGGCATGCCTGCCTGCTGGAATGGAACGCTGGAGCGGGGCGGACTCCGCCGTCCTACTTGAAGAGAACAAGTCAATGCCTGCCCCAGAGCTGTCGGTTAGTGGACATTGTACGGTGTACAATCGAAGCATGCCAATATTTGCGTGTGTGCCCGCCACTTTCGCTACTGTTTAGTGGGGCGAAGGCCATTGTTTGGTGTTTGGCTGTTTAACGGGGGCGCTAGGGCGGACTAAAATGCACAAATCTCCAATACAGTGAGAACCGGGGGTTTTCTCATGGCTTATTGCGAGAGCTTATAAAAAGGTACACAAATATAATCATAAAACAAGTTATATGTTTTCCAAAAACGCTTCGAAGATCAGCCGAGCTTGACCCATTGAGCTTCTCAAGTACTGGGTATGCGAGTGCAGTAGTTTCATGAGCAAATTCTGGCATTCCAAATCTGCTTCATACGAGGCACATGTTGATAAATATACCAGTATCAGGCGGAGCACCAGCTAAAAACGCCCAGGCACGTGACAGCCGCATAACAGGTAGCATCTACAATCAGATACCACTACGGCGTTGGTGACAATGACACGTGCCGCTTTCAGCTTCGCAAAGTTCGGAAGTGTGCCCAACAGATACGTTGAGCACGCTTCCCCAACCATTCTGAGATCTAGCGAAAACACCTCCCACAATTCATAGAAGTATTCACGCGGAGTTAACATATATGCAAAAGAGGAACCACAGAAGAATGGAATGAGGACAAAGGACCTTTCAGAGCAGCAGCGCATGAAGCGCATCGGAGACGAAAATGAATTGAAATGCACTGGAAGACAATGAGTCACCTCATTCGAAGCAAGATGTAAACTAGGCCATCAGTAATGTAGTTTGCCGTAAAATATTGGTAATTGTAATGTATGACATGCGTATACCAAGGGGCAAAAATATACAAAACTGACTTTTCTAAAAACATGAACAATAGACTGGATTGAAGGAGGGGGTGTGAACTTAAGAACCCTAATATCATTTATTGAGTTTTCATAGGATTAGAGGAATGCATAATTTCCCTATCTTGGGTAACTTATTAAATAAAACCAAGACCGTCACTTACAAAAAAACGAACCCAATTTCTTACAGAGCCTGCTTGTATCCACATTAATCGTGTTCTCTTACGTGTAAGTGTATTTCTTATACATGTATTGCTACAAGAAGTAAAATGATCAAGGGAACTCGCTGCTGATTTCATGAATATTATTCATTCATTCATTGAAGAAGGGCACCGGATGCTGATGATTAACTAACAAACTGGATAGAATAACTGGAGAGAATTAAACCAACACAAAAGAGAAAATATGACTTAATTATCATGGCTTCACAGAGCAAACATTCTTCACGTCAAACGTAGGCGTCCCAGGCATTTCCTTCTTTGCCCTCACCGAGCGGACGATAACGCATCATCTGCTTTCTGAGGCTGTTGTCAAGCTCACGCGAGAGTTAGACTGATCGGGACGGGAGTTTGGTTATTCAGGATGAAAGATTGACCATCTCTAGTGGTTCTTGGACTGTGTTGACAGACTCCACGTTGAGATAGTAACTGCTTTGGGTGAGAGTCAGGACTACGTACGATGCGGTGATGACTACTCGCAGCGAGATGGAGACTGCAACGATGGGAAGGTGACTACCCAGAGTGAGATGGTGACTGCGGCGATGGGAAGGTGACTACCCAGAGTGAGATGGTGACTGCGGCGATGGGAAGGTGACTACCCAGAGTGAGATGGAGACTGCGACGATGGGAAGGTGACTACCCAGAGTGAGATGGTGACTACGACGATGAAAAGGTGACTACCCAGAGTGAGATGGTGACTGCGACGATGGGAAGGTGACTACCTAGAGTGAGATGGAGACTGCAACGATGGGAAGATGACTACCCAGAGTGAGATGGAGACTGCGACGATGGGAAGGTGACTACCCAGAGTGAGATGGTGACTGCGACGATGGGAAGGTGACTACCCAGAGTGAGATGGAGACTGCGACGATGGGAAGGTGACTACTCAAAGCGAGATGGTGACTACCCACGTAGACATGGTAACTGGTCATAGTAAGATGGCGACTACCCACAGCAAGACAGTGACTGCGACGATGGGAAGATGACTACCACAGCGAGATGGTGACTACCCACAGCGAGATGGTGACTGCATACTGTGAGATGGTGACTACCCACAGTAAGATGGTGACTACCCACAGTGAGATGATGACTACCCACAGCGTGATGGTGACTACCCACAGCGAGATGGTGACTGCCTACTGTGAGATGGTAACTACCCACAGTGAGATGGTGACTGCCCACAGCGAGATGGCGACTGCCCACAGCGAGATGGGGACTGCCGACGGCGAGAGGCGTGTCTGCTAACATGCCCGCTACTCGGTCACGGCGGGAGCGCGGACCGGTGCGGGAGGACTAGAACCGCCGCAGATGGCGGCCCGTCAGCCGCTTTGTTGTATCATCGCACGCGACGGTGACGCCGCGGCGCGCAGAGGACACTTCCGGAGCCTCCGGCGGCCGGCGGTGGCTGGCCATGTGGCGTGTGGCACGTGGAGCATGGCCGGCTAGCGAGACCGCGAGGAGGATTTCGGATAAGATATTCTTCCGACTGAAAAATGCGTGATTGTGAAACAATATATAGCTCAAAATTAAATTTCAAGTAGATAACTATTATGAACGTTAAATCACAGAAGTGATCGTATAATGCCACACCAGATGTTTCTTGTCTCATGTGGAATTAAAACCGCTGCTATCCACGAGTGGATGCTACGGCTTAGGCCGAGCAGCACTGGAGAGTGCGTCCTCCCAATACTGTGGTACAGTTACAGACCGCCAGTCCAGAACCGTGACGGATCGTACCGGGTGCTGCTCACGTTCCACCCGTCCGCCGACCCTCACTGCCCGAGTACCACCCGTCCGCCGACCCTCACTGCTCGAGTACCACCCGTCCGCCGACCCTCACTGCTCGGGTACCACCCGTCCGCCGACCCTCATCGCTTCTGTACGCTGGTCGCTCCGCTGCGATGGCACTGCCCTGTCAATCAGGTGACAGCATTGTCGTATGCAGCATCAGGGTCTGACGGTCATGGCCCCCGTGTTCTTAACCAATTGTCCTGTGGCGTTGCACGGAAAAAGTAGGCCAACATTGACTTCCGTTCCCACCAGTCTCTGGGTTCCTACACACCTATGGACAGCCACCTGTCAGCTGTGTCTGTGGGAGTATTGGCAACGCCGGCTGGGGTGCGACAGACCAGACGCTTGGCTTCAGTTGCCCGACTGCGGACGACTAACACAGCACGGCGGCGGATCTAACGGTGAGCCAGCTGTCGTCACTCCAACTCGCTCGCCTCCACCGGCTGTTTAAACCTATTGGCCCTGTTCTCAGCGTACCGACCACAACGGAACCAAAATTTGGCACTGAGGCTGACACCTGGATATCCGTGTGGACAAAAACGCTTCCTGGCCCAACAAAAAATCCATGGCAGTAGGTAAATTGTATGGAAAGTTGTGAGGATGGATGAGCACCAGATCGTTTCCGTCAGTCCAAAAGATGAACACAGATTAATGCTAAGGCTCCGATAGTACAACAAAGGGGGCAGCAGTATAAGGAAGCTACATTCATACTGAACTCCAAGATTCTCAATTGGCATTGCAATGTCGATCAAGGCCAAGAGAAACGAAACATGGTATTATATGACTATGGCCCCAGGACTGCCACTGCGGATGCTGATTATTTTTCATGGAATCAACCGATCAAACACACGTCGTGCGCAGTAACTGTGTTCCTCTTTCCCGTCTTGGTGATTCGTGGAGTTTGTAGTGTCATAGCCAGAACAAGGTATTTCTGATCTCATAGGGAACCATTGATGTCCTGCGTTCCACCCCTTTCTGTTCAGGATTTAACTTTGTTACGTACTTTCCAGACATGGAAAAATGTGGCATAAACATCGGCTCTCTCCCAGAGGGCAACTGCAAAAGTATCAGTAAAAAGTGGCCGACATGCACAAGCGCGCGGCTTCGATGTAAAAGCTCGTCCCCTGCCTGCAGTAATTCCATTGCAGCGAAGGTATTCACACCACAATAAACACTTCGAATGATGTAGTAGGGAAGGATCTAAGGCGGGTGTGAATACTTTAGATCTTGAGGGCCTCCATGAGCTATGGGGGCCTCATGGAAATCAAATACAACACCACAATAAACGACTAATAACAGCCTCGCAGTGTGAAAGACACTCCGTTGCACTGACCCCGACAGCGTACGCTCCATCGCGATGAGTGGTCATAATCCAAGCGTTACGTCATTTAGTCATGTCGTCAGGCGAAGGCAATGAAACATTGCCAGTCAAGCGCCACCGGTCACGTGCCGCTCCCACACCGCCCCAGCCGTGACGTCCCCTCCAAACGTGATGACGGTGCCACTGGTCTGTTTTGGCATGTATTCACCTTTGCAGAGCCTACCCCAAACATTGAATCTCAACTGTTTACAATACATTTGTGTCCCTAAGCTTCCAACCAATATTTACACTTATTTACCGGTTTGTCGTCATTTCTGCGTGCGATACAATGGACCATTTTTCTTCCCACGAGCACCACCCACGCAGCACCGTAGCTGCCTTCTAAATACCTCCTCCAGCTACTTCCTAACTGTGCGTTTGTGCCTGAACGGTTCGGGCTCCAGCCGCCACTCGGGGAGGTTCAGTTGACCGGCAGCAGCGGTGTCCGGTGACACCTGACCAGCCGCCGCTGGGAGGTTCAGTTGACCGGCAGCAGCGGTGTCCGGTGACCTGACCAGCCGCCGCTCGGGTAGGTTCAGTTGACCGGCAGCAGCGGTGTCCGGTGACACCTGACCAGCGGCTGCGCACGCACGCCGGTCTGGCCCTCCAGCTTTTTACTGCTGCACTGACCCGGCGTGTCCCATCGAGGGACTCTAGGTCGTACTCAGTCAACACTGTGCTGCCAAGCCTCAGACCAGCCTATACAGTCACTGCACTCGTTGCACTTATCGTGCTTGTCTGACTTTTTCTTATAGTCTTTCCTCGTGACTTAGCAGCGAAAAACGTGCCATATGCGTGTTTATTCTTAACTAGGATTTCCAGCCCTATTGGGTATTGAGTTTTGTGCATGCCAGCGGCTGGGTGGGCTCCGCTCGCCCAACGATGTTGTCCTGGTGTCAGCTCCAATGTGCTTTCTGTTGGTCCAGGTGTCCCTCCTTAATGTCTGCTTGTTCTTGTGTCCAAACGATACCCCAAGGCTTGATTGAGGTGCACCGAGTGTATGTACATTCAGTCCAAACGTGACAAACAGGGTTAGTATAATTATAGATTGCCATCCCTTACGCTCAAAAAGCTGACAAACGGCACACTTGACCTCTGAGAGTCTTGGAGCTAAGTTGATGAGTGGGGTCTCATCTACGTCGAATTCCAGTACAAAGTGGGGAGCGTTTTTGATCCCCAGTCCCTCGAAATGACCTCCATTCCTTCGTATTTTCGACTGCTTGAGATCAGTGCCCTTCTAGTCCTGAAAAGGAAATCTGAAGATGCGCTCCGCCATCGGCAAGGGCTATTGTGCTCTTTTCTGAATGCTGTTCTGGACCCACTAGCTAGGTTTGTTGAACAAAGTACGCAACAAAAGTGCCCGATAAAAAAACCGGAGGGCACTCTCAATTTTGCACTTTGCCACTTGCAGCCCCCGTAGTGAACATTTTCCTCCTTGGACCATACACAAAATTAGAAAAGAATGCACCGGTCTCAAATTTTGGCTTTGGATCAGAGTTCATATCTCCAGCAGTGGTATTTGGCAGCTGTGGTTTCCCGCAGCCCAGCTTTGCACATGGGAGAGAAGTCGGCTGCCTGCCTCGTCAGCGTGCAGGATCCATCACACGCTTCCACTACACCACACTACGTATCCCTGATTCAGTGGATCCAGCTTTGCGACAAAATCCCACTTCGCTCTACTGCTGCAATTATACATGTTTTGTTCGTTGTGTTTGTCTGTTTGCCTGTTGCGTTTGTTTGTGTTTGTTTTGCTCTATACTTTGAAATTATACAGTGGATAGTTGATGAAAAAGTTTATAGATTTTGCAGTTGTGAGGCAAAGAGCATGATTGTAAGTTGATTAGATGTTAACTGGCTAGTCTTTTTAAATCCTGAATGCAAAATGGAGCTAATTCAATCATGCAAATTCATTAAACTTCAATTAGCTCTATTTTGCATACAGTGTCGAGGATACAGGCTATTTCATCCACCTATTGATGAAAAAGATTGATTGTGTCGAGTTATTTTTTTACATTGACATTTAACTGATCACCATTAAAACAAATTAACTGGTCTGCATCATAAAACTTCCTTCGCGTTCCAAAACCTTAAATATAGCCGTTATATATTAGTTAAAAACCCATCAAAATGAGAGGATTATAGTTCATTTTTTTAAACCTTGCCGGTCATTTAAAGCGCTTCAGTCATTATAGCACGCGGAGACACACGAAATCAAGTGACTTAATTTTGCTTGGTCATGCTTGGAGATAAGCAAACCCCATTTCGAAATACATTACTTTCGATATAGTTTCAGAATCATATGCGTCAAATTTCAGTAAAACGAGTGATAGTCTTAAAACATCAGACCTTTTATCTGGTTGGCTCTTTTGAGCAGAGTAAGGGAATTGTTCGGAATGTGATTTCGTTTTGTATTGAGGAAAAGAGCTCCAAAGCTTTCTGGTGAAGGAAACACAACTTACTTATTGATGCCACCAACAAAACTGCAGGAACGAGTGTACAGATGGTAGGAATAAGTGAAGGTCGGTGCGAAAGATCATGGCAAGCGAGGAGAGTGCTACCACGGATATCGTCACGCCGTCAAGAACTCTTCGGGTGGTCGGCAAAGTCGAAAACTTCGACATTGAGTGCATCCGCCGTACTGTTCACAACATGTACCTGAACCGCGAACATGTCACCCTTGATACCATCCTCGGAAAGAATCTCCAAACATATCGGTGGCGCTAAGCAGGAGCTCTTTGAGGAAAGTTATTCTCAGTAACGGATTCCGATACAGGAAAGTGAATAAGAGTAGAATACGGATAGAGAGACTGGATGTGACCAGTGCTACGGTACGGTTCTTAAGGAAGATGAGAAAATCCGTTCCGAACATCCAGAGAGCCAGATAATATATCTTGATGAGACGTGGTTCAATCAATATGACACGATTACAGATGCGTGGCTGGATGCTTCGAGATAAGGGAAACCAGAGATGCCATTGGGAAAGGGAAGCGTCTCATCAATGTACACGCCGAGTGCAAAGATGACTTCATGGACGGCGCCGACGTACTGCTGTACCTTTGTACCAGTGGCAAAACAGTGACTAACATGACTCTTGAACACGACCCTGTTCGAAGAATGGTTCCGAGGCTTCTCTCAACTCTCTTCCGCATCAACATCGTCATGGATAACGCCAGCTATCATAGCAGACAACTAGACAAGGCACCTACACATGATATGGAGCTCGAAGGGTTCAACTTACATGGAGTCGATCGGATAGGACGCTCTTTTACTGATTGTTGATTGCGTGGTTTGTTGTATTTTTAAAGCTTTAATAAACGTGTTTCTTTGATTCATACTTTTTGTTAGAACCTGCAATGCCACCACACCAAAACATATTTTGAACTTCCATTGAGCGTGAAGTCCTATTAAGTGCCAGGGCAGTACACCGAGACCTTGCAAATCAATTGCTACTTAACCCTCCCCAGGTGGGGTGGGGGTATTTGAAAACCCCCAGGGTTTCCCTGGTGCCTGAAATGACGGCGGCGGGGAACGCCACACTTTTGGCAAAATTTATCCCAGATTTACTTCGAAACTGTCGTGAAATTGTATATTTTGTCATCTCGGTCGGTTACCAGACCAGGTCAAATGACACCACTTCAAAATGTTAGGATGGCATAAGTAAAACAGGGTTAATCTATCGATTTACAACTTATCACGTAACGGCCCAACTGAGTTCTTAAGCATATGTAACAGGATTTTTATAACGATGATGTAAGGTCGATGTGGGTTGTGACCTCTGCCTTTGATGCCAGACCCGGGGAAATGATAAGTGTCTGCGGGATTTTCGGGGACGTTGTTTGTTTTCTGGATAGTGGGTGGTATGAGGGAGGAGACGCAACCACTTTTCTTGGGCGGTCATGCTCCCGAAAAAACCTGATTAAATTGTGATAGCAAGTTTGGCTTTTTGATGGAATTTCTATCGCTTATCATATCGTGTTTAGATATTGCTCGATCAATAATTATGTGCCCTGGTTATTTAATTTTGTCAGTAATTTACGTTGAACGCTACCGCTCTCTTACGAAATTGACTTTCGGGGAATTGTTAATAAATGGAGCATAATTTTTTCTCCCTGCTCTTTTCGATATTAAGGTCTTCTTGATAAGGAAGGTGCGGTCGCCGCCGGTGCCGCGGTGACGCCATGCACCACACCCCGCCGCTGCGCCCAGGTCCGCGCTGGAGCGTGATACGCGCCGATGCCAATGAAAGCGGAAAGGCCGCTTGAAAATGGCTATATCTATATATGACCATGTTCTTCATAACCTTAGTATGTATATTTTATAATGCCTACAGTCTCGGAAATATACATGTTTACTAGGTCTTCTTTATTGGTGGATCCCTTCAAAACTACTTCTTGATTTTTCAACCTTCTCCATTATCGCGTGCTCTTTTACTTTTCTTTAAATGAGGGTTTAAAAAAATGAACTATAGTAATTAGCACGATAACGAAATATTAGCGCGTGCCCAGATCCACTAATGTCATTCTGAGCTATCCCTTTTATTCGAGTTTTTTTCAGGTAGATGATCAGTTTTTCAAGCACGTCTTTCAACTTTTGATGTACTTAGCTTTGTCAGTATAATATTGCTGAACTATAGTTCATGATTTGTTTACCCCGATTCCATTGTGCCAGAGATGACTGATGAAGACATGCATCACATGAGAAAAGCTTCCAAAACTTACCTTTAGCCAGTGGATGAATGTCTAAACATGGATACACATATTCGACTCCCATACTGTCTGTTCGTGCTCTATTGTCCCGTAAACGCCACTGCGCGGAATTCCAAGGATGCCTGTCACACGGTAAGTGATTACCATGGTGATAACGCCATCAGAGTGCGTGTGCGCCGGATGTAGCAGATGCTATCACACCTCATGATGACATCATCAGCGGCGGAACAGCGTCTTCCTGCCGACTCCTTTCAGCCCGACGACGCGGACATGATATGTTCCACGACGATATGTTCATCGTGGAATTCGAACGCTCGAATTATGTTTACAGACCAGGTGATCCATGTTGTCCTAGGTCTTGCGTTTTGCAGAAAGAGAAAACCTGGCAGCTGCACTCTGGTTTTATCACTTTATTGTGTAGGTATTTGCATACAGCTGGCTAGTGTTTGGTAGACTTTTTCTTGGCATTTACTAGTATTTTTAGTGTACCTGACGTTTTGTGAAGTGTGACAGTGACAGTGTACTTTATAAAACAGTGTTTGCTGAGCTAAAGTACTAGCCATGAGGATATCATTTCTATCTAAGCCAAGCACCGACGTCAATCCGGTGGTTATTCCGGGGCAGCCCCACCAAATAGTGCCAGTCCCACCAAGCAGTGTTCGTCCACCAAAGAGTGCCGTTCCAGCAAGACGCCTACCTAAGATAAGGATGAGTGATCGCAATTTGAGAGGTCAGCAGGGTTTTTTAGGGGGTGGGAGGTAGGTGGTGACGCAGTGGCTGATGTGGCAATATGGTATCGGAGGAGTAGGAGAGTAAGCTGAGCATAAGCTAGAAGAGGACACCAAATCCGACCTCCGTAACAGCGCAAACCTGAACACTTCACACACAATTTGCCACGGGCCGAGGCGAGCGCGCGCACTAACCAACTGCGAACCCAGACCCAGGTCAGCTGGTCGAGGTCAGCTCGCTAGTAACGGTGAAGGGCCTGAATTTAAGGGTAGGCAGCATGGACTTGTGTGTCCTGTTCAATAAACACCGTAGGATTGGTGTTAAAATGTACAACTTAAGGAGAGGGGGAGGGGCAGGGTGCTCCTCAGTTGTGCCGCCCTGAAGCCCGCGTTGTGTAGTGAGTACACTCATAAGGACCGATGTAGGCAGCATGCAACAAAACAGGCAGCTCTGCAGGGTTGTGCTGCACCGTGAAAGGGCCCGATAGAGTCAGATAAACGTATATGGCTTAAATGAATATACTTGGGATCCATTTACGCTATGTTATCCTAATCCTACTTATAACCGCACAGTTTGCTTCGCTATAATGATCAGGTCTTAGGCCTCTGTCAAATGCTGGTCCACCAGGCCCCTTTCTACAGAGTATCGGTGGGTTTTTATGATATCACAATGATAAGACAATAATTCATGACCAATCGGTTGACCCGCCTGGCCAGTTAGAAAGGAAACATTATGCAACTGACAACTGCCAAGACAACATTGCGAATTCACCTAAGCTGCCTCAGGGCAGAATCTAGCCTGCTTTTGTCTAGCTAGTCAAGTATAAACCGACTTTCTATAATTTTGCATTATTTCCAAACCGATTAGCAGCAGAAAACTGGTAAGTATGGTAATGCCAATTTGGATCCATATGTGCATACATGCATACCTAATTACTTGAAAAACTAGCAGTGAATTAATCCTCGGAATTCAGACGCCAAGAGCACCTTAACAATAATTCATTAAATTTTATAAAAATCTAACATAACATTCCAAAACCATAGTGAGTATACAGAGAGCACAAAACATAGAGTATTGCTCTCAGTGCCTCCGTTTTAAGCTGAACCTAGTTGTAAATAAACCAAGGGCACTCAAAGCAACAGGCTAAACATCAAGCACGATTCTGTGGCATATAATGGGGTGTAACCATATACAGCGAATGAGTAAGCTCCGCCGCGTTGAACTATTTGCGCGAGCATGGTAAACACCAGCTAAGCGTAAAACTCAGCGGTGCCAATACCGGCGAAACAATCAGGTTGCTTCGCCTGACCTTGAACCTTACCAAGCCACAAATGCTATTTTGCAAGGAAAAATAAAATAGAAGATTGGGAGTGCAAACTTCCCATTTTATCACATGTTTATTCAGTGTTTTAAACAGGTGAACCACTGAAGAAAAAGACGGACAGAGAGACATAAGTGAGAGAGAGAGAGAGAGCCGTGCGTAATGGCTGCATGAAGCTACTGTTTATGGCTCCCTGAATTGGTATGAGCTGACCCATCTTTTTCATAGCAGTGGTAATGCACTCCGCGCGGCGGTTTTTGCTCGCACCACTTTCTCGGCGTGTCCCGTCATATTTGCCTATCGTGAATAAGTACGAGTGTTTCTAACAGACGGGGTTTCAAAGTGCGACAATGATGATCTTTTTATGCGCATTCGTATACATTCAAACGATGAAAAGAATGCATGTGTATCTGGACATACCATACTGAATGAAGTCACATTAAAAAAGTAAAATTGACTTTATGATATAAACCCAGCACAAAAATAAAGATTTTTCTGTCAAAGAAATGTGCGCAGTAGGCAAAATCCCCAGGAGGACAAGTCTACGCGATTAACCATACGAAAACTCTAAGAATGGTTGAGAGTGAATTTATAAGCTATTGTATTTAGAATGAAAATATTCATAGGTATTGCTCCTCTCTTCACAGAAATAAAATATGGTCAAGAGATTGGCCTGCCAAATCAAACCTCGCTTACTAGCACCTTATTCGGAATGAAGCAGCTTGCCTTGCAGCTTGCGGTCTGCCTAATGAATATTCAGTACAAATAAATATATTTGCACGACTTAACCTCATCGAACCGGAGTGGTTGTTGGAATAGCATAGAGCCACTTAACAATGTCCATCATATTATCGACAGACTTAATGATCTGTACTAATTAATGTCCACCATTCGTATGGCTTCGCACATTCCAACACAAAAAAGCTCTGCACTCACCCACGATGAAGTCGTAGTGTTTGTAGAGGTGTTTCCGGTTGATGGGCCTGGACTCAGGGTCGACCAGGTCGTAGTGGTAGTAGGCGATGGCGGTGAGCAGCAGAGGAATAAACCACACCCCCACCGCCAGCGCCGCGGCGGCCGCCGGCACCCCCACTACCCCCAGCACTGGGATCAACGTCATCTCTGTCCACAGCTATTTACCAGCTCCTCCACAAGCTTCGTCTGGGCAGTCTACAGCTCTTTACCAGATCCTCCACAAGCTTCGTCTGGCAGTCCACAGCTCTTTTCCAGATCCTCCACAAGCTTCGTCTGAGCAGTCCACAGCTCTTTACCAGATCCTCCACAAGCTTCGTCTAGGCTGTCCACAGCTCTTTGCCAACACCTCCGCAAGCTTCGTCGGGGTTGTCCAAGGCGCTCTTCTGGCGCCAGCTCCTTGACCTATCAGTGGTCTCGGCACACCTACACTCTCACTGCGGGGTACGAGGACGCCCCAGCAGCGGGTCACAAACGGTGCTGATTGACTGGCCTCTTGTGACGATCGGTGAACGGGCGTGTCACGTGATTCCCGAGCATGCCCGAGTCTTGAACTCTCTTCAAGAACCTGGTTAGTGACCTTAGTAAGACAAGCGGAAATAAAACAGGGCTGTCATTTTTGAAACTTAAAGCTTATGAATATTTACCAATTTAAAATAAGAAACTACTGGTCCTAGAGGAAATCTTGTACCGGAAAATCATGCAACACAAATCAAGAATCCCACTTCGGTAAATAACGAGTATGTCAAACTCATACTTTTAATGGTGACAGCAGCTACGTAACTTCTCTAACCTGAATCGACCTTATTGAGTGGTACCTCAGGTACCCGAACAGTACAACAAAACGTCGAATCTGCCAGCGTTGAGCGTTGCTGGCAGCTCAGTCGTCACTCAGCTCACTAGCACAGTCGCTGCCGCTCGTGCCCGGCGCTCCTGCTCGCCTCAGCTTTCTCGGCCCACTGACCTGCCGCCACCGTCGGTCCGAGCCGCCGCCGCCGCCGCCGCCGCGTGGTTACGTCAGCCAACTTTCGCCCTCGCCGGCGCTCGTCGCCACCCGCGCCGGGCGACATGCGTGAGCAAGGAATGGCGCCCGGGGCGACGGAGCCGACGCAGGACCGCTCTGTCTGCTTATAGAACCAATGCAGGACTGCCGTGTCTGCTTATAGTGTCAATGCAGGACCAACATGTCTGTTTAAAGCATCAATGCAGGACTGCCGTGTCTGCTTATAGTGTCAGTGCAGGACCAACCTGCCTGTTTATAGTATCAATGCAGGACTGCCGTGTCTGCTTATAGTGTCAATGCAGGACCAACATGCCTGCTTATAGTGTCAATGCAGGACCAACCTGCCTGTTTATAGTATCAATGAAGGACTGCCGTGTCTGCTTATAGTGTCAATGCAGGACCAACATGCCTGCTTATAGTGTCAATGCAGGACTGCCGTGTCTGCTTATAGTGTCAATGCAGGACCAACATGCCTGTTTATAGTATCAATGCAGGACCAACATGCCTGCTTATAGTGTCAATGCAGAACTGTCGTGTCTGCTTATAGTGTCAATGCAGGACCGCTCTGTCTACTTATAGTATCAATGCAGGACCAACATGTCTGTTTATAGTGTCAATGCAGGACCAACATGTCTGTTTATAGTGTCAATGCAGGACTGCCGTGTCTGCTTATAGTGTCAATGCAGGACCAACATGCCTGCTTATAGTGTCAATGCAGGACCAACCTGCCTGTTTATAGTATCAATGAAGGACTACCGTGTCTGCTTATAGTGTCAATGCAGGACCAACATGCCTGCTTATAGTGTCAATGCAGGACTGCCGTGTCTGCTTATAGTGTCAATGCAGGACCAACATGCCTGTTTATAGTATCAATGCAGGACCAACATGCCTGTTTACAGTATCAATGCAGGACTGCCGTGCCTGCTTATAGTGTCAATGCAGGACTGCCATGTCTGCTTATAGTGTCAATGCAGGACCGCTCTGCCTGCTTATAGTATCAATGCAGAACCAACATGTCTGTTTATAGTGTCAATGCAGGACCAACATGTCTGTTTATAGTGTCAATGCAGGACTGCCGTGTCTGCTTATAGTGTCAATGCAGGACCGCTGTGCCTGCTTATAGTGTCAATTCAGGACTGCCGTGTCTGCTTATAGTGTCAATGCAGGACCAACATGTCTGTTTATAGTGTCAATGCAGGACTGCCATGTCTGCTTATAGTGTCAATGCAGGACCAACATGTCTGTTTATAGTGTCAATGCAGGACCGCTCTGTCTGCTTATAGTGTCAATGCAGGACCAACATGTCTGTTTAAAGCATCAATGCGGACTGCCGTGTCTGCTTATAGTGTCAGTGCAGGACCAACCTGCCTGTTTATAGTATCAATGCAGGACTGCCGTGTCTGCTTATAGTGTCAATGCAGGACCAACATGCCTGCTTATAGTGTCAATGCAGGACCAACCTGCCTGTTTATAGTATCAATGAAGGACTGCCGTGTCTGCTTATAGTGTCAATGCAGGACCAACATGCCTGCTTATAGTGTCAATGCAGGACTGCCGTGTCTGCTTATAGTGTCAATGCAGGACCAACATGCCTGTTTATAGTATCAATGCAGGACCAACATGCCTGCTTATAGTGTCAATGCAGAACTGTCGTGTCTGCTTATAGTGTCAATGCAGGACCGCTCTGTCTACTTATAGTATCAATGCAGGACCAACATGTCTGTTTATAGTGTCAATGCAGGACCAACATGTCTGTTTATAGTGTCAATGCAGGACTGCCGTGTCTGCTTATAGTGTCAATGCAGGACCAACATGTCTGTTTATAGTGTCAATGCAGGACCAACATGCCTGTTTATAGTGTCAATGCAGGACCAACATGCCTGTTTATAGTGTCAATGCAGGACCAACATGCCTGTTTATAGTGTCAATGCAGAACTGCCGTGTCTGCCTATAGTGTCAATGCAGGACCAACATGCCTGTTTATAGTGTCAATGCAGGACCAACATGCCTGTTTATAGTGTCAATGCAGGACCGTTCTGTCTGCTTATAGTATCAATGCAGGACCACCATGATTGCGTATAGTGTCATTGCATGAATGAATTGTATTTTCAAGAGCTGGAAAGGGTCCTTGATTTTCTCTATCCATGAAATGCTTCTTCAAAAAATTTCCTTCCAGACGTGGGAGAAACTATATGATATTCCCCACTTGTGCTAAGTCTAGGACGGGGGGAGGGGCTCATCTGTGCGCAGGAGTGGCCAACCGAGATAAAAAACTCGAGGAGGGTCTTGAAGAAGATGTCAGCACACTTTCCACGTGCGTTTAAGCGAAGCTTAGTTCAGACGCAGAGGTACATGTCATTTGTAGGTCATGCAGGCACGGCAACTTTTCCCTCTTAGCGTGTTAGCAAACTGATAATAGGATTTGAGGATTAGAGGAGCCTTGATCCGCTTTGAAGAGGATCTAAAACTACAGGGAACACGAGCCATCCCGCGTCTAATTCTGCTACACTAAAGTTATCATACAAAAGTTTGTACGCTGTCACATCTCCTTTGTTCCAGTCTAAGCCTAATTTCCTAATACAAAAAATAAGTATAAGCAGCTCAAGGAACAGCAAACAAAGCCCTCTACACATTTGCAGGCCTGCAATATTAGTCACGGCGAGAAACGACGGCAACGTGGCGAGACCAACACAGCTGAGCCGATTAGGCGCATATTTCTCAGCCTGAAACATGTTGGTTAAGCTTGCGAAAGAAAGCGGCAGAGGGCCAGAGGAAGGCACTTCTCTCAAAATTCCTGGTGATCACTCATATCGTGTAATCCGCAGAAAGTGGTATTTATAGAGAGAATCCCTAAACCTGTTCGTCTTAGCCACCGGCTTATATGGGGTAAATGGAGAAATTGCTAGGAGAAATTGCAGGAAGTGCAACGTTCTTCTTGTCAACAGACTAGCCTGGGCCTCATTGTCCTCCATTTACAAAAACTCATCATCTTTATTTTCGGATTTTGTGCAACTCATACATCCCTTAGCGCATTATCCAATGTTTGCCGTGCAATGCATGCAAAACATAATCCATGTGTAAGGTAGAATAACGTTGAAACAAAAGGATGAGCAGCCTAGCTTCTAATTTTTTAAGTTTTACTCGGCGTCCTAGCCTAAAAGTGTCTGCCCAGAGCTCTGTGGCAGCAAGTTGGTGGGATCGTCGGCCCCGAGTAAGCAAGACCCCGAGGTTTTGTCCCGACGACCCGTGGCAAAATCTGAGCAATGGAAACTCTCAATAAAATCTGCTCCAGCTGCGTCGGAGGCTCGTTTTCCAAGAAACAAGAATTGGTGGACAACAGGAACTATATTGAGAGACGGTTGGGGAGAAATGGGTGTTTTTCCAGCTACCATTGTTGTTTAATCATCACTTTCCATTAATAGTTCGAGGAAAGAAAAATCAGGTGACAACGGGTATGGGAGACATTGGTGTTCATTTCCAGTAACTATTGCAATTTGTGTTTAATATCAGTGTATAATATTATTATACGTGGTTAGTTCATCTACTTCATAGTTATTTTGCGGGTCCTAACTCATTTTCACTATGTTTCAAAGTTCTTTAAACTTTCCTAAATTTCTTTTGTAAGCTGTTTTTATCTGCTGTCGTCCTGATTCTTATTCTTATCTTCTTCGTAATAGGCGTAGAAACTCGGTAGGCCGGGAGACTACCGAGTGTTGGATGGTTGTAGGATGGCACTTGTATGTGTTTGTAATATAACGGATATTTTGACTTCGAAAACCAGTATTGAACAACTTGTGGGTAGACCCCGTCAGTGATGAGTTTCATGAAATTGCATGATTTCCAGGCTAGATGCGGACCCCCTGGATCAATTTAGATACAGTTCAATATTGAAATGGTGTATGGTTTCAGGATACAAACAAACACATTTTGGGCAGGAGCGAGGCAGATCATTTAAAAAAAGTGGGGCGTTTGATGCACCCTAATGGAGAAGCAAAGCCAATTTCAGCGAATAATCTATGTCATATCCTTAAGAAATGGGAATCTTCAGAGTAGCCATTATAAAATATTGCGCAGAAAACGATCCTGAATATTTTAATTACAACATGTGTTCGGGAACGGGCACACGAGTTTTTTGGAGGTTTATGAGTCAAAATGTAACTGCCGGGACATTTCAAGCATTGTTGTTATGTAGGTATACTGTTGACGGCATGCTGGACAAGTGCCACATTGCAAACCTCAGCTCGGTACCTTCGAAATTACCCCCTGGGAAAATATTGTTCTTTAATTTTGGACCCCAATACACCGTCAGGGTATGACTTTGAATGTCCTCAAAGACAGCAGGAACATGTCTATGATATTGATCGGATATTCATATCGCATAATAAAGACACTGAGAACCACAGCATGTGGTAACAGGATTGTCTATGGCGATGACCTGGAGTCATGCACGGGCCAGCCCATTTTAAGCATAAGGAAAACTTTTTAACCCTCGCCCCACCGGGGGCCATCGATGACCCCCCTAAGGTTTTTCCGGGATAGCAGAAAAACGAAGAGGCGCAGCACCGCGGTTGAGGGCTCTACCTCTCACCGAATCATTTTCCCACCATCCCTGTAATTTTTTACCCCAGGTCACCCAAGGTCAGGTCACCAGACGAGGTCAACCAAGGTCACCTTACTTCAACTTTAGAGCTCTGTAAGAGCTACATTTCTAAGTCGATCAATTTGAAACTTCCTACACTTTATGTCCCCTCCAGGGTCTACAAGGTGTATATCCGGGATTTTTCGATTTCGTGCCCTGAGATCAGGTCACGAGGTGACCTCTCCCATTGAAAAAGCATGGGGAAAAGCTGTCTTATGATCTAAAAGTCACAAAAGCGATTGAAAATGCTCAGCTTTATCAGAAAAGCGTTCTTGGACACCTTTTCACGGATTCCAGGGGCCATATTTTCCCTTTGACCTCTCCAAGGTCAACCAAGGTCACCAGGGGTCAAAAACAGTATTTTAACAATAACTTTTGACCGAATTAAGCTAGAGCGCTGAAACAAACACAATTGTGTTTGTCTTGTTACTGGCTTTCATTTAATATACGTCAAGGTCACTTTCTGACCTTTCGTAACCTCAGGTCATCTTAGGTCACGAGGTGACCTCTGGAGGTCAAACCACTGGCGGGAGGTCTTTACGTTTCACATAGCGGAAAAAGGATTGACAATTTTCTATCCAATGTACTTTACCAGACCTCAATAGCTCTAATGGCATAAGAATTATGCCCAGTTTGCTTAAGCATTGCATATTTGAGTGAAAATAGCCGATTTTGACCTAATTTGACCTCTGGAGGTCAAACCATTGACCTGAGCACTAAAACATGTAAAGTAATTTCTTACTGAATTCACGCGAGCTTTGTATTGCACTTTGCAGATTTGCGCTAACGCCCATATTTTCGGAGTTAGAGGGGGGGCATCGATGGCCCCCGTGAGGCGAAGGTGGCGCTGGACCCCCGGTGGGGCGCGGGTTAAGGCACGTTTCTCAGTACGTGAAGCTCAGATCAACTGCAAAATTTCAGCGGTTGTTTTTTTCGTGACTCATTCCTTATTTTGAAACTTCAAACTCCCTCTATGGCCTTTGGCAGGTCGTCTGAGGTCAAGTATTTTGGATGTATTTTGCCCAACAACTTTCGAGTAAGAATATGGAGCTTTCACTTAACCATATTAATGTTTGTATTATCCATCCGAGTCGAATGATGTACTATACCAGGTCACTTCGAGTCAATTATGCCACCTGAGGTTGGATCAATATCTAAATTGACCTTGCATGAAACAAATTATACCTATCATTCGATTAGTCTTGACAGAAGGATCATAATGATATCTAAATAAAATTATATCCTGTTTGGTTTGAAAGTCATCGGAAAAAATGTTATTAGGTATCCAACAGCATGAGTAATCTTCCTCAACCTTTATAGACCTCGGCCTAGACTTAACCTTGGTTTGTAGCCAGTGCGTGTTTATCACATCTTTCAAATATCTGCGGAACCGCTGTGCTATATTGCCTGTTAGACTGTAAAAATATTGGATATATTGAGCCTGCCTGGCATTTTAATCAAAGGTATATACAAAAAATTACGATGTTCTGTGACCTGCGGCGCCATAGCCTTTGAAATGATCCGAACACGGATGCCATGGTAATGCAATAGCTATTCAAACACTTCCGACTAGCACTGAGAAAACGTTTCTAGCTGCTTTAGAACCTGATATAAATGAGAGTTTGTAAGTACACCTCATGTCAGTACTTGTTTTGCCTAATTTGACCGATAGTGACCTCGATATTGACCTGATAAGAAATGGCCGAAGTTACTTCAATTGCATTTGGGGACAAGCATTCAATTCCTTTTTCCAGTGTGTGTTTATGTTTCTTAGCTTTCGAGTTCGGTGTGGCCTTCTCTGACGTCTTCTCACAGTGAAGGTGGCTGTTTTCCGCCAGCGGGGCAAAGGTTAACCAACTGAGACAATGTGGTGGTCATCCTTTGACGTTTAGTTTTTGGTAGCATAACACTAGCTTCACAAGCCTCATTTTAACCAACTGACATATAAAGACCATGCAATTAATTTAAGGCCCGTTGAAAGATATATTTGTCCGACGATGTTTTAAATGTTGTATGTTTTAAAGGTTTAAAATCTTGTAATCCCAAAATGAAAGTCCTGTTTATGGTACTACATGCCAAATCAGATTCATCGCATGCTATGGAAATTGTATCCGGCGCCATCGAGAATAAAAACTCACGTCCATGGAATTTGAAAATAAATTACAAGCTAGCATTTTCAGCTCCATCAAGGCATTCCCCTCTTGTGCGAACCGGTCGCGGGCGAGGATGCGGAACCTGAAGATCACGTGCAGTCTACGTGATAATACTGGACGATGGACACTTTCCTTGTCAAGTCGGATAAACAGGAGAGATAACAAAACGCAGTCAGAGGTGCTGGGTGCAGCAAAGCAGCACTTTCTTTTGCATCCGGATTTCATGCAAACCACTCCTAAACGATAGTGTAAGTCGTGAAACGGCGCCTGAGCTGATTAACTTTCCACTCGGCGGCATCCTTTCTGCGCTGCCGGTTTCCAAGTAGGTGAAAAACGCGGCTAATGCTTGTAATGACTTCAAGGGAACATTCTTGGCGAGGATGCTTTACTCGAGACAGCTGAATTACAGTACGACGTGTTAAAGAGCAGTTTAGCAGCATGTATATAAAGTATCAACACTTTATGTATGTACAATGTACATACATGAAGCGTTGATGCTTTTATATACATTATGCACATTGCATTCCGTATGTACATACATAATGTACATTTCATACATTAAATTTTATGTACATTGTGCATACAGGTAGAAAAAGTAAGATTTATTTTCTTTCACACTTTGCCGTTTTTCCTGTTGTGTGGTATCACATTAATTAACATCGTTACAACATCGTTCGGAATTCGACATCAGCTATCAGATAATTCGCTGACTTTCAGGTCATAGGAATGAAGAATCGCTAAAAATACAGGCCATAATTTATTTCTGCTGCAGAACAAATTTTTGCGGAAAAACATTCGTTTTCCTCAAGAATGGTCTCTATAATACAGTTATGTATTCGCTTAGTTTCCTATAATACACACCAATGATAAGTGGCACTCATTGGTCCGGGAAAAGGTCACGTGGGCGGTGTACTGCCACCCCATTGATGTAAGGTATTTCCGACCACTGTGATGTGTGACTTCCTTTTTATTGTCCATTATGACTGTTTGCACGGACTTATTACCAATGCGCGTGTATTTATGTATGTACATAACGGAAATTGGAGGTGCTTCCAGGGAAAACTTAGGTAAGTAGCCAAGTTCAAAACATTATTTCAACACTTTCGTATTACATGTATGTACCCAATGGTGAATAGGATGCTCAAGCCCTCCCCCATCTGAGACGTCAGTGCAAATATAGTTCATCTGTAAGCAGAAGCTGTTTCAAGGTTAACCCTCGCCCCACCGGGGGGGCATCGATGGCCCCCCTAAGGTTTTTCCGGGATAGCAGAAAAACGACGAGGCGCAGCACCGCGGTTGAGGGCTCTACCTCTCACTGCATCATTTTCCCATCATCCCTGAAATTTTTTACCCCGGGTCACCCAAGGTCAGGTCACCAGACGAGGTCAACCAAGGTCACCTCACTTCACCTTTAGAGCTCTGTAAGAGCTACATTTCAAAGTCGATCGATTTGAAACTTCCTACACTTCATGACCCCTCCAGGGTCTACAAGGTGTATATCCGGGATTTTTCGATTTCGTGCCCTGAGGTCAGGTCACGAGGCGACCTCTCCCATTGGAAAAGCATGGGGAAAAGCTATTTCATGATATAAAAGTCACAAAAATGATTGCAAATACTCAGACTGCTCAGAACAACGTTTTTAGACACCCTTTCACGGATCCCAGGGGTCATATTTGCCCTTTGACTTTTCCAAGGTCATCCAAGGTCACCAGAGGTCAAAAACAGTATTTTGACAATAACTTTTGACCTAATTGAGCTAGAGCGGTGAAACAAATACCATCGTGTTTGTCTTGTCACTGGCTTTCATTTGATATACGGCAAGGTCACTTTTTGACCTTTCGTGACCTCAGGTCATATTAGGTCACGAGGTGACCTCTGGCGGTCAAACCACTGGCGGGAAGTCTTTACGTTGCACATAGCGGAAAAAGTACTGGCAATTTGCTATCAAATGTACTTTACCAGGCCTCAATAGCTCTAATGACATAAGAGTTATGCCCAGTTTGCTTAATCATTGCATATTTGAGTGAAAATAGCTGATCTTGACCTAATTTGACCTCTGGAGGTCAAACCATTGACCTGAGCACTAAAACATGCGAAGTAATTTCTTACTGAATTCACGCGAGCTTTCTATTGCACTTTGCAGATTTGCGCTAACGCCCATATTTTCGGAGTTAGAGGGGGGGCCATCGATGGCCCCCCGGTGGGGCGAAGGTGGCGCCGGACCCCCGGTGGGGCGCGGGTTAAAGGGAGATACGCGAAACAAAGTTTTATTGGCTAAATCAAAAGGTCACAAGAAGTTGTTTCAGAAGCCCTATTCTCATTTTTGCGAATTCGCCCTGCAAATGCCTTAAAATTGCTCTCAAAGTCAACATTTCTAGACGACTTTACCGGTACACCTCATATCGATGTAAATAACGTACCCCGACTAAGGCCATCAGTTTTTCTAAGAATTAGGTCATATCTATCCTAAGCAGTGATGTAGAACTTCGGACTACTACAAAAAATATTGCTTTAGAAAAACAACATTCCAAAACTCTTTTGAAACAAAAATATAGGGCTTAAAAGAAATCACAATTAACTAATCCGAAGCCTAGGAATTCTTTTACCGGGGTCACATGACCTATCTGACGCAAAATTTCTGTCATCCTGGGGCTGAAGCAGAAAACCAATCAAGACCCGAGGAACAAAACGGCTGAAGACTTGAATAATTATGTTTTTGCCGTTTCTGGGGCAAAATAATTCATTTTGTATTTTTAAAGGCTTTGTAAAACTAATTCAAATACAAATACAGGAGAACAGGCATTTTTATTACAAAAAATACGTTTCAACTTTAAATAGTTTTCGAAAACTAAGTGATGGGTGAAGGTTTCAGAATTTTATCGGAACTATTAACCTATTTCGATAATAAGTAAGTGGCCTCCCAAAATTTTGCCAAAGCTACAAAAATAATTGAAAGCTTCGTTATCAGGATTTTTCATATAGCAAGAAACCACAATAATAATTTTTCGCGTATCTCCCTTTAAGGGAGATACGTGAAAAAAGGGGGCCGGGGGCCGGGGTGGCCTAGTGGTTTCATTGCCCGGCTTCAGATCAGATAGTATGGATTAGCGTGGGTTCAATCCCCAAATCAGGAAACCGCCTTACATGTCCGATCTGACCCGGTGGAGAGGATCCTTAACCCTCGCCCCACCGGGGGGGCCATCGATGGCCCCCCTAAGGTTTTTCCGGGATAGCAGAAAAACGACGAGGCGCAGGACCGCGGTTGAGGGCTCTACCTCTCACTGCACCATTTTCCCATCATCCCTGAATTTTTTACCCCGGGTCACCCAAGGTCAGGTCACCAGACGAGGTCAACCACGGTCACCTCACTTCACCTTTAGAGCTCTGTAAGAGCTACATTTCAAAGTCGATCGATTTGGAAACTTCCTACACTTCATGACCCCTCCAGGGTCTACAAGGTGTATATCCGGGATTTTTCGATTTCGTGCCCTGAGGTCAGGTCACGAGGCGACCTCTCCCATTGGAAAAGCATGGGGAAAAGCTACTTCATGATATAAAAGCCACAAAAATGATTGCAAATACTCAGACTGCTCAGAACAACGTTTTTGGACACCCTTTCACGGATCCCAGGGGTAATATTTGCCCTTTGACTTTTCCAAGGTCATCCAAGGTCACCAGAGGTCAAAAACAGTATTTTGACAATAACTTTTGACCTAATTGAGCTAGAGCGGTGAAACAAACACCATCGTGTTTGTCTTGTCACTGGCTTTCATTTGATATACGGCAAGGTCACTTTCTGACCTTTCGTGACCTCAGGTCATATGAGGTCACGAGGTAACCTCTGGAGGTCAAACCACTGGCGGGAGGTCTTTACGTTCCACATAGCGGAAAAAGTACTGGCAATTTGCTATCAAATGTACTTTACCAGGCCTCAATAGCTCTAATGACATAAGAGTTATGCCCAGTCTGCTCAATCATTGCATATTTGAGTGAAAATAGCCGATCTTGACCTAATTTGACCTCTGGAGGTCAAACCATTGACCTGAGCACTAAAACATGCGAAGTAATTTCTTACTGAATTCACGCGAGCTTTCTATTGCACTTTGCAGATTTGCGCTAACGCCCATATTTTCGGAGTTAGAGGGGGGCCATCGATGGCCCCCCCGGTGGGGCGAAGCTGGCGCCGGACCCCCGGTGGGGCGCGGGTTAAACACCCACGCCAATACTCCGTGTAATTGGGCAAGTGTGCCTGTTGGGAGTGGCCCTAAAAAAGGCCCGATTCCCCTAACTCCCCGAAATGTTATCCTCGATCTGCCACTGTATATACCTACATACCTACCGTGACCAGATATACTATATACGCCCCTTTTCAAGGGATGACACAAATAAGAGCACTAACTTATTACTCATCCGTTTAGTTACACATAATGCATGCCAGCCTATTTGATTTTGGTGATTTTCAACACGCGCAGTGGAGGGGTCCTAAGAGTTCCCCCACCCACCTATTTTTCAAAGATGACTGGAGAAAACACTCGCCGCCGGAAAATTCTAGTAGGCCACACCTGAGAGAATGCATGGGCGCGTCGATCGCAGAAGAAATCTTGAAAATCAGTCGATAACATCTTTGACCTATAGGCTTTCAAAGTCAGACCTATATTTTCAGACTTCGCAATTGCGCGCTCGCACCAGTTCGCCTGCACTGTAGACTAAATGGTGATGTCATGACGTCATATTATCAGGTTATATGACAGTGTCAAACCACATTAAAGTCAATGTCAAAATTAAAGGTCAAAGGTCGAGGTCATTGACCCAGCATTCCGATCAGATGACATTATTCAGTATGATGTCTGTTTTATTCTATGACTTCATAGTTAGCCTACTCAAAGTCAAGTTCAGGGTTAAAAATCTCTTTCAAGGTCAAAACTTCATTTACCTCCAAAGGCTGCTATAGTATCAGTTATATTGTAGGTATATTATGGGGAATGTGTCGTATTGCTAAGGGATAGGTCATTTACCTAGAATGACCTTGACCTCAAAGTTTCAGAGAGCACTGTGTGGACTTTCCCTCTATTGCCTTAGTCCACTTTTGGTGTATTCCCTGTTTGTTGCTGGATAGCCACGACATTTCTCAATAGGTCTCCAGCACGGCCCAGATTTGACATTTACGACCTCGTTTGACCTTGAATTTATTGACCTAGGTCAATGAAACTTTGGCATAAGGTAGATCACCATCCTCCACCCCTTCCCCCCTCAAAGGGGCGTTTTTCTAGGGAGGAAAAATCAAATTTTGAACACAGTTGTTTGGGGTCCCAAATCGTAAAAAACCTGGTGTTTGTTGGAGAAAATCTGACCAGAGGGGGTTTGGGGAAAATTCCCCTTCTGCCTCCCCTCTCTGCGTATGCCAGTGTACTTAATTAACGAACCTCAGCTCTCGCGAACAAATATTGTCCTCTTTGGATCCCAAACGGGCAACAGTGAAGAGGACAGACGTCCTCCCCTCCAGGCGGATCCTCCAGTATCCAGTGGTAATCAGTGAGACGAGTCGGTGGGGGTGGTATTCCCGGATGGCGGGACAGGGTCTGGCTCCGATGGGGTCAGCTACCCCCCCAGACCCCGTACCTGTAAACAGGTCCTGTGAAAGTACATGATCCGACGCGAGAGAGGCGACAAAAATCGAGAGGCTCTAACAAAAAAAAACGGGAGAGCTAGGTTTGGAACGCTATGCATGGGTTATTTAGTAGATTAGTGACAGTATTAACACGCGCATTTACGAGGGTCTGAGCCACCTTCGGATTGACGAGGGGGTGGGTATCCGCCCCCCTAAGATCTCGAGAACCACGGTAGGTAGCAAAAAAACGGTAAACGGCGTTGGGTAGCCCATCCGCTTCTCCATCGAAAATATTTGAAACATTTTTTGTCAGGTCACATTTAAGGTCACCAGAGGTCAAAAACATGCCGTCACATGCCGTCATAGGGATAACATGTAAATTAGGTTTTTCGGCCATTACATCTGAACAAGTAAAGATAGAGCAAAACGACTTGAACTTTATGAATCCTCGCAGCAAGCCGAATCGAATGATATATGATTTGACCTTGCTAGGTCAAATCAAAGATTTGACCTGACCTGAGGTCATGTCATAGTCAAATTATATAAAATGTATATCATTAGAACCGCAAAGCCAAGGCGAGTCTAATGCAGCTAAAATAAACGCTCTATCACCATCTATTACTGAGTTATTCAGTAAAAACCATATTTCCCATGTATTACCAATGGAGAGGTCATGCTTCGTACCTGACCTTAGGTCATCGATATCAAAAATACCGGAACATGTTTTAGAGAACTCGGTGAGCCCATTATGTGATATGAGTTTCAATTGGATAAGTTCACCCTGCTCCGACTTATGCTATCTTAAACTTTTTTGAGGTCGGGTCACTTGACAGACAGACAGACAGACAGACATATATTTTCATAATGAAACATACAAAAGTTTTCAGTAATTTTTCGCGATTGGTGCAAAAGCACGAGTGCTTATAACACGCACCGCTCGCACATTCAGCCCCAGACGCCGGCCACCACCACGAGAGGACCACCCGGTGCCGCTGCCTAAATAGACCACGTGCCGCTCCGCAGCGCCACCTCCACTCCAACCCGGGCGCTGAGAGTCTGAACCTGAGTATATTCCTGGCTTCAACTGTCTTTCTGTTCAAAACGCTTGCTTTGAATTATAAATTTGAAAACAGATGCTGCTACTCTCTCCGCGTTCTTGTCGTCTAGAAGAGAGCCATGAAGTAGTATATTGAGTTTAGTTGAATGGTCTAGGCTACTTAACGTGATTTGTGTTGCTTCGAATATATCTCTAAAGAGTTTTGTTCTAGCGTAATGGAATAACGGACAATTAAGGAAGTAATGTGATGTATCCTCTTTTCTGTGGCCGCAGGAGCAGTGTGGAGTTTCGTTGGCTTGAATTTGGAATTGGGGGGCGTTTAATTTGCTCATTCCCACTCTCAACCGAGCTAACAGGTAGTTTTCGTTTTTATTGCCAAGGGAGTAGTATAGTGGAGGTGGAGGAGTGCCAAAAATACATTTTACTTCCCTCTTAAATTTCTTTGTTGATGTGATTTCGCGTATGTTTTGAGGCAAGAGGTTCCACTGCTCGATGGCTGAGGGGAGGAATGACCTCTTGAAAGTTTGAGTTTTATGGCGTGGCACCGTTATAAGTTCGGAATATCTTAAGGTTCTAATCACGTGATTTGCTCTTGGTTCTGGGATTATACTGCGAATGAATTGGGGTACAAATGAGTTGTGTAGAAGGTTATGAAAGAACGTGATTTTATTTATTTTTCGACGACATTCTAGGGACTCCCAGCCAAGCTCTCTGGTCAGTTTGTCAGTAGGTGTCCGTAGTAGAGTCCCTGTCACTAGTCTGGCGGCCCTGTTTTGCAGTCTTTCAAGTCGGAGTTTGTCGTGGGCTGTGATGTGACCGTCGTAAATAATGTCACAGTAGTCGAAATGGGGTCGGACATAGGTAGAAAAGATGTTATTCAAAATAGGTCTAGGAAGATGCTGAGCAAGAGGGTAAATTGGACTTAAGGTTACATTTACTTTTTTGATTATTTGGTTAGTGTGTTCCTTAAATTTCAAATCGTTGGAGAGGGTAACGCCAAGGTGCTTGTGCTTCTTCGCCACTGGTACGGGCTCTCCACTGAATGTGAGTTTCGGGACGGATGGGTTATTTTTTAGAGAGAACGTTTGCTGGACTGTCTTTAGTGCATTGAAAGTAATAAACCATTTTTTGCCGTACCTGTGTATTTTGTCTAGGTCTTCCTGAAGTGTCCGTTGAACAATTGGGAATGTGTCAGTCGTATGGGCCGCGTATAAAGATGTGTCGTCAGCAAAACAAAGAATGTCGTTCGTCGTTTGCTTTGCAAGAGAGTTAAGATAGAGAAGTGCAAGGAGGGGGCCGAGAACAGATCCTTGTGGACAACCAGCATGAAGAGAAAGCGTTGATGAGGTTGATTCTTCTAAGGAAACATGTTGTCTTCTGTCTGTCAAGTAAGAAGTGAGCCAGTCCGAAACGGCTGTCAGTCCGAATTCTCGTCTACATTTTTCTAACAGTCCTCTATGCCAAATTTTGTCGAAATAGCGCGAAATGTCTAAATACACTGCAGTGAAGTCTTGTCCCGTCTTGTCTTGACCTGTACTGGTGACCTGACCTGAGGTGACTTATCCTTAAAATTTTCACAGAAGTTGCAAAAATGATGAGGAAAAGGTATACCAAGTACGGCGGCGCTGCGCGCCGCCGTTTTTCTGCTATCTCTGAAAAACCCGAGGGGGGGCGGGTACCCGCCCCCGTCAATGCTCGTGTTAAGACATAACTACTTATTTTACCGCGTTGAGTACGCCAACAGAACCAATGACTTACTTTTTCTTCTCGTAGATACCTACTTGTAATAGCTAAAGACTTGTACCATTCAGGTAACGAAAATGAGGCTCTAAAGAACAGTCAACTTTGTCTAGAGCCCACGGTTTGGTAATTGTTTGAACATAAGCTTTGTTCATATAAATAAGCGATTATCGAATTAAATCATTCCAAAAGCCCTGCAAGAAAGCAGCGACGCGGGTACCCATCTTCCCAGTATGTGCGAAAGGATCAAGTTAATCATAAAAGAGCATGGTGGTAAAGCATGTGTCCGAAAATAAGCACCATTCCCCTGATGAAGTATTATGAACAGGAACCTGCTCAACATTAATCTAATCCCCGTATTTATCGGGGATACAGGATTGGCTCCTGTATTTATATCTACCATTAACATGTTTCTGCATTCGGACGTAGCCCATCTCAGGAATCTGACTTTTTAAGCAGCATTTAGCACGAATCAAAGAGCTTCTCATAGTGGAATACCGCTCGTCACATCGTTTTGGCTGGTGAGTCTCCGCCATTTTAGCGTAGTGTCGTATATATATAATTTATTTAGTGATGTTAACAGCATGCAAATCTAACAGTGCTGTTGCTCTTGCTGCACATGAAAACGTAGATGTGAATGAATTACATAAATATAAAAGAAATCCCCCCAAAAAAAAAAAAAAAAATTCCGAGTCTAATTTAATAACCCTTCTTCGGGAGGGGGGGGGAAGAAAGGGGGAAAAAAAAAAAAAAAAAAAAAAAATTTGGAATAAAAAAAAATTTAAGTTTAGAGAGGGGAAGAAAAAAAAAAAAACAAAAAAAAAAAAAAAAAAAAAAAAAAAAAAAAAAAAAAAAAAAAAAAAAAAAAAAAAAAAAAAAAAAAAAAAAAAAAAAAAAAAAAAAAAAAAAAACGGTTATTAAAAACCCGATGGTTGCGTTCGAACATGAGACCGAGAAAAGGCGCTATAATATCTCCATCTCAGCGCAGCTGTGGAGCAGGCTGGTGCGGTAGCCCTTCAGAGTACAGATAGTGCAGCAATCACCAATACTTTTAACAATTGTTAACAACAGAATCAGGTCAATATAACAGACTGCATTATATTTAATAACCAACTTGTCAGTCTGTACCTTTATATTTATTGTCCCTCTCTAATCAGGAATTTTTCCCCAGACGTCAGAAAAAAAATCATTCACTTTCCCGAACAGAGATCAGTTTTTCCCCGAAATCTGGAAGTTTCCCTGAACTAAAAGGGCTTTTAGATTCTTACAAAAGAGAAAATAATCATCCCCAGCTCACAGAATGAGTATGTTGGATAACAAATATTGCCAACATATTACATTGAGTTGATTAATTGCACATCTATGAATATTTATCGGTTTTAGAAGCCTTCAGCCGTTTGGATTTTTCTCGATTCCTCGATTTTTCCCAAACTAAGTTGGCAGCATCGGTTTTTTTCTGGCCTCTGTTTGTCCCTCTCGGAGTGTTGGGTGCTTCACCTGTCATAGCCAATTGGCAAGTTATCTGCGTCGCCATTTTGGGGTGGGTGAACGCTTCAAATGCGCCTCTGCCTTCCCTATTGCTGCCAGTGGTGGATCCAGGTGGGGGAAGGCATTTGTCCCCATCCAAACAGAAAAGCTAGGGACAAAACTATGTTTTTGCCTTCCCCCAAAGCTGTCGACCTACCTTTTGCCCAGACTATTTTCAAGGTTTTAGCGCTTAAACTCCCAACTTCAAACATAACCAGTCAACTTCAGTGTAAAAATTGGGCATTGGAGAGCAAGACACAATCATGTTGTGGCTAGTTTTACCGCGTTTTTTTCACCGCGCGACGTCATTTTTACTTATTGACTCGTGGGTGGACTTACCCCCAAAACCTACCGTCTAGTTAAATTGTGGCGTGCTCTCACCGCGGCATGTTTTTTTTGCTTTTCCACTTTGGCTTGCTGTCCAAACCTACCGGCTAGATCTGCCACTGATTGCTGTGATTCACGGAATTTTGATCTCTCTTGGATTAACAGTTTTTGTGCATGTCTTGTTGCGGCGCGACTGCACTGCCATCTGTATACTGCACGAGCGCCATCTACATGCCCCGTGACTTCCGTCGGTCCGTAATTTGTGGCAGAATAAAAAGGTGCCCGATTATGGACGTATTCTGGCTCTACTACTCACTAGATGCAACATAAGGTATCTTAATTCGCAAAAGTTACAACTATGTTATGTCACACTGCATCGTTGGCTGGGGTCGGTGTATGGGACAGTGTCTTAAAGCGCCGTGTCACATACAATTTTGGGAACCCTCTTCACGATAGTGCTTGTTCTGTACAACGCCTGAGGGCTGTATGATTTAGATGATACTAAATTTGAGTGTGCCTGACGCTGGCCGCGGTCTGCCCGGGACAGGATCCTGCAGTCCTTCTTTCCGGGTAGCTGCTCTGCTCGGCGCTCGTCTGCTGGTGTCGTGGGGTGATGTAATCTGCAGGAACGGCGCTTGCTGCCTGGGGGCGGCACCGAGTTTGGCCATTCTGGTGAGTTGACTCTGAGTGTCTGTTGGTAAATGCGGACTCGTGGGCTGAGTCGGTTTCTGAATCTAGCAAGGGCCTGGGTGATGTCCATTCATGTCCAACGCTCAATAGTATTTATTTTATTGTAACTTGGTCTGAACGCTATATGTTTGTATTTTGCCCATGTAGCGACTTTTACCTGACTGGCATCTATCTTTTGTTAAACTTTCTCTGAATAATTGTGCCACAGTCACGATTGCCGCCAAGATTCATCAGCCCGCCGTATTAGCAATGTCGGCTCCCGTGGTTCTGTATTGCGAGGGGTGGGGAAGCCAATGCCACGCGGGTCAAACATGCTATCGGGATCTATACGTAGATGGCTCAAGTCATACTTATCCAACCGAAAACGAGTTTGTAGATCATGCACTTTCGAAATCGGTTGCTAATAAACGTAGGATATCCACAAGTGTGTTTTGTCCCCTTCTTGCACTTTTGTACTTGGACGGCCTTTCCTCTGGTACACGGATCAAAATTTCATTTTTGCTGATGACACATGTGTCATGCAGGTGACAAGGTGACAAGCAGGTCTGCTTGTGCTGGCAACACAATCAGTATACTATTGAAAGAATGCAAAACCTGCTGCAGCAAGACCTTAACGCAAGAGCTGTGTACAAAAAATGGGCAACAACATTTAATGCAACACAAACTATACAACAAAGCATTTCATACCGAATGTATCCATCAATACCACTTCCCTACTTTAACACGCGCATTGACGGGGGTCTGAGCCACCTTCGCATTGACGAGTGGGCGGGTACCCGCCCCCCCCTAAGATCTCGAGAACCACGGTAGGTAGCGAAAAACGGTAAACGGCGTTGGGTAGCCCATCCACTTCTCCATCGAAAGCAATTGTACCATTTTTTGTCAGGTCACATTTAAGGTCACGAGAGGTCAAAACATGCCGTCATAGGGATAACATGTAAATTAAGTTTTTTGCCCATTTCATCTGAACAAGTAAAGATAGAGCAAAACGACTTAAACTGTATGAATCCTCGCAGCAAGCCGAATCGAATGATATATAATTTGACCTTGTTAGGTCAAATCAAGGATTTGACTTGACCTGAGGTCAGGTCAGGGTCAATTTATATAAAATGCATATCATTAGAACTGCAAAGCCCAGGCAAGTCTAATGCAGCTAAAATAAATGTTCTATCATCATCCGTTAATGAATTATTCCGTAAAAAAACATTTTTTACATGTATTTCCAATAGAGAGGTCATGCCTCGTACCTGACGTTAGTTCATCGATATAAAAAATACCGGAACATATTTTAGAGAACTTGGTAGGGCCATTATGTGATATGAGTTTCAATCGGATAAGTTCACCCTGCTCCGACTTATGCTATCTTAAACTTCCTTTGAGGTCGGGTCACTTGACCTGTACTGGTGACCTGACCTGAGATGACTTAACCTTAAAATTTTCACAGAAGTTGTAAAAATGATGAGGCAAAAGGTATGCCAAGTACGGCAGCGCGTACGCGCCGCCGTTTTTCTGCTATCTCCGAAAAACCCAAGGGGGCGGGTACCCGCCCCCGTCAATGCGCGTGTTAAGACTTCAACCCCTTGAGGGTTCAATTTGACTCTCACTCGGTTCTTTGTAAATGATTCCGGGCTAACTTAAATCACATGCGTGTCGCTGCTTTGCGGGCCTTTAGGGTGATCAACTTGACGACTGATTACCAAACATTTACATCAGGTCAAGTCAGGCCAACAAATTATGACTTCATTTTTAAACAGATGTAAGGCGATTCTGCTCTTCTAAAATGAAGCCGACAAAACAAGGCTGTATCGCGGCTCCTAGAAGAGCTAGATCAAGTTTCTAAATATCATTGGAAAGCTCTTGAAACGAAAAATATGTTACTGCAAGCAATTTTGAGATTAGATCAATACCAAGGTCACCAGAGGTCTTCAAAGGTCACGGTTTCAGAATTGCTGGTGTGGAACTTTTGAACGAAACAAGACGCAGTCACAAATTTGCTAGGGGAAGATGAAGTAAGATGAGCCGAATTTTGTTTTTGCACCACCAAGTGTAAGCATGTGATGCAGTCTTATTTTCCCGAACGAAATCTTGGTTTGTAAATATTTAGTCTTCTGGAACGTTTTCTTAAAACATGAGTGCTTGGTTTCATGTTGTGCCTTCAGCTGCCCTCGCCCTGCTGTGCCGGTCCACTGTGAGGCTCTCGGGAGCACATCTGAACGGCATTTCTGCCGACGGTGTGGATAGAAGGCCGCCATTTGTTTAGCCTGAAACATTGTGTGTTTCATCTAAATAAATCCTTTATTTAATAAAATCCTTTATGATTTGGCCAGTATTTCTACGAACCATCGTTGTTTGTTTACGGATTTATGCTTCCCATTGAGTAAATTATTCTCACGAATTATGGTTGACGTGTTTGCTCTCTGTGAGCCTGCCTTTTTGCGTCTTGGAGCATGAGCTACGCACCACGTGGTGATGGCAGTCCTGCGTCGTTCACGCCTCATGACGGAGACAAGGACAGTTGTCTGTGGGCAGTGAGCGCGTGAGGATTGCACCTGTCACCAGATAGTAACAATACGCGTTAAAAGGAGCGTTTTAACAGTAAATAAGAACCATCCACAGATGATCGTGGTAAAAGATGATAAGTACCAAAGTATTGTCATATAGGAGTAAATGATAAGCGCTGAATAAGCACCATGATAGTGCAGACCAAGCGCCACAGAAGCGGCATAGGAGGATAGGGAATAAGCGCCACAGAAGCGCTATAAGAATAAGCAATGCCATAATGGCGATACAGACTCAAGGTCATTGAACTTGCACTTCAATGCACCCCACGCAGCCCAGTAGGTTTCGACAAACTACCAGGGGATGATTTTGAGGTCCTATTTACCCGAGAGGCCTGGCCCCCTACAACCTCCGTCGCCGTATGTTCAATGCCCCGCCACATAGTCTGACCCCCTATTCGTTGGCGAAATAACCAATCTTTCCTTGTATTTCAGATGAATATATCGTGGCTCGTTGTATGTTCATCTATCCTCGCCAGCCAGGCCCAGACCATAGAGCGCTCAGCTCAGCACCACCGTCACGCCGTCTGCTCCAAGACAGACGGCCAAGGACGCTATAATCTCTGGACGTTGGATTGTCAGCCCCCTCTGTGTGTGTACTCTGAAAATTGTCCGCAACCACTGGTACAATACATCATGTATTAGTTCACAGCCATTATTTTCTTTTTAATTTTCATATAGGTGGACTATATTTAAAACACTTACCGAGATCATCAATAATACGGCAGCAGAGCTTGCGACGAAAATTTCGGCCGTTACACCCAGCGGAATCAAGACCACTGTTCTGGGACATTACCATCAGCCATCGGTTCAACTGTTAGACAGTTTTGTTCGCAATGTTCGCGACCCACAGCAGGCTTATCTTGCTAGGAGCTCCACCCAAAAGCAATCAGTTAAAGGAACTCTCGGCGACTTTTCAAAGCAAACGGCCCAATGACACAAAATTATTGTTACCGCATGACATGGTCTCTTGTTATGCCTACGAAGAACGCATTTCGTGCATTGCCCACGAAAGTTAGGTAACAACTCTCACTACCCACAAGTCACACATTCTTCTGCTTGTATATGCCACCCAGAAATTCTTTGTCGATCAAGCTGGCTCACTTAAGTCCAAGCTTCTCGCATCCAGCCCGGCTATCGCTCACCTCACGCTTAAGAACCTCAAAGTCACGGTTCGCACCATCCAGGTTTGCCAAAAAAATAGAAAGCTCCATCTACGTTCAAGGCTACATTCTTGCCCTTCTCCGGCTACCTTCAAATTTAAAGCCAGGTCCACTGGCCAAGATAGTCTAGTTGATGTCTCCCTCGTAGGCATACCTCTTTCAAATAGGTCAGTATATATTTCCACAGCAAACACAAATTCCGCTTTGGAATTTTAAACTTCCAAACGTTGCCACGACGAGACAATTCGCCTAGTTTTCAACGCCCTCCGCAGTTGCGAATCTCTGCACGTTTGCTTGGACGACCAGAACTTGAGCTAGTAGAGCGGAAACTCTCTGGCAACTGCTGGAGGCCTTGCACCATCCCCTCATGTTTGGGATCAGTTCAAAACCACCAGCTCTGGACTATTCTCTTCTTTCCAGAACCTGATGTACTGTGTTGCTATTGGCTTAGCTTTACTATCCATATTTTCATTAGTTCTCACTACCCTCAAACGCTACGCCACACAAAAAGCAGGACTGTAGAAACGTCTATCTTCTGACCCTCACACACCGGATAACGGCTGAACTGACGACTGCTGCTCTAGATAGCACACTCACGCCCCGTCTCCGCACTGCATCCGCTGCGATAGCGCCGGATCCAGATCAAAGATCTGAAGGAGGCACTAAGACCCAAAATCATGGAAGACATATGATTTTGTTAGAAAATATATGTTTAGCAAACGTCAGGCAATTGCCTTCCCCCTGGTTCGGCGCCCGCGCTGAGATAAGCCAGGCACCTCCACCTGTTATAGTTCCAGTCGTCGCGCCACGACCTTGGCACGCAGACAGCGCCGGCTGCCATACTGTTTACATGTAAACCTATCCTTATCATGTACATGTACATGTAAACCTATCTTTACCAATTCCTGAGATCTTCTCGGCTCATATACAAAACTGGCTCAAATTTCCTGAAGATGGGCGTCCAAATTAACTAAAAAATACTCGTTTTTCCCTCATCCCTCACCCCCACCCTCTCCTCGGCACAAATTAGATTACATCAGCTTACAACGTAACAGTAATGGTATGTTTCACTTCTGCTGTTTCCGCCTCCCACTCAAATTTGGCCATATTTTCCCGGAAATCGCCCGACGCTTTGGCCCTGGTCTTGCTGTTATGTTTAATTCTGGTGAATTCCTCCTTTTCGTTAGAAGTAGCAGTCCTTTCCTTACTGCAGAAGTTAAACGCGCCCTTAAAGTATTAACACGCGCATTGACGGGGGTCTGAGCCACCTTCGCTTTGACGAGGGGCGGGTACCCGCCCCCCTAAGATCTCGAGAATCACGGTAGGTAGCGAAAAACGGGAAACGGCGTTGGGTAGCCCATCCACTTCTCCATCGAAAATATTTGACCATTTTTTGTCAGGTCACATTTAAGGTCACGAGAGGTCAAAACATGGCGTAATAGGGATTTTTTGGCCATTGCATCTGAACAAATATAGTTAGAGCAAAACGACTTGAACTATATGAATTCTCACAGTAAGCCGAATCGAATGATACATAATTTGACCTTGCTAGGTCAAATCAAGGATTTGACCTGACCTGAGGTCAGGTCATGGTCAAATTATATAAAATGCATATCATTAGAACCGCAAAGCCCAGGCGAGTCTAATGCAGCTAAAATAAATGCTCTTTCACCATCCGTTACTGAGTTATTCCGTAAAACCATTTTTCCCATTTATTTCCAATGGAGAGGTCATGCCTTGTACCTGACTTTAGGTCATCGATATAAAAAATACCGGAACATATTTTAGAGAACTCGGTGGGGCCAATATGTGATATGAGTTTCAATCGGATAAGTTCACCCTGCTCCGACTTATGCTATCTTAAACTTTTTTGAGGTCAGGCCACTTTACCTGTACTGGTGATCTGAACTGAGATGGCCTAACCTTAAAATTTTCATAGAAGTTGTAAAAATGATGAGGGAAAAGGTATGCCAAGTACGGCGGCGCTACGCGCCGACTTTTTTAAATTATCTCCGAAAAAACCGGAGGGGGCGGGTACCCCCGTCAATGCGCGTGTTAAGGTGGAATTCGTGCGAAATCGTGCCCTGTTAAAACGTGTATCTGGTAGGAGTTACTCTGAGTACCTGCAGGGTATCATGGGTGATTTTGTATCGAATCCGAAACGATTATGGTCTTTTCTAAAGTGTTTTAACCCGCGCCCCACCGGGGGTCCGGCGCCACCTTCGCCCCACCGAGGGGGCCATCGATGGCCCCCCTCTAACTCCGAAAATATGGGCGTTAGCGCAAATCTGCAAAGTGCAATAGAAAGTTCGCGTGAATTCAGTAAGAAATTACTTCGCATGTTTTAGTGCTCAGGTCAATGGTTTGACCTCCAGAGGTCAAATTAGGTCAAGATCGGCTATTTTCACTCAAATATGCAATGATTGAGCAAACTGGGCATAACTCTTATGTCATTAGAGCTATTGAGGCCTGGTAAAGTACATTTGATAGCAAATTGCTTGTACTTTTTCCGCTATGTGGAACGTAAAGACCTCCCGCCAGTGGTTTGACCGCCAGAGGTCACCTCGTGACCTAATATGACCTGAGGTCACGAAAGGTCAAAAAGTGACCTTGCCGTATATCAAATGAAAGCCAGTGACAAGACAAACACGATAGTGTTTGTTTCACCGCTCTAGCTCAATTAGGTCAAAAGTTATTGTCAAAATACTGTTTTTGACCTCCGGTGACCTTGGATGACCTTGGAAAAGTCAAAGGGCAAATATGACCCCTGGGATCCGTGAAAGGGTGTCCAAAAACGTTGTTCTGAGCAGTCTGAGTATTTGCAATCATTTTTGTGGCTTTTATATCATGAAATAGCTTTTCCCCATGCTTTTCCAATGGGAGAGGTCGCCTCGTGACCTGACCTCAGGGCACGAAATCGAAAAATCCCGGATATACACCTTGTAGACCCTGGAGGGGTCATGAAGTTTAGGAAGTTTCAAATCGATGGACTTTGAAATGTAGCTCTTACAGAGCTCTAAAGTGAAGTGAGGTGACCTTGGTTGACCTCGTCTGGTGACCTGACCTTGGGTGACCCGGGGTAAAAAATTTCAGGGATGATGGGAAAATGATGCAGTGAGAGGTAGAGCCCTCAACCGCGGTGCTGCGCCTCGTCGTTTTTCTGCTATCCCGGAAAAACCTTAGGGGGGCCATCGATGGCCCCTTTCGGTGGGGCGAGGGTTAAGCAGATGAAGGGGATTTCGGTGTTAGAGTCAAACAGTACACATATATCCGACGACGTTGGTAGATCAAATTTGCTGAATCGAACATTTGCAAAGAAATTTTCCACCCCAAACGTTGCTCTTTTTCCAAACCTACCTTTCTCGACCGTTGAAACATTATCGGACTTCCACGTGACAGAGGAAGCTGTGTGCCGTTTACTCAAAGAGCTGGTTGTGAGTAAAGCTTGTGGCGCTGACGGCCTAAGCGCTCGCATTCTTAGGGAGTGTGCGGTGGAATTGGCCGTTCCTCTGTGCAAGATTTTCCGCTTATCACTGGCTAACAGTATATTTCCAGAAAAGTGGGCAGAGGCAAACATTGTCCCCATTTACAAAAAAGGCTCTAGAAAAATCCAGAAAACTCGTTCGATTTCATTATTACCTTTGCGTGCAAAAGCGTTTGAGAAAATAGTCAGCAATCAGATTTGTCAACACGTCAGACCTCTTCTCTCGGAAACTCAACACGGGTTTATACAACATCGATCTTGCGCTTCAAATCTGGCATCTTTCCTTGCACATGGATGGGTGACCATTCAAAATAAATATCAGCTCGATGTGGTTTACACAGATTTCTCCAGTGCCTTCCAAAGCGTAAATCATCGCCTACTGCTCTATAAACTTCGATGTATGTATGGCCTGGATGGACAAGCTTTGAAATGGCTCACATCGTACCTCGGGAGGCGGAAGCAAAGAGTGGTGTTAAATGGCAAGATTTCCGAATGGACTCCGGCTGTCTCGGGGACACCGGAAGCCGGACATATCTCACCTTTGTTGTTCCTTCTCTACGTGAATTATTTGCCATCTGTTATCTCTACGAACTGTTTGATGTTTGTCGATGATGTGAAAATTTTCGGTCAAATTGACACCCAAAATGATGTCAGCAGCCTTCAAAATGACTTGGATGCGGTTGCGCGCTGGGCATCGGCCTGGAAGCTGAGGCTTAACGCATCAAAATGTAGTTAATTCAAAATCACTCGAAACTGCAATTTCATCCCTTCATCTTACAAAATCAACGGCGAAATTCTGGAAAATGTCGACAACATCCGAGAGCTAGGCGTCATTCTGGACAAAAAAACTCACTTTTCAGGCGCACATCAATTCCAGGTAATTCTGAAGGAAGACAAACAAATCACTTAGACCCTTACAAGATATGGTTTCCGACCCTTTCCACCTCACTCTCATCGATGCTCAACACAGCTGTCCGCGCCCAACGACCAATTCCCCAAAAATGAAAATGAAAATCGAAGTAGTAGGAATTATACCCCACCACACCACACACAGCGGAGAAGACCGTAACAGTGCGGGAAATGTTGAGACGGGTGTCGTTCATATGTTCCACAAATCATATTTCCCCACGATCAGTTCTTCCCCTCGTTCAATTCTTCCCCACGATCAATCTTTCCCCACGATCAATCTTCCCCACGATCAATAATGCCTCTCGAAGGTTTTTCTTTCCATGGTAAAGTTTTCTAAGCGCGGTGAGCCAAGTGTTTATTGCCGCACAAACCTGCGCCATGGATGATATCTCCAGCCTTGCGCAGTTGACAGGAAAGCGCATTTCTAGTGATGGATAATGGTTTGGAATTGTGTGGAATTGCTTCACCCCGACGCACCATCACGGAGCCGGATACCGACTCCGGCAGCTCCGACAGTACGGCATCACACGCCCCCGCCGCGGCACCACAATTCTGTAAAGGTGAGAGGGAAAATTAGCAAACCCGGGCCCCGGGAGGGGGAACAGGGAAGGTGACCTGCTTAAAGTGTTACAGAAAAAGGGTGGGTTGAAGAAAACAAGAGGAGGGAGGATGGTTGGAGCTTGGCTTGTCGTTTGCATTTTATATCAATATGAGATCATCATGGATATCCACTCAAGCAGTAAGTATTGATTCAAATCTAAGCTGAAGTAATGCTGTATTTCCTACTTAACACTGGATGATAGATTTTGAGATAGGAGGGAAGGTACAGCCCCCTGCAATTGAATCTGTATACACTAGGCTCAGAAGTTTTTCTTATAGTGTTAGCGAACTATTGCTTGCAGAGTCATAATTTTACATTCAGTTTGTGTGTTTTGCTCCCAGCTATCGATTATGTAGCCACTAATTCTCAAAAGTCTCATATTTCAGAAACTAATGACAAAAAACTAGATTCTCACTACAGGTACAGCCATATCAACAATGTTTTCTGCAAATTATTTTCAAAATAGGAACTGCTAAGGAAATTTCATGCCCGGCTGAAGGCCCACTTTATTATCTTGGGTTACTCTAGGTGTAAGGTTTTGTTTTTGGTGGGCATCCTGGTCCAGTGTGCAAAGTATGGCATTTTCAACGAGATCTCTGGTGCAAGTGCCCTTGGAGACAGGACCGAGTGGTGCGAATTTTATCAACCTGGTGAGAATGTTTTCAGCCTGGTACAAATTTGTGAGACTGGTGCAATGAAGGCGACACTTAAACTAAACAATTAATAGTTGAATGGTTATTAAGACACAGGAGGGGGCCATATAAAAAGTCCTTAACTAATCGACTAATGATAGAGGTAGCATTGCATCGTGTTGGCAGGAATGGGTGCATTTTTCTCCTGGTATGTGCCAGATTGGTGTGAATTTTTTGAGGCTGGTGGTGCAAGAATTTTAGATGGCTGGTGTGACTCGTCTGGCCTGCTGCCATACTTTGCAGACTGGATCCTGGTGAGGTATCCCATCCATTACTGGTCTTTAATGCATTAGTTTGTTGTCCTTCAGTTAGGGGTGTGTATTTTAAAAAAAAACTATTGGGGTGCTCAAATTTGAAAGACTACCTATAACCCAGTGTGCAAACGATTGTATTTTCCATGAGGCCTCGTGGGTGTGAGTGCCCTTGGGAGACCAGACCAAGTTGTGTGAATTTTATCAACCTGGTGCGAATTTGCGAGACTGGTGCGAGGAAGGTGACACTTAAGCTAAACAAATAATGGCTGAATGGTTATTAAGATAAAGGAGGGGGCCTTATAAAAAGTCCTTAACTAAGTAATGGTAGAGGTAGCATTGCATTGTGTGGGTAGGAATGGGTGAATTTTTCTTCCTGGTATTTGGCAGATTGGTGTGAATTTTTGGGGGCTGGTGGTGTGAGAATTTTAGATGGCTGGTGGTGTGATAATTTTAGATGGCTGGTGCAGGGTTGGTATTTTTGCCAGTTGAAAGGGGTTTCTGCCGCCAGCCCGTTTTTTGCTGGTTTAAACCGGCAGAAATTGGCAAACTCTCGGGGAGGCCAAATTTGCCGTTATTTGTGGAAACTGAACTTTAGGCATTTTCCAATAGTTGTTACCAACATCATGCTGATAGGTACACTGTACCTATTTCTGGTATTCTGATCATCTTATTTAGCATTTTATATTTTCTAGTCTTAGTCTTAAGGCTTAGTGCAGTAAACGCAGATATCATCGCATGCTATCCACATTTTATTCAGTTCAATTGTTAATAATCTATAATATCAGCCGAACTAAACAGGCTAATTCAGATGTCTGGTGACAGTCTAGATTTAATAAGACGGTTTTCCTGACTAGGAACTCAAGCCGCTCAAGCTCAGTAAGAATCCAGCCCATGCGTTGGGGTCTCCGATGCAGTTCTCCATTGGAGGCAAGGCAAGTGCCTTTAAGGTGCATGACATATTATTGCGAAGACTGTTATTATTTTATGTGTCATATTTGGTGACAATTTTGAGTCTTCTTCAATGCCGAACAATGGTGAACATTAGAAAGGGTACAAGCTGGGGATCCCCAAGCCTCTCTGAGTGACTGGTGTACTGGATCTTTTATGGCGAAGGACATTGTTTCAGCCTCAATACATGGAAACTGCATTATTAGCAGTACTTTTGAGCTTCTGTAAGCTATACTTATCAAGTGAAGATCAGCATTGACTGACCTGTTCTGGTTAAAACATTCACCTTTTTCAAACAAGTTGTCTCCTCGAGCTACTTTGTTGGTCTCTTCTGATAATAAGCTCTCAAACCTAGTGGATTGTACCCCCAGTGGTCGGTTATACCATACATTTATCTCTTGGCAGGTGCACACCCAGGATTATTGTTTTGGGGGCGGTAGGCTGATGGGGGGGCGACATGTCACGCACAGGATTTCTTTTCCTGGTGAGGAGGCGGCAGTTTCGGAATGGGAACGGCTTGAATCACATATTGGGTGAATGCTTCAACGCAGGGGCGGCACGTTAGGGGCAGGGACGGCAAGGTGGGAGTAGAACTGGTACTAAAAGCCAGATCAGGCTCATTTCTGCCCTCCATGGGTGCCTGCGTCTGCCTCTTCCACTTGGGTGGGCTACTGTCTTCGAATAAAATGTCTGAAATAAATCATATAAAGTAAGATAAGGTTGAATGGACCAAACTGTTATTTAATAATATGTTTATGATTTCTGGCGATTAGAGAACAAATCTTTTTATTGGCATACCTACATTTCTGATGTGGTATTTCACTTTGGCGTCATCTAAAATGTATGTACCGGTTCTTAACTAACAATAGAAGCAACGACACTTCATCCATGGTAAAAACCCTTCATATCAGAAAGGTGAGGTCACTTGGGGATTCAGGCGGTCCGTTTGGGGGCGGGGCAAACTGATCGGCGAAAAGCTGATCACTTGGCGCCGGGTGGCTTAGTGGCTTCGTTGCCAGTCTTCGGATCGGAAAGCATGGATTAACGTGGGTTCAATCCCCTCCGCGGGAAAACGTCTTCCGTGTCCGATCTGACCCGGTGGAGAGGATCCTTAAACACCCACGCCGATACTTCCTGTAATTGGGCAAGTGTGCCTGTTGGGAGCGGCCCTAAATAAATAAATAAAAAGTCGGTGAATAAAAATTGTCACACGGCCTGAATGGAAGCTGACTGCCTCTAACATTTCTTGCTGCCGGCCATGGGGGGGGCAAAAATACTATTTTAGACTTTATAGGGCTGGCCTCTTCCCTCCCTCCCCCCGGATCTGTCAATGGATTGGTTCCAGCCATAAAAGACCATTTGGTATGAACAGATTATTGAAGTTGTGTGATCAAATGGAAGAAGAGGAAGCTGAAGGCTCCCAATACACAGTAATATACGTTTTCACCCCAGAAAAAGCCCTTACATTCAAATCTAACGCGAATATCAGTTAATGTTAAACACTTTCTGCCGGCTGCTGCCAACCTGGTGCCACTGGTGGGACCAGGTGGGACAAGTGCCACCAGCCGCTGGTGGGACTCGTCTGGCCTGCTGCCATACTTTGCAGACTGGCCTATAACCATCATACAAGAACAGTACCTATAACCACCACACAAGAACAGATAGCACAAAATTATCTTTATTTTGGCCCTCATAAGTGGGAGAAATTTTGGTCAGCATTCCCAAGAATGACCCAGTTTGCGAAGCATGGCAGCAGGTCAGATGAGTCACTGCAGCCATCTAAAATTATCACTTAAATTTGCACTACCAGTCACTTAAAATTAGCACCAATCCCCAAATTACAGGGAGAAAAATGCACCCTTTCTTACCCACATGATGAAATGCTACCTCCTTATTAGTTTGATAGTTTTCACAGGCTACTCCTGTGTCTTTATTACCATTTATTATTTATTTGTTTGATTTTCAGTGTTGCCTCTCTTGCACCAGTCTCACAAATTCGCACCAGGTCATGAAATTCACACCACTTGCTCCTGTCTCCAAGGGCACTCACATAGACTAGATCGCCACATGACCCTTGTTGTCGGCGCGCCCTAAAACACCACCACATAGACTAGATCTCATCAGAAGAGCAATACTTCGCACACTGGAGAATAACTATGTTCCCAACAATGGGAACATTAAACCATATTTGGAAATGTTTGTTCCCAAGGTTGGAAACTGTTGGAACAATTTTTCCAGAAAACCCAACAGGAATCTAGAAACGATAAGGGGAAGCTTTCTACTGGGTTATTTTCTTTTCATATTAAAATTTGAGTGGGGTTCTACTTTGAATTAAGAAATCTGTCTTTGAATGTTACCCCAAATATTCATCTACACTGCATGATCCAGCCCCAACAGTAAAGAACAATGGAAAAAAATTTGCAAACATTTTTTAAAAGATTTGAGGGAAACCTTATTAAAATAATAAAGAAAAACAAAGTTGCAAAATTGTAGGCTGTAAAAATATTTCTACTGGTGTCACACAGTTGCTGCCCAGCATGTGGCACAGGGGCATAGGAACGGTTTGAAAAGTGGGGGGGGACCAACCTTAAAGGGGGCCCACCTCAAGGGGGCCCCAGCCCAAGGGGACCCATAATTAGGATTAATTTTGTATAGCTCGTTTGGTTTTAATAAGGCACGCATGCACAATAGGTTGTCAATACATGAAAAATTGAGAAATCAAATTTTGCCCTATGATTTCGAGATTACCAATAAATCATAGTAAAAAAGCCAAAAATTGTTTTTTGGCTTTTAACCCATCTCTTTTTCAAAAAGTAAATACATTTTTGGGCTCTTCTGAAGGATTTTAATCATTTATTATCGCGAACACATTTTTTTACATTTACAGATGTTTAGGCTCTTTTTATCATATTTACAAAACTAAAAACTGTTTAAAAAACTACAAACTTTGATACCAAATAACCTTACTTCGCTATGCCTAATCAACTTTTATTTACTTATTTAATGAAAAAATGGGAACATTTATTTAGGCTATTACGTATTCCTTCTTTCCATCATGAGAAATTGATTTAGGTAAAGGCTGATCACACTAAATTCGCATTTACGGACCAAAGTTCGTATGGCTAAAGTACATATAAACTTCGTACGCATAAATTCGTAAGCAAATATATGTACGTAGAAAATAAAACTCGTATGCCAAAAGTACGTATGCTAAAATACGTAAGCAAGTGAACGTAGGGGCATAAAACTCGTAAGCCAAAAGTACGTAAGCAAAACTGCACGTTCATGTCATGATACCTTAAAACTTCTTCCCGTACGATCACGACAGTTCTGACCTCCTCGTTAGAAATTTAACGAACTCTGAAATTACCATCGTTTTGATGGGTTATCCCGTGATAGTGTCGTATTTCGTTTACCAAATGAGCCCTTTGAAACATATTTTTTAGTTCAGATTCTGTTTTTCCTCTTTGGAAACAAATAAGCCTGTGATATTTAGATCCCGTTGGTATTAAAACTCGCAAATTTTCTCTGCCGAGAGAATTTGACAGGACTTGGGAAAGGCCAAACTCACGTAAGCTGTTGTTCTAGTGCGCCACCAATGTCATCGTACGATGTAGTAGAGATTGGCACTTGCAAGCTGGATTGGTCACCAAGGTCTGCATGGAATAGGAATGGAATGCAATGGGATAGGATTTTGCAGAAATGGAAAGAATGGGAAGAAATTTCCTAGGGCTCATTAGGAACATGGTGGAATGGAACGAAATTTCGGCCAGATTTCAAGGAAAATGATGGAATGAGACGGAATGGGACGGACTTTTCTGACATTTTAGGGATTGAATGGATTGGAACAGAAAAAAACTGGGAGAGAAGGGGGTGGAGGCTGAAAAAACGTCCCATGCAGACCTCAGTTCCTCTATGCGTTAGTTTTTCTATGTGTCCTCTGCCGATAACCCTATACTCATATTCTTTTAAGAAAATCGGAGACAAGGGCGTAAGGCCTGTGCTGAAATGTCGTGGAATACCCCCCCTACGTACTTAAACTCGTACGAACTTTTTCTTTACGAAGTTCTTACATTACGAACATTTTAGCCCTTCGTACTTTAATCCGTACGAACTTTTTCCATACGAACTTTTTACATTACAAACATTTTACCCCTACGTACTTAAACCCTTGCCCCGGTGGCGGGTACGAGCCACCTTCGCCCTGGTGGGTGTCTAAGAAAGACCCCCCACGATCTCAAAAACAAAGAGCTAGAAAAAATCGCAAAACGGCAATTGAAAGATCTTCAAAAATTATATCGAAAATACTTAGATCATTTTTCTCGTCAGGTCAATATCAAGGTCACAAGAGGTCAAAATAGGTCAAAATCACTAATATGAGGTGTACTAAAGAAACCTCATATATCTCAGAAAACTGTGATAGCTAGAAACATTTATTTAACACCATTCGAAAGCTCTTGAGCTGCTCTTTCATTGCAGTGGCAATGCTTTTCGGGTCAGGTCAAAGCCTAGGGAGCTTCAGGTCACTGAATATTGGAAATTTTCTTGGGAATGTCCGTAGCCACCCACGCATAAAGGCGTTTCCTTTTTCGCTAATAACTTCCAAACCAAGCAAGATGCAGCAATAGCTGATGCACCATTGCAATCCTCGCATCAATAAAAATCAAATGATATATAATATTACTATGCCAGGTCAAATTTGACATTTGACCTGATCCGGGTCAACGGTCTGACCCAGCTTACCCTGGTATAGTCATGATGTATATCATTTGACTTGCAGTGACTATATAAATACTTTGGTGAAAAAATGAAAGTTATATCTTTGTTTACTAAAAATGTATACAGTAAAACACCAAAAAATGCTTATTTGACCCAACGTGACCTTTCAAAGGTCACAAGTCAAAATTTTGGGTATCAACTTTAGAAATGGGCTAAGAGCAAGTCTTAAACGATGTTGGAAGTTGATTCAATCCATACTTATTGAGAAAAAACTCATTTCGTTATTTTCCCCATGTATTTACAACGGGGAGGTCATGCTCTGCACATGACCTTAGGTCACCAATATAACAAATTCCGGAATATATGTTGTAGCTCCTGGTGAGCCCATTATGTGGTATGAGTTTCGAATTGATCAATTAACCCTCCTTTTAGTTATGCAGTCCTGAGAATTTTTTTAGGTGAGGTCACTTCACCTGACCTGACCTGATATGACGTTGAGCTAAAATTTTCAGGAAAGATGTAAAAATGATGAAGGAACAGCTATACTAAGTTTGGCGGCGCTGCGGGCCGCCGTTTTTTGGTCACTTCGGAAAAACCCGAGGGGGTCTAAAAAGTTCCCCACCCGGGCGAAGGTTAACCCGTACAAACTTTTTCCATACGAACCTTTTCCATTACGATTATTAGACGCGTATTAGGTACGTATTTTATCTCTACGTACTTTAGCCATACGTACTTTTGCGTACGTACCTACTTTAGGCATAACTTCTTCCCGTTATGAACTTCTTCCTTGAGTACTTTGGCCCGCAACCCTAAATCTGTCTAGCTATGTTTTGATGCCTAAGATGCAGAGGTCCAGTATGACTGCAAGTGCAATGTACTTGATGGCCAGTTTTGTGATGCCGAGGAGGTGTGGGCATGGTATTATAGTGATTAACAACCTGGCTCCACGCGGCCGACCCGGGTTTAAGGCCCGGTAGATTCCTTGTGCAAGGAGCAATTTGACTCCCAAGAAACCCCCTCCAACGGGGAAAGAGTTGGCGATGCCATATAACCCTGGTAGTTGGTGCGTCAATAAGTCCCAACAGTTATTGTTATTATGTCAAGCAGGGATGCGGAGCCGGAGCCGGAGCCGGTCGGAGCCGACCATTCTGCCCGGAGCCGGAGCCGCCGAAACACTTTTGATCGGAGCCGGAGCCGGAGCCGTCAGAAAGGGTCCGGCTCCGGCTCCCAAAGAGCTCTCAAATTACCAAAAGTCAAACGTGAAATGGTCAAATTTTACCTCGTGAGATGTCGCATGGAAACACCCTTATTCACCTGAAATATTGCATTTTCTCAATATGTTATGTATATCGAGATTAATGAAATATTCCAACTAGGGTGTTCCGTATACGGTCTCACTTTCGGGCAGGTAATGTCATTTAGGCCATTTAGCATGGGCAGAAATTGGCAACAAATGAAAGCATTGGCGGACACTGGCGGATCCATGAGGGGGAGCAAAAAAAGCATTTGCCCCCCAAACTGCCCAATTTTTGGCGATTTTCTTAAAAAACCATATGTTTTTCACGATTTATCCCATACCGTCGGCCTGCATCCGCCCCTGTTGACAGACGCAGGTGGTATGCCATTCCTGTCATGCCCCCCAAAGCCCTGGAAGGGGGACAGACTATCTTCTGGCCCCCAAAGGCCGAAGAAATTGTTTGAAAAAGGTGTTTACACTAGGTCTGTCGAGCAATAAAATCTTTTCTCCCACCTCCCCCTCCCAGGAGAGCTATCATGTACTCGGAAAAGTAGTTTATACTAGGTCTGTCGAGAACCCAGGGCAAAAGGCGCAGAAAACAGCATCCCCGTCACTCGATGCGGCACTAGCCGACTTCAAAAACCTGGGTCGCCTAAAGAGAGCGACCGTATGCGACATCTTAGATAAATATCCAGCCATCATCCAGGCGACTAGCCTGGTAATGGCCGCGCTACCAGTTACTCAGGTGTCCGTGGAGAGGTTGTTCTCCGCGATGAAGCTACTGCTTACTGATCTCAGGTCCAGACTAAGATCAGACACATTGAAGGCAATGTTGCTGCCCCGCTCCAACCGCGATTGGGTGGTGTAGTGAGCGAACCAGCTGCTGGGCCCTGGGCAGTAGGGTGGTTGGTTCCGATTTTTCTCGAAAATGAATTATGCCATCAGCTTATCTGATGTGTTTTTTTATGTTGGACACTGTTAGCATAGGGTCGTTCAAAAAAACTTTTTTCTTTTCAGACTCGAACCCACTTTTTGCCATTATATATTCAATACTGATTTCAATGAGCCACATTCCAAGCGTCTACGACAGCGGGAAAGATCGCCTCAAAACGGTTAAAGATTTCATGTTTCGGGCGCGATAGGCCGCCCGGCGTTGCAGTCTCCCCTTGTTAAATTGGTATATAAGGGGTACATAACCTACCCGTAAAGACAGCGTGGCATGTGCGTGCGTATAAGAGCGGTAGATGGGATTTAACATGCAGGCATTTACTTGTCAGATGTATTTGTAGCGCAATACAAATACATGGTATTCCACAAAAGACCTGAAATTAAATGATTCAGCACCCTTGTACTCAAGATCCCGACAGAACATGAATGCCTTCCGGAGGCGAACCTTTGTCTAGTAACTATCGCTGGAGAACGTCGTGAGGCAGGTGCTTCTCCCTATTCTGCGAACTATTTAAGAGCTCTGGTACTGATAAAAGAAGATCCTGTTTCATATTTTTACCCTTTCGGTGGCTCACGAAATCTTCCACCAGCTTCACACCACGTTCTGTGGGACCGTTCACGACAGTAAGTTCTGGAATACCTTGAACCAGGGGAAGCTATACCAGCTTCTCAACGGAGCCATTTCTGGTCAGAATATTTCAGATTCAGGCAATCGAATACCAGCCAGCTGTCAGGAGTAACAAGCTGGCTGAGGCTTATTACCGACCATTTACATAGCTCTTCATAGCCTCTATCGGAAACTTAAGCCTGCCCTAGTCAAATGTGAATCGTTTGCTGTTTTGGCCAATTGTTGTGCGACTGGCTCCTTACCTCCACGATGGTGGTTCTCACCAGCGCGACAGAATATAACTTTCTGTGCACAGATACCACAGCTGATGACAAATTGACTTCAGCACATTCAGGGCGATTTCTATATTAACTTAATGAAAGCACTGCATTGCATTTTATGGATAGCTTTGAGGCTCATAGAAGGCTCTAAAGCTGACTATCCGCGACGGAGGAACCCAAATGCGTGGTTTAGAACCACTTATAAGGAAAGCCGCTAACTATTTCGGGAGTCTGAGTGGCCCAGTCGGTTAGCGCTTGCGCTCGGCTTGGCCAATGAAATTCATTATATGCTGGGTGTCGTGGGTTTGAGCCCACCCAGAGGCAGAATCTGGCGCCCTGCTCTAGCCCGAGCTAATTCCTTCCCTCTCTCCTCTGATGCCATATGACCTGAGCAGTTGATGCGTTGTTAAACTCCAAAATTCTAATATTCTGTCTTTAAGTATCTTCTGGAATGATGAACGGAATCTGACACAGTAATAGCACGCACTTCATGCCATAAATGTCCTATATTCCATAAAATGGCTCGCTGGTGAGCTCCGGGTCTTCTAAACAGACATTTGTTGGAGACAACCTCTCCTGACAGCCACACGTAAACCAGCTTGCGCAATTCGAGATAATACTCCGGTATTGTGTAGAGGCGCTGAAGTCAATGTGCAAACGCAACTGTTATTTGTGACCAGAAAGTTATAATCTGCTTCGTAAATAAGAATCACAATGCTGAAGGTAAAAAGGCAGTGATACAGTACCTGGCCTAAACAGCAAAACCATCCACCTTTCAGTTGGGTAGGCTAAAGTTTCCGACAGAGGCCATGAAGAGCTCGGCTCGATACCAAGCCTCTCCCAATTTCTCATTCCTGAAAGCTGGATGGTATTCGAGCGCCTGAATCTGAAAGATTCTGACATGAAATGGCTCCGTTGAGAAGCTGGTGACTGGTATAGCTTCCCCTGTTTCGAGGTATTCCAGAACTTACTGTCGTGAATGGTCCCACAGAACCTGGTGTGAAGCTGGTGGGGGATTTCGTGAGCCACCTAAAGGGTAAAAATATGAAACAGGATCTTCTTTTATCAGTACCAGAGCTCTTAAATAGTTTGCAGGAGAATAGGCAGAAGCATCTGCCGCACGACGTTCTCCAGCGATAGTTACTAGAGAAAGGTTCGCCTCCGGAAGGCATTCCTGTTCTGTCGGGATTTAGATCTAGGGTGCGGAATCGTTTAATTTCAGGTCTTTTGTGGAATAACATGTATTTGTATTGCGCTGCAAATACATCTGACAAGTAGATGCCTGCATGTTAAATCCCATCTACCGCTCTTATACGCACGCACATGCCAGGCTGTCTTTACTGGTAGGTTATGCACCCCTTTCATCCCAATTTAACAAGGGGAAACTGCAACGCCGGAGGGCCAATTGCGCCCGAAACATGAAATATTTAACCGTTTTGAGGCGATCTTTCCCGCTGTCGTAGATGCTTGGAATGTGGCTCATTGAAATCAGAATTGAATATATAATGGGAAAAAGTGGGTTCGAATCTGAAAGTAAAAAATTTTTTTTGAACGACCCTGCTGTTAGCTCATCGAAGTTTTTCTTTGCGGGCTGTCCAAGCTTTACTTGATCGTTGTATCTTTAATTTTCTATGTGGGTTTGCGGGCATGTCTGACCCATATTTCTGTTTGCCATAACAGTGCAGTGCAGTTTGCCATACGACTGCACTGCAGTGTAGGTTGGTCCAGTTTTGAGGTTCACTGGCCTTTGGCATCTGGTCAAGAGCGTTCGTTCATCCAGTCGCCATTTTTCATTCGTACAAATACATAGTCACTTTGTATCTGATGGACTTTCACGCCCTTGAGAACGTTTCGATCACATTTTGGATATAGGAACATTGCCATTGCCGGAGCCGGAGCCGGTCGGAGCCGACTATTTTGCCCGGAGCCGGAGCCGGAGCCGTTAGGACACTTGAACCCGGAGCCGGAGCCGGGCCGAAATCATAACCCCCGGACCGGAGCCGTCCAAAATTGTCTCGGCTCCGCATCCCTGATGTCAAGGAGGTCCAGCTTTGATCCTGAGCACCAGTTCGATGTGCTATACCCTTTGGCAGATGAATCCATCCCTCCCTCTCAGCATTACAGACTGAACTGGCTCCAGCTGTCACTTCCTTTACAGCTCTACTCTCTCTCTCTCTCTCTCTCTCTCTCTCTCTCTCTCTCTCTCTCTCTCTCTCTCTCTCTCTCTCTCTCTCTCTCTCTCTCTCTCTCTCTCTCTCTCTCTCTCTCTCTCTCTCTCTCTCTCTCTCTCTCTCTCTCTCTCTCTCTCTCTCTCTCTCTCTCTCTCTCTCTCTCTCTCTCTCTCTCTCTCTCTCTCTCTCTCTCTCTCTCTCTCTCTCTCTCTCTCTCTCTCTCTCTCTCTCTCTCTCTCTCTCTCTCTCTCTCTCTCTCTCTCTCTCTCTCTCTCTCTCTCTCTCTCTCTCTCTCTCTCTCTCTCTCTCTCTCTCTCTCTCTCTCTCTCTCTCTCTCTCTCTCTCTCTCTCTCTCTCTCTCTCTCTCTCTCTCTCTCTCTCTCTCTCTCTCTCTCTCTCTCTCTCTCTCTCTCTCTCTCTCTCTCTCTCTCTCTCTCTCTCTCTCTCGTGTGTGTGTGTGGGTGTTTATGTCTGTATCTCTATTTATCTGTCTCGGTCTTTCTGCATGGCTGTCTTTCTCTGCCTATGTCTGTCAGACTGAATGTTTTTATATTATTTTTGGGGCTTATCGACGCACCAACTGCCAGGAGTCATATGGCGTCGCCAACTCTTTCCCTTTTGGAAGGATTTGTCGCTAGCCAGCTTGCTCCTTGTTCAGGGAGCCGTTGGGCCTTAAACCTGGGTCGGCTGCGGGCCGGCCAGCTAGGCTGCCCACTCCACTACCGCGCCCTCTGCTTATATGTCTTTGGCTGTTGGTCCGTTTTTGTCTGTCTGTATCTATTTATTTCTGTCTGTCTGGTTATCTCTAAATTTATGTATAATCTGTCGAGCCATATCTGTCTGTCCCTGGCTGTCTGACAGTCTTTCTTTGTCTATCTATTTATATCTGTCGGTATCTGCCTTTGACTGCCTTTTGTCCATCTGTATGTCTGTCTGGCTGGCTGACTGGCTGGCCCACACATAACCTTAGCAGCCAACAGGCTTAAAATTTCAATGTATGTTTGTATGTTTCTCTCTGTCTGTTTCTGCCTGCCTGCCTGCCCATTGCCCTAGCAGCCGGTGTACCCTAAAAGTGCAATGCCTATTTGGCCCGTCCGTCTCTCTTTGTCTACCTGTCTATGTCAGTGGCTGTCTGTACGTCCCGCACATTGCGTTAGCAGCCGATGCACCCTAAAACTCTAGTGCCTCTTTGCCTGGCTGTCTCTGTCTGCCTCTGTCTAACTGAGGGTTGGGCACAATATTTGAGGGTATCTCCCCCGCCGTCAAATCGAAGGTGGCTCAGATCCCTTTTCATGCGCTTGTTAAAGTAGACATGTTGTCGAAATGGTTCAGTTTTCTTCCCAATGACAATATCTGTTAATTGCTAACGCAAATTTTGTTTCAGTGAAGTGCTTTCAAGGAAACACCTGTCACGGAGGAGCAATCAGCGGATATGTCAGGGCGCCCTGCATACTCCACCGCTGCATTGTTTCTCGCTGCTGACCGTCGCGACCTTTCATGTGAAGAAGACCACTCCTCGCACTACTGCGTAACTCATAGCGCGTTCGTGGGGTCTGCGGTAGCAGCAACTCAGGTCCGTTGCTAGCGACTATGTGCGAAGTGACCTGGAATTCGTCGTGCGGGCATGGCTGCCCGTGGCATCCCCCTCCCACGTCGAGCTGGTTGAGATGGAGCTCCACGTTGCAGCCAGAGTGGTCACGGGTTTCCTGCTGTCGGCCCCTGTGGCTCCACATGGTGGAAGCGGGTCTACCAACGGTCCACTCGCCGTCGCGCCCTGGCCACGTGCGTGATTTGCTGAGCAAAAATTGCTCCCCGCAGAAGACCCGCTCCGAGTCACGGTGGACACGACAGCCCCGAGACACCTGTACTCTACCTCGGGGTGGTGGGGTTAGGCCAAGAGGTCCTGAGCAAGGCCGGCCTGGCTGATACCGCGGTGGAGAAGTTGTTGGGAGTCACTGCTCAGCTGCGGCTGACTCGGGAGTCCGTTCTCTTTGATCTGGATGAAGGACTGGGCGACCACCGCTTAGCTCCGTACTCCAGTCCGATGCACGACCGCTGAACAACACTTGACTAACCTACTGATCCTCCGCCCGGGTAGATTCCAGTGTTGAAGCTGTGTATCGAGCGGAGCTCATCACACTGCGAGCCGCACTAGCTGACTTCAATCGCCTGAGGTGCGAACCAGTCACGGCCCCGGTCATTGTCTGCAAGAACTCCCAAGCCGTCCTCTCCCTGCTCGCTTGGGGTGTCGTGGCACAGATGACACCCCCTGGGAGCGGCCATATGGGTGATTCCTCTCCGCTGCAGGTAGACAGGAAGTCTACCTGCAGCGGGTCCCGCTCATGGCGGCCTGCCTGGCAATGAGAGGGGCGGCACAATGGTGAATAAGACCTCTGGCCTGCCCCAGAACACCGTCCAAATGCACGCCCGTACCGTGAAAAGGTCCTCGCGCGATCAGTCAACAAGGAGTGGAGGAAGGTTGTCCTCTTCAAAGAATCAGGGGGGTGGACTGCCGCCCCCATACCCGGCGAGAGTTTGCAATGCAGTCGCCGACGTGGACCGACTGAGAGCTGGCAACTGGAGCAAATCAGTCCGATACCTGCACCGGATCGGCAAGCATCCCTCCGCGGGACTGTGCGCAATACCTCGTTAAGTGGTACCAAACGGCGCTATACGCCGTCTGCAGGAAGGAGGGGCGGACACGCCTGTGTATGTGCTTGTTCGATGTCTGTCCCTCGCCGGCACCCGCCTGCATCTGGCAGGCCACAGTCATAAACATCGACTCCGAGCAGCTGTGGGGCGACGGCCTGGTGGCCGCCTTGGCCAGAGGCTACCTCAGTTTCAGGGAGCCTCTGGGCTATGGTCCCTGCTTAGAGGACCCAGGGGACAACCACAACACACAATAACCTGTCATGGGATGGCTTCGCGGAGGTGGAAGTTTCCCGTGGTGGATGAACGGCAATCGTGCTCCAGACGCGGGAAACCAGCGTCCTTGTTTGTCGGACTCTCTGTTCTAGTACCGATGCAGAACTCAGTACCTACAATCGCGCTGGAGCTAGTCGTTGGACTCCGCGAGCAACTGAATGATGGGTCTAATGGTCACCCGCCTGAACTCGCAGGTCGCTCTTGTGGCACTGTACAGGAGTGTGTTATCTTACGCTCTACCATGGGAGGGTGAACCTGGGACCTCTTATCCGGTCAAATGAGGAGGGCGTCTCATACATATGCAGTGCTTGCAAGCGCTACAGTGGATGCCAGCGCAACTGCGGGCTACCGCGGAATTAACTGGTGGACACACTGGTCAAAAAAAAAAAAAGAAACTTGGGCTCTACCACAAGATGACGGCGGAGCCGACCCCAAGACCTTTTGCGAGAACAGTTCCAGGTCGGTAGCGAAGCACTACTGTTGCCTAACGGCTTGCACTGAACTAGTATGCGGGACCACGCGCTGCCATCCGGCGTTCGGCACGATCGTGACGCCGCAGTCACGGTGCGCGCCAGTCTCAAGTGAGGTGCTGGGCAGGCTTGGAGCAAGTACCTCAACCGGATGGGACACCGGCCGACACCTACCTATTCTCCACTGCTGCAGCAAGGCGTACTTCGTATGGCCATCTGCACCACTGATGTGTCAAAGGAAAGAAGTGTGGGCAGCACTCAGACGCACGTGCTGCTGCGCTCCCATGCCTGTGCGGCACAATCCCTTCACTAGGGAAACATCTGCGGGTGCCTTGCTCAGTATGATGTCCTTTGGAACACATGAATCATCTGTGGCTCGTTATTAGAATTACGAGTTTAATTTTAATTAAGTGATTTCTCAAAACAATCGTTTCCGAATTGTTGTGTCGCGCAAATGAGCCCTGTGATCAAGTGCTCGGTATAATTCAATTGATTGCACCACACACTTCTACCCTGTGTTACGCTCTGCTTAAAAGAAGCGCTTAGTGATCCGACTTTACTTTGCATGATAATTTTGCGTATCCCCACCCAGGTGTCCTAAAACCTGGGGTGCTGGGTGCAGAACGGCACATCCATTCAAGCAGAATTTCCACTCACTTTTATATTTGTTTTGCTGGATTTTCCACTCACTTCCAGCAATACTTACTACTATTGAATTTTACTCACAATACTTACTGCACCAGGGGCCAGTTCCATTGCCTCCTCTACCAACATCCACTGGAAAAGTAGCAGAATCGACTAGAAGATCGCCAAATTAACTCGGCTCTTATGCGCTTCTTTTCGCTTTTCTGAAAGAAAATCTGTCGATTTTATATTTTCTGGCCTATTAGTAATACCTGCGCATCCTTATCTCCACCGATTTCAGTGGAACAACTGAATCGGGGAAGATTCTGGCGCGAGCAAGACGCTCAGTGCCCCCTGCCCCACACCAGAGAAAGTTCCAATGGAGTGAACACCGCCACTAAATTCCACCACTCACAAAATTGGTGAGTGGAAAATTAGACACCCTAGCCTTGTGGGGCCAAAAAATGAAGCTGACCGCTTTGAAAGATACATTTCTGGAAAGCAGTTTATCGTGTGCACATTATTTCTAGGCTTACGTCCTTGAAAAAGTTGTTTTTGTATTTCTGGTACGAGGAGAATAGTGAAAACCATTTTTGGTCATTTTGTTGTTAAAAGCAATTATCTTGAAATTTGTATGCTAAGCAGCAATTTTTTTTTTGACATTGTATGGTAGAAAATTGACCATTTATTACGAAAGAAAATAATTTTATCCATATCAGCCCTTCATTGCTGCGTCCACCCCGTGACACCCAAATCCCACTCACGACACCCTACGACACCCTAGGCATAAATACGCTGATATTTAAGTTGAACTTGAGAGGTGTCCGGTACTTGAATACATTGAAACTCTACATTTTCATTAAATTATATTTTTTGGGCAACAAGAGAATGCATCCAGTTACCTACCCTTCAAACATCGACACTTTTTTGTATGGCTGGTCTACGGCGTGGACTTACCAAATCATGGGTCTTTACATCTAGTAAACAAAAGCGGCATCTTTAGGCTTTTTTTGAAGGCCGGTTTTTCTTATTCGTTATTGACAAAAAATTGTTAGTCTTCCTCTTGGTGTGCTTTTAGTTGTATAATTTTCTAGTCTATAAGGATTTATAAAATTAATTTACAGCAATTTTTGAAATGCAAATTATGTAGCTCATGCGAACCGAAAAGCGGCAAGCGATCAGAAATTTAAAGTAGTAGTCGATCTGACGCTGTCGCAACCCGCCGCGCCTGGCTGATTGTAGACGAAAGGAAGAAACAGCAGAAAGAAGGCTGTAGCTTCGATTAGATTGATAGAAAGCAGCATACCTATTCATATAAAAGGTGAGTAGATATGTGAAGAGGAGCAGGGGAATTGACAGATAAAGAAAGAAACTTTTAGCAAGAGTCTGGAAGAGTTTATTTGCCATGATGAAGAGTTTGTAGTTTCGTCTGGGTTAGTTATATCCATGCATATATTTGAAACACACACATATACGTACATACTCACAGGTGAAAAAGAGCACACGAGGCAACAATAAATGCGAGATAAGGTGTAGTGTGTATGCTCAATTAGAAAAAAATTGCGCAGGTGGTTTGTATCATAAAAAAAGAAAAAGACAGGGCAAGGGAAAAAGAAAAAAATGCAAAAAAATCATGGGTTAGTGTTTATTCACGGCCGGTGTATATATGTATCGGCCAGTGTATGGTAAGTGTAGTTAAGTGTAAAACCAAGGCTCTACTGGGCCCTAGCATAGGTGTATGCGAAGTGCAGTGATTGAGGTCAGGAGTAGCCTCCAAAATTCCCGATAACTATAGGCATGCGTGCCAGGAGGGCGTTATCCCGGACAGAAAAACTATACAGTGTGGTTAGATAATTTTGGCACTAGGTATTGCACAGAAAAATCCTTTTCATTTTCACCACCTGCCGGTCTCGGCGGCCCCCTCTGCAGAGTTGGTCCAAAGGGGGCTCCGATATTTCGTCTCAGGGAGCCCTTTAGAGCTGGTCGTGTGGGAGAGGAGAGGAGGAGCACAAGAGTTGGTCTAGGGAAGCCCCCAAGAGTTGATCTTCCATCCCACAAATGTTAGTCTTGGTGGCTCCCAGAGTTCTTTTCCCCGAAGGTTGTCTCAGAGGCCCCCCAAAAGTTTTTATTTGTGGCAATTCACCAATTCCTTAAAAAGATTGGAGACTGTATCCGGGGTTTGAGTTGGTAAAGATTTACCTGCTTAACCCAAATTTTCACATGGTAATGGTCAAACAATTCTGCTTGAGGACGATTTAAAAATATTTACTTTGAGA
>JAOTON010000029.1:0-91862 GCA_034440635.1 Lepas anatifera
TTTCACTCCGCGACGTTGTTGCTTTTTATTTTTGCCTTTTGACTTAGGTCTACCCCTCCCCAAACCTACCGTTCAGTGAAATTGTGGCCAAATTTGTCACCGCGTGACGTTTTTTATTTGCTTTTCGACTCAGTAACCTCCCTCCAATCCTATCGGCTAGATTCACCACTGCGCAGGTGTACGCGGAATAACCCCCGCGCAGTTTTTCTTTACACGTTCCAGTCACGCTAATACATGTTGGGATCTATTGTATGAAAGATAGGTATGTAGAAGGTTTTTCTTCTGTATCTTTATTATTAGGAAAGCACTTGGGTGTACAACATCAAATCAATCGGATTAGCTTCCTTCTTGCCTCCATTCTACTGATGTGCAGTTCAGGATGTATTGATATTTTGTCATGCCTGTAATTGCATGATTCGATTCATTTGACACGCGCAGTGGCGAGGGGTTCGGGCACAAGGCGCAGGAAGAAGGGGTCCTAAACTACCCACCCCTCCACCCCCGGCCTGATATATAACAAATCTAGGAGGATGAGAAGAAAACATCCGTTTTGGGGTATGTTGGGGCTATAATGATGTACGTTATAGCCAATTTGCCAACTTTTATTTACCTAGGTACATATCATCAAATTTAACTCGAATCACTAAATGGGGCCATCGATGGCTCCTCTAAGGTTTTTCCGAGATAACAGAAAAAACGACTAGGCGTAGCACCGCGTTGGAGAGCCTCTACCTCTCACCCCATTATTTTTCCATCATCCCCGGGAAATTTTTACCCCGGGTCACCCAAGGTCAGGTCACCGACGAGGCCAACCAAGGTCACTCCTACTTCACCTTTAGAGCTCTGTAGAGCTGCTATTTCGTAGTTGATCAATTTGAAACTTCCTACACTTCATGACCCCTCCAGGGTCTGGCAAGGTGTTATCTGGGGATTTTCTGATTTCAGAGCCTGAGGTCAGTCAATAGGGGTGACCTCTCTCCCATTGAAAAGAATGGGGAAAACCTATCTTATGATCTAAAAGTCACAAAAACGATTGAAAATGCTTTGCTTACTCAGAAAAGCGTTCTTAGACAGCTTTTCACAAATCCCAGGGGTCATATTTGCCCCCTTTGACCTCTTCTGAGGTCATCCAAGGTCACCAGGTGTCAAAAACAGATTTGGTAATAACTTTTGACCTTAATTAAGCTAGAGCGCTGAATCAAAAACCATCGTGCATGACTCATTACTAGCTTTCATTTGATATACAACAGAAACACTTTCTGACCTTCGTGGACTCAGGTCATATTAGGTCACGAGGCGACCTCTGGAGGTCAAACCACTGGTGGGAAGTCTTACGTTCCACATAGCGGAAAAGTGCTGGCCTTCCTATCAAATGTACTTACCAGATCTCAAAAGCTCTAATGGCTTAGAGTTATGCCTAGTTTGCTTAAGCATTGCATATTTTAGTGAAAATAGACGATCTCGACTCTAACTTGACCCTGGAGGTCAAGCCATTGACCTGAGTGCTTAAACATGAAGTAATTCTTACTGAATTCACGCGGGCTTAATGATTTCAGAAGATTTGCGCTAACCCCCGTATTTTCGAGTTAGGAGTGGGGCCATCGATGGCCCAGTGGGACGAGGTTGGCGCCGGACCCCGGTGGGGTGCGGGTTCAACAAGGTCGTAAAGAACAAATCTGGGCCGCGTTGGTAGGATATCCAGAGAGAAATGTTGTGATTAAGTAGAAAACAGGAATTCAATACAAGCGGGATATGGTGATGAAAGTGATACTCCTTACGAAATATCTTCTGAATTGTTGGGGCCAAAGTACAATTCTGAGTTCCATAGATTCTAGTGACGTCACGACGATATATATATATATATATATGCATATATATATATATATATATATATATATATATATTCCCAACAATATACAATATATACACTATGTAATAAAATACACATATAATAATATTTTACACCATCAATGGGGCCTATAAATCATTGAATGAAAATGAGGATTTAAAACCCGACTAATGACCTCTTGACCTTGATCTGTGAGCTTGAACTAACACTGAGTAACTTCAACTAGTGCATAACGGGCACCCCGGTAGCTCACTTGGTAGAGGGATAGGCCAAATCTTTGGCTAGGGATCGGCTCCCCTGGAGACGCTCCGGCGCTCAATACTTACCCGACGTAGGCCGGCTGGCAAGTGACTGGTGAGGAGGGTGACCTGAAGCGGGGTGGCCGTCCCTGTGCTTTGTGGGACGTCAAACTTTGCTTCAAAATATCGCCTTCATTGTGGGAGTTGCTCGTTCGGGCGGTGGGGTCGGTGTCTCCATGACATGTTCATTGATGATTTTAAGTGAATCTCCGACCCAAAAATCGAAGTGGGAACATCTTGGACAAAATGTATAAAGCAAGAAAATAGCACGTGATACGGAGTAATGCCACCCGAAGGAAGATACTGGGATCAATGACCTTAAAAATTCTGGTATGACTTTGTCATATGACCTTTGACCCAGACTTTGACCTTAATGTGGGGCGATCTCGGCATGTCGTCCCCATTATATGGCGTTATTATGTCACCACTCGGTCTACAATGCAGATGAACTGTTGCCACCGTGCGCTTGTGGCGTTCCAAAATGTAGGGGTGACTTTGATTGACTTGCATATAGTAAAAAACCTATTGACTGATGTTCATAGTTTCTTCACTAATTGACACGCTCATAAATTCGCTCTCATTTAGCCTAGTAGCGTCTGCTGCCTGTAATCATTTCTCCAGCCACTTTGGAAAATAGATGAGGGACAGGGCACTTTAGGACCCCCTTCCATTGCACGTGTTTTACCCCAAGTAATTCAGGATAAGCTAAGATTTTGACCAGCCTTTATCTTAAGTGCTGGATATCTGTCGGCATGGTAAAAAATTAGATTTTATACCGTTCTGATTCACTCAGATATGGGCCTTTCCATTCCGTCCCGGAGAAAACATCAAATAGGGGATCCCGTTTCCCCCCATTTTATTTGTTCCTATGATATTTTTCATAGAAATTCATCCCATCTCATCTTGATAAACCTGAAATATTTTCTCCCGTTCTATCACATGTTATCCCATCTCCTATTTCCCTACTCGTGTATACCTCTTGGATAATGCTTTTGTGACATTTATTCATCAATGTTTTAAATCAGCATATTTCCTTGAGCCTAAGATTAAAACTAAGATTAAAACAAAAAATGCAAAACATAGCGGAGTAACTAACTGGTTATTCCTCCATTGTACGTGTTCTATTGCTATTCCTCCACTGTTGCCGCTGTTTCTTTGGGTCAATATTATTTGTTGGTATTCTCTGTCGCTCAGTCTTGTGGTGGCGGATAGACTGAGCAATATTGCCTTTATCGGCCACTAAAACATCCGGAGCAGTAGCGCAAACATGTTAATTGATATTTCTGTTCGCTTGGAGTTTTTCCAAACGGCTCTGTTGTCAATGGCGCCATTGCCGTGCAAATCATGGTCTGCCCAAGAAATTATGCTTGAGCTCTGATCAATATTGCTGACCCTTGGGAGCACCAAATGCATTATCATCAAGTATCAAACAGCTGAATGCCCCGTTACTTTTTAGACAGAATGTAACTCCTTCGAGAATACTGATATAATCTAGTCATGTAATGTACAAACATATGCGATAGCGTAAAAACTGCCCGGGATTTATACCGAACAAATTTGAAAGCGCTATTAAGCAGCTTGGAAAGAAAACAAATGGGGTACTAACTACTCAGGCCTTCACACCATGATGTGTATACCTTTTTCACGGGTAAGTGGTGCGCTTATTTTCCACCAGAAGTTCAAATAGCCTCGTGGCCTTTCCCAACATAATCGTGAAGTGATTGGTTTCCCAGCCACTTTGAAGGATATCTTACTGGTACGAAGTATTAATTATTGTGTTATATTTTGTTTGAAGCCCAAGGAAGAAAGAAAACATGCGCAGATATGTAATCCAAAATAGAGACGTGTTCCTAAGGGTGGCCATCTGGGCCATGTCACCCCCACCCCTCCCTCGAGGCGACCATGGAGTAGGTCGTAACTATGTTACCGAAGCTTATATTGATGGACTTAATTCAGGTCAGCAGTTTTAAAATCTGAAGCTGTCCCCTTACTGGAAACATGTTATAAAAGATCCTACACAAAGCTCGAGAAGTGACAAAAACGTTAAAAGCCAGGTTCGACTTGACCAGTAAATGCGCGTCATCGCTCTCTGTCGGCTTCCAGCCAGCGTCGCTTGAAGTGACTCTATTTCAAATCCCATCTGGTTTTCTACAGTGATTCTCAGGCTGCCAGTATCAGTTGAACCATCCGTGCAATAGCTTGTCCATTAACAGTTTGACAGAAATATCGAGGGAAAAAGAGATTAAGGCCTCTACCTCAGGATAATGACACATGACGTCTTTCTTTTACCATTCTGTAAACGGTTGCATCAATCTTATCAAGCAATCTTCAAAGTAAGTTTGGCAGTCAAAGTAAGTGTATGTGAAATATGAAACTGACCATCAATCAAGAACTTGGCTTGTATAAAAGAAGCATAGCATCTTAGTGGGGTTTGACTTGAGGCATGAGCTTTGTAGAGCATACTGAAAACCGCTGGTTTCATATTTCATTTCTCTCAGAACAGGGGCGTAACTAGGATTTCCCTCAGGGGGCGCCCCGAAAAGGGCCTTTGCGACAGCGCCAACAGGGTCCTGATGGGTAAAAAGGGCCCTGCTTGTTACAGAAGAGAGTGCTGAAGAGGGCTTAAGAGGGCCCTGTCTGGTATGAAGTTACAAATTTGGCCACAGATCATAGCGCGTGTGAGCCGCACTTTGCGCAGCCCGTGTCCTCAGGGGGGCCTTCGGGCCCTCAGGGGGGGGCGGCTGTCCCTACCGCCCCCCTTGGCTACGCCCCTGTCTCAGAACTTGCACTTCAGTGCTTAATGCGGCGCTTGGAAACGGCGCTCGATAGCGGTACTGCTTAATCCTATAAGTGTAGAAGGGGAAGGGGCTGACAGTTTTTGTTTGTTTTATTGCTCCCCCTCTCGGGCTGTGGTGAAACAGAAAAGATGATTCTTCAGTGATTCTTGGCGTTTCCCAGTAATCGATTCAGCACAAAATGTCACTGATCACAAATTTTAACTGGCCCATGAGTGGATGCAGATACTTTTTTGGAGGCTATGTTGACGAGCCACGGGAATATACCAGTCCAGCTTTATCTGAGATCAAACAGCGACGCTAGAACGCTATATGACAGAACGAATATGGTGAGGTCAATCAAAATGAAAGTCGTGGTCTATGTCATAGACCGAGGTTAAACAAACATTTCCAAGCATTGTTGGGATTCCTCGCCTCGGAACTATCAATAAAACATGCATTCCACACACAGCTACAGTTATGTTATTTTAAAAACACGACCATCGTTTCGTGACCTTCACGGCCAAGTTTTCAGGCGAAAGAAAAACACAGAATTTAGAAAGTTTCAAGTAGTTGTAACTAAGACTACAACAAAAGTAATAAGTCACAATTGAAATGTGTTCGCGTGTAAAAGTTTATTTCAGTGTTTGTTTATTTTTTTGTTTATTAAGGGCTTATGAGCAACAGGTATACTGGATGCAATAACAGCTTAAGTCAAATGATATAAAAAATTTTGACGAATACAATGCACAGAAGGATTATGCTCGCGATAAGTGATCGTAACCAAGTAAGTTGTACAGAAAAACCCCTGCTAAAACAAATTTTGCCGCAAATCCAACAATGTGAATCGTGATCTCTACTGAAATTGAAACGATTGTTCGCATGTTTGATATCTGGTTCTTGTGTGGCCGTAATGATTTGAATGTTTCTGTATTTTTATTTTTACCTGGCTTCTACATTCTGTGTTTCGTGCGTGACAGTCTAAAGAATTTCGTTTCTAACGTTGATAGGCCTTGAAGTGCGGCGGCGAGGAGCATGATGATAAGTTGATAAGGTGATGATAAGTTGATAAGGTGGCCTGTCCCCTCGAATCCAGAAATGTAAAAAACACTGAAGATTATATATTCGGGCACAGCACTTCATCAGAATCGTGTGATAAATATAAAAAAATTCTCGGTCATAGTGTAGCCAGACCTCGAATTCAAGATTCAGTGTTTTTTTTTACATTTCCGGACTCGAGGGGACAGGCCACCTTATCAACTTATCATCACCTTATCAACGAATTTCGTTTCTGTCTTTTTGAAATGTCTAGTCAGCCAGGGAAAATTGCACATTTGCCGATGCTTCTGTTCAGTTTAGGTGCCTGTGTTTCTGTTCACTTAGGGGCTCGAGCCTCCTCGCCATTACCTCGGAACAGCCTACGAATATACGGCTAGTATCGGCTCTCTGAAATTGGGGGAGGGCTTGAGCCCCCTAGCCCCCCCCCCATTGTATCCACCACTCGGTCTGGACCTCATTCTTGCGGCAGTATACCAAAGCCATAACTGGATCCAGGATTTCTGTTGGGGGAAGCGTCAGATCGGACCAGGAGGCGCCATTTTTAGTTGGAAAAAACCCATCAGGTGAGAGCCAATTATTGTCTTGAGGGGCGTCGATGCCTGCATCCTGAGGGGAAAGCAGCGTTTCAGGGGGCGCCATCGACCTTTCAGAGAGATGTCGTGAGAATTTCACGGGGCGCCGAGGGTCGAGCGGAAGGGGAGAGTTGGACAAGTGCTCACAGATCCGCTGGATCCGCCCGTGATTAAAGAATCCATGTCACGGCTCAACTCCATTCTCTCTAAGTATTGCGCATCCATTACTACGGCCCAATATATTTGGTGCAGTGAAGTGGGCTCACGCCCCTCCGAGACCATTCGGAGTCAGCAGCCGATGGTCTAAATGATCTGACCTCTTCCATCATTCATTATTGGCATTCATCTGCAGTGGGCTATCCATCCCCGGTCAGAGCTCTCAAAATCATTCATTGGCCTCACCGGAAACAAGTATTTACCTCAAGATAAGGAAGTTTTCCCAAAACGAAAAAGGTCGTTGGCGTCTAACAAGAAGTAAAATGATGTCCCAAAGAACAGGGTAGATCGGAAGACAAACTGAACAATTTAAAATTACTACCCCATATCGTATTGAACGCATTAGTTGAGCCTCAATAGTCTCAGAGCGTCAAAGAGTCTCAGTTTTGAAAAAAAATTGAATCTACTGGTTTGCGAAATTTCCCCAATTATGCTGTCACAAACAAGTTTTGTTAAACTCTGCCCCGGCTGAAATTATAATCCAAGATGCTCCAGGCCTCTCACGCTGCAGTGATGAGTCCGAAGGCTGGAGACCCCTTCCACCTTTACTGCCCTGAGATGTTACCCAGCAGCAGCAACGGGTTCGGCGACCTTCACGGGCATGTTTCTGGCCTTGAGAGACAGGCGATGCAACATCCGTGCCCCTACACGGGATTTATAATGTATGTATATGTATCGTACAGAAAAGCAAGAAAATGGCATATTCAGACTGCGGAGACATGTTTATACGAATTTGTGTTTGATCAGGTTACTGTACAGAGCCGCTATCTTGAAATAGGCGAGGCAAAACTAGACTAGAGGCGTCGCCACGAATTTCATTTGCCCATGGGAGTTAGATTCTAAGGGTCCTCCTGTCTTTGGTCTCGGGGTCTCCAAGCATTGGGGTTCTCGACTTTGGGACGGAGTATATTTATCTTGTAGCTTATGCAAATATAATAAATCTGCTTGTGCTGTTTTATATTCGGTTGTTTGATATTAACACGCGCCCCGCTGGGATCCTTTGCATGACGCGCCCTCCGTATCTCATTTCCCACGAAAGCTAAAGAAAAATTACGGGCGGTGTCCGAACGCTCCTGACGAGACGAAGATTTTAATAATAGATTTTATAAGAAGAATTTTTACATCAGGTCAATATTGAGGTCAGCCTACGTCAAACAATGTTCCATAGGCTTACAACAGAGCAGTGTACGTTTCCCATCTAGATCTACCCTCAGGGGAGCTAGAGCAAATCTTTATGTATCAATGGATTTCTCTCATCGCGGCAAATCTAATGATGTATAATATTACCATGCTAGGTCAAATAGTGAAAATGACCTGACCTCGAGCTAGGTCAGGATCACAGAGTGATCTGGTATGGTCATGTTGCATATCAATCGACTCCCTGTGACAATATAAGCACAATGCAAGCAAAATGAGAGCTTTATCTCAACTCAATAAGAAGTTATTGGCAAAACAATCACTCTATGCTCCCGTGACCTGGCATGACCTTTGAGAGGTCAGATGCTCAAAAAACTCAACTTTATGGTCAAGATCGTGGTAAGAATAGACCTTTAGAGGACTTTCAGCTTTATCTATCCAGTATTTACTGAAAACAAGCCCATTCTATTTTCCACCATAGAATTATAATGGGGCGACCAAAAAATTGACCCCACCTTGGGTCAACAATATCGAAATTCCGAGATAGAAGATTTGTAGACCCTGATGACCTTATCATATTGTGGAAGTTTCAAACTGATGAGTTTGCTGATGTTCCCTGGGCGCGGCTTCAAACTCGTGATTTTAGGTTTTGAGGTCGGGTCACTTGACCTTGAAAAGCTCCTCGACCTGACATGACCTTAACTAAAAGTTTTGTCAGATGTGTAAAATTGATCAGGGATAAGGTACTGGAAGTTTCGCTGCTCTGCGTCTCATTTTTGCGTTATCTGGGGAAAACCAGGAGGAGGGCGAATTTCGCCCCACCCCAGCGGGGCGCGTGTAACCAATAATTGCGGTGGCTGCTCGTTTGACTGAAGGGCTCTGGGTCTCCGTGACAAGTAGATTGATAACTGTACTGAGGCTCAGACTAATAAAAGCGAACATGCAGCAGCCCGGGTAAAAATGTATATAAAAAATTAAGCCGATTTAAAAATATTTTATATCAAGAAAATCTCCCAAACAAAAACAACGCCAAGAGCACTAATATGATAACCTTGACCCAAGGATTCAAATTACTTGGGATTTGACCTTGTTAGGTCACAGAATAGCCTCGACCTTAGGTCAACACGCACATTGACATAGGGGAGGATACCCACCCCTCGGGTTAATTGCATGAAGAATAAAAACGGTGGTGCGTAGCGCGGCGCACTTTGCGTAGCTTTTTGATGATCATTTTTACAAAATCTGTCAGAATTTTTATTTCGGGTCATTTCAGGTCAGATCACCATTGCATATTCAGTCCCCTCACATCTAAAAGTATAATATAGTTTAAGTATGAACGGGGATAATTTCGGATCCGAATTTCATATTACGTAATGGGGACTACTGGGTACTACAACTGGTTATTTGGGATTTCTTATATCAATGAACTAGCCTCAGGTACATGCCGTCTTTTTTCCAATGTAAATTCATGGAAAATGGTTTCAACTGAATGACTTAGTAATGGATGGAGGAAAAACATTTATTTTAACATCCATAGGATAGCAGTGGGCCTCCGAGCCACTCTTCGCCTGGTGGGGAATGTTCAATCACCCCCCACATCGCACTCGACTTTTATGCGAAATAACGAAAAAATGTGAAAGCCTTTTAGATAGCTCATACAAATTCATGAAGAAACTACATGTGTCAATTTTTGGCTCAGGTCAATATTGAAGTCATGGCAGGTCAAAGAAGATGGCATGTTAGAGAAGAGTTTCCGGACTCTAGCGTCTGACAGAGTGTAGTTAGAATCATATTTAGGCACCATTTACTTTCTCTCGTTACGACGAATTAAATGGTGTATAATATGACAATGCTAGGTCAAGACATAAAAATGACTTGACCTAAGGTCAGGTCAAGGTAACTTTCCAACTTAGCATAGTAAATATGCATATCAATCGACTCACAATAGCAATCCAAACATGATGGTATCAAATTAAAAAGCTTTATCATCATTTCCTGCAACGTTATTGACCCAAGCCTAAAATCTGCTTAAGTAGCCCCAGATGACCTCTCAAACGCCACAGGTAAAAAATTGTAACATGAACCTGAAAAGGGACTCAGGACACTACGATTTAGAGAAAATGAAAGTATTTGCAGCTGTATCTACAGAAATACAGCAAATTCCTGTTTTCCCCATGCATTTCCAATGGAGAGGTCATTGTCTGTACCTGACCCTAGGGCATCGATATCGAAAATCCCGGAATACATTTTGCAGCACTCGGTGAACCCATTATGTGGTATAAGCTTCAATCTGATAGATTCACCCATTTCTTACTTATGTCATTTAAAAAATTGGAGGTGAGGTCACTTGACCTGCACTGGTGACCTGACCTGAGATGACCTTACCCTAAAAGTTTGAGGAAAGTTGCGGAATAGATCAAGGATGACCTTTGCCAATTACATCGGCGCTTCGCGCCGCTGTTTTTTTCATGCCGCCGGAACAACTCGAGGAGGAGTGTGCAAACACCATCCCCCCCACTGCACCGGGGCGAAGTTTAACAATATTTGGTTTGTCATATCCTTGCAGCTCTAATGACTTACATTATGACCTAATTTGACCATGACCTGACCCCAGGCCAGGTCAAGTCCTAGACTTGACCCAGCGAGTACATATCGTTTATAATTCGATTCGGCTGTGAAGACTCCAGCCGTCGACATGTTTTCAATAGAGATATTTGGAGGGGCTGTCTAACGCTGTTCACCGCTGTTCTCTATCTAGCGTGGTGCTCGAGATTTCAATTGACACCGGTACCTTCTCCCTTTTCCCCGCCAAAGCGAAGTTGGCTCAGACCCCAATCAATGTGTATGTTAAGGTCAAATAACGTTTTTCAAGGCATATAGAATATCTTAGAATTGTTAGGTTATGCTCGTCTCTTCTACATAAAATTTAATGTTGTAAATTGTATCGTTAAAAAATTTAGGTAGACAAAAGTAATTCGAAAATTGGGACACTTGGTCACCTCTGTTGGCCTTTTTTTAACCTAGCCTTAAATGTCTGCCATTTGATAATTTGTTTCCTTCCAAGAGCTTTAATATGATGCTAAAAAACTTAACCCGCGCCCCACCAGGGGTCCGGCGTCACCTTCGCCCCACCGGGGGGCCATCGATGCCCCCATCTATCTCCGAAAAATATGAGCGTTAGCGCAAATGTGCAAAGTGCATTAGAAAGCTCGCGTGAATTCAGTAAAAAATTACTTCACATGTTTTAGTGCTCAGGTCAATGGTTTGACCTCCAGAGGTCAAATCAGGTCAAGATCGGCTATTTTCACTCAAATATGCAATGCTTAAGCAAACTGGGCATAACTCTTATGCCATTAGAGTCATTGAGATGTGGTAAAGTCCATTGGATAGAGCAATGCCAGACCTTTATCCACTATGTGCAACATAATGACTTCCCGCCAGTGGTTTGACCTCCAGAGGTCACATCGTGAAATATGACCTGAGGTCACGAAAGATCAGAAGGTGACCTTGCCGTATATTAAACGAAAGCCAGTGACGAGACATACACGATAGCGTTTCATTCAGCACTCTAGCTTATATAGGTCAAACTTTATTGTCAAAATACTGTTTTCAACCCTGGTGACCTTGGATGACCTTGGAGAGGTCAATGGGAAAATATTGCCCCTGAAATCCGTGAAAGGGTGTCCAAGAACGCTTTTCTGATCAAGCCGAGCATTTTAAATCGTTTTTGTGACTTCTAGATCATAAGACAGCTTTTCCCCATGCTTTTTGAATGGGAGAGGTCACTTTGTGACCTGACCTCAGGTCACGAAATCGAAAAATCCCGGATATACATCCTGTAGAACCTGGAGGGGTCATGAAGTGTAGGAAGTTTCAAACCGATCGACTTCGAAATGTAGCTCTTACAGAGCTATAAATTTGAAGTGAGGTGACCTTGGTTAACCTCGTCTGGTTACCTGACCTTGGGTGACCCGGGGTAAACAATTTCAGGGATGGTGGGAAAATTATGCAGTGAGAGGTAGAACCCTCAAACGCGGTGCTGCGCCTCGTCGTTTTTCTGGTATCCCGGAAAAACCTTACGGGGGGCATATCGCCCCGGTGGGGCGAGGGTTAATATGATTCTTAGGAGGCAGATTACATCTTTGTTTAATCTGCCTCTTTTGGAAAAAATCACTGTCGCCCTGCAGGGGCTTAGAATTGACCTCATAGCTTGGTAACCTGGCCTGACCTAATATAAATGTGCTGCCATAAGTTGAGAAATAGATTGCCTGACGGGCGTGCGAAGCAGCGCGTCTCATAATTCGATCCGGCTCTCGAAATCATTCGCAGAAAACCGAGCAGAGGATCTGATCGGACCGCCCAGGCAATGAAGGGTTAAGATCTTTAGCATCATCCTCCCACCTGTGCAGCTGACACCTTTGAGATCCCTGTGGCTTCTGCCCACCAATTCAGAAATTATGTGCTGACACCCATGAAATGGAATCCAGGGCTAACAATGGCAGACCTGAACAGTGGACGCCCACAGGACTTCGTGCATTTGACATTCAAACCGCAGCCCCGCAAGGTAAGCGATCGGTAGCAACGACAGCCGATCCAAAATGCCACCGCTGGCTGTCAGGGTGGGCTCGGAACTGAATGGCCCCCAGTTAAGAGCCGAACAGATAGTAAATGCAACTCAAAAGTCCACACTGAGGCGCTGGGAAAATGTCTGCACATTGCTATATATTGGCTAGAGGTATGTTTTCAAGGTGTAGTGGAGGTATTCACCAAATTGTGGTTTGCAAGCCCTATCTGCCAGTAGGTTAATAAAGCTGCTATCGGCGGTACGGTTTTTCCGAATTGCGATCATCAGTTACTGATTATCGACGTCACGCTATCCAGACCTCCGTTTTTGGTCCATTGACAACGATAATATTTATAAAACCTTAAAAAAATTATTTCGAAAGAAACAATGTTTAGCCTGCCTTGAAAAGACTAGTTTTATAAAAATCGGACGCGTTTTAAGCGAGTGCTAAATTCGTAAACGTTCAGTGTGCACATTCTTCTTCCTTTAGCCTCAATCAATCGCTGCGAGAAAGATCGAATTTGTGTCGGAATCGGTTGTATTCACAACTACTAAAACAACCTTGTGCGATTTATTGAAACAGACACTGACAGTGTTCTACACTGGACGGTATCGGCCGCAACTCAGATTTAGAGGCAAAGTTCGGCAACCTTTATCAGGACGAGCACTTATTGATGGTCACAGCCCCATACTCGGCCTTTAGTCTCCGTCGGCGCTTTTAAATACATCGTATTTGGGTGGAGGTGTTCGAAAAAATACAAATATAAGGAGGCGAGGGAGAATAAGATGATCTCGGGGAGTATGGGGGCGGGAGAAATGACCCAAGCCAGCAGAGACCGAAGAAGAACTTCGGTGCGTTGACAAATCTGTTCCTTTTCCGCGTGCCTCAGCGGCCTACTCAGAGTTATCAACAAGTTGGATACATGGTGGAATGTCCAACGAGACCGTGGACATAATCTCTTCCCTGCGCGCAACGTTGAGGAGCTGTCTATAATAGAAATTGGAGCACCAGCCACCTTATTCTAGACTCTATTTAACACCAGGAGAGCCATTTTAGCCGTTGCCCTTACAGAGGGGTTGTTGCGAACCCCTAAGCTTTTTTTAACGTTACAAGATGCTTATTCAGGTTACAGTCTTGAAGCTCTGGGTAGCTCCCGGGACATTCAGTGCACTTTTTTAATTGTCTTAAGCTTTCAATGTAATGGAGCTATGACCTCCAAACTGGAGGCTTGTTTGGGGTCATTTGGACGCCAGGACGTTTTCACACGAATGCTGGAAACTCCCGCCGTTTTTCTCTGTTTTTCGTCATGAATTGGCCCTGAGTTCGTGCCGTTGACCTTCCAGAACCACCTTTACCACGCGTTGACCTTTGATGACCTTTTTTACTTTTATTTTCCTTGTGTAGCCCCTGCAATATGACTCGAATAATAACGACAGTGAAAAACATATGTATGCTGTTTTTAGTTCTGAATTGAAATTTAACGTCCAAAATAAGAAACCAGACATATTAGGCAGTTTTGAATTTTGCCCGTCAGTGACCAGTGACCTTTGACCCCATTTCAAGCGTTACTTAGATGAATCACACAGGTGTAGACTTTACCAATCAGAGTGCAGATGTCTTCTAATTACTTTGATGGCTAGATTAACGTGATTTATTTCATAAAATATTAGTCAAGGGCAGCCGAATCGTCGAAATAGGCATTTCAGGTAAGACAAATATATTTGGCCTGACCTAAAATACCTATGACCTGATAACCTAGAGTCATAAAAAGCGAAGTTGATCTCAAGCTCTCGTGACGAGGACGCGCTTGATTTTTTTCTTGCTCTACACGCAGCTCTACGTCAATTAGGGGCCAATCGCGAAATAATATCCGTATACTTTTCATAATTAACACGACACAAGGAGCATGAGGAGGAGCGTGAGGAGCATGATTGTGAGCTGATAGGGGTTTTCTTCTATCTTCTTGAATCTGCAATAGAAAATTGAGTACATTCAGGGTTTATATTTTCCGGCACAGTCCTTCATCACAATCTCCAAGTAATAGATGCTTGCAAAATAATCAACGGCCATCCATCGCCTGACTGCCGCTCTCGGATAGGATTCGCATAATCAAGACTATGATGAGGGGCTGGACCAGAATATTTAATCCCTGAATTTACCCACTTTTCTATTCCAAATTCACGGAGCATGGTGAAATATAATATGGTTAACATACATGTCTTTGAAGAGTACTAATGAACATACAATTTGGAAGGAAACAATAAATTTCAATGATATGAAATCATTGAATAAGTAAAGTTCAGTAATGAAATAGTCATGTTCAATGACTAACACATATCTCCCTATGTAATTGTGACCATAACAATCATAATCATCATGATAAGGTATGTTTTTGACATTCGTCAGCTAACAAGGGCTGCATTTAATTTCATATTTTCTGTCTTCAGTTCTTAAGTTCTCTGTTTTTACACAGTGGAACAGTTTCTGGGGCCAGACAAAATGCACAACCAGAGTTGTTGGTTGAAAATAAGTTCAGCAAGCCGCCAAGATGCCTAGTTAGTACCCAGGTGATCTCTCTGGTAGCATTAGTACCGTCCTCGTCAGTAATGCTGTTTTGCGCTCCTCCCCACTGACAGAGATTAATCAGGGGCTGACAAGATTACGGGCCGAGATGTCTTCAATTGTTTCTGTGTTCCCCATCAAGCATGAGGAGTCCCAGTGATCTAACCGCTCGACTTCCTACTCCTGTGTTGCTTGGCAGCGTGCGGTCTACTGGTGGAGGAATGCTTAGCGTAAATGTGTACAGGTATATATGAAAATGCGTAGATGAATTATTATTACAAACATATACTAAATGTGAATCACTTCTTGAAGGTTTATAAGCAAGCGATCTCAAAAGATTCACTGTGTGCTTTAAGTTCTTGTAGCCAACCAGAACTACCATGATACAGCCCTTTCTAGACAGAAGTAAGATAACAAAGGTAGAGTTTCCATGCCATCAGAAGTTCATGCCATGTGTCACGCTGAAGCTTGACTCAACTGCCACACAATCCGAAATTGCTTTGACAGATGTTTCTCTGAGTGTTCTCCTTACCTTCTCCAGCAGGCAGTACCACTGTCGCATGAACCGACTCCAGTAGCTGACGGCGATGTTCCTGCTGTTGCTGACCTGGCCTGTTGTCCTCTTCTCTCTGGCTACTTCTGGCACGGCCGGCTTCCAGCCAGAGCGTCAGCTACTGCGACCACGACAGCTTAACTTCTTTGGCTCTCCGCGGGGCACCGGCGCTGCTGAAAAACGGCAAAGAGAGCGCACCTTCTCATCCAACGCCCTCTATGGCCGGTACGCGCCCAGGGAGCCAACTTGTGAGCAGCTTCGGGCCATGTGGAAGCTCTCCCACCGGCAGCATCGTAACATGCGTCTCCGGAATAGCATATCTCGCTACCAAGAACCCTTCATGCTTGGACGCGTGCGCAACACGCTTCAGCACAACCCGCTATACGACGCTCCGCGACCTCGACCGATCCCTGCATATGGCACAGTGAGGCATACTCCAGGTCCTTCAGCAGACACAAGTCGACCTCAGCCAGCCGCCATCAAGGAGCTGGTGCGCCTGATGCCACCAGCAGCCTCATCGTCCCTCCACGGAGGCGGAGGCAGAGGGAGGCCGGACAAGATTCGCCAGCTGGTCAGGATGTTCGGCAGTGGTAGTCTGGACAAGCCGCAGGGTATCGCGGGCAACTACGGCAGGGTACACCACTACCCGCGCCCCAGAAAAGACGGGTACAGCCAGCAGAGGTCCCTGGTTCGTCCGTGGCGTCAGGCGAGTCAGTCTGGCATAGAGAAAAGAGAGATCATTGTGAAAGAAGAGGATGGCGTCCGGAATGGTGGTCAGGAATCGGTAAGTGGATGATTGTTGCTTCCCGTAATATTATAACGGTGGTTCCAGTATTTTTAGTATCTTTTTTCCTCTTGCTCCCTCCTCTCTATCTCTCTATCTCTCCCCTCTCCCCCTCTTTCTTTCTCATTCTCACTCGCTGTTCATTTTTTATACGCCCTGAATATGAGCTTGTTTTTCTCTTCGCGCTAACCTCGGGCCTACAGCTCCAGATTGGACTTTTGTTTATTGACTCTTGCCATTCAACTTGTTTGCCATAAAAAGTTACAATGGACCTCATTTTTCTCACGCTTGGATATTGCAAAACTGTTTGTTCAGAACAATAAAACATCTTCATGTTGCAAACTGAGCAACTAGCGCAGAAAATGAAAAACAGGGAGTTTATAGACTGATAAGATCACGATCAGTCTATTATATACACCACGAGAAAATAAATACGCCTTATCTTAAGTTATTTGCTCTATCTCATTCCGAAACAAAGTCTTATTAAGCCCCTATGAATAATTTTAGAATTGAATAATTGCTCTGAGAGAGCTTTGTAACTTTACCAAGCTTTATAGAGATGTTATTTATAGCATTTACGTGCTCTGTTTTTTCTTGTTGCTCCATCCATCGACTGAAGGGAGTCATTTGGCAGTGTCGAACATCAAGCGCTTCTGATAAAGTGGTTTCACGTGCTACACTTAATGTGTGTCCCCATGCTGAGCAGCGCTAAAAATCTGAAGCCGTTCTAGACGCTCTTTGAGGTATGAGCAGATCCGAACTATTTCAGATTTTTTATGAGATGGCTGGCTCCCATATGAGAAAAATCATCGCAAAAATAAGCGTTTCAAAGCCCATCATCAGCGCGACGATACGGAATTCAGTACTGCGATCTGTCTATTGTTACAGGTTTGATATTTCTCATCGCTCTGTTTTGTCGATCATTTTCACAAGAATCCATCTCCGTTGTTTCAGATGTCCGGTGTGTAAGTCACCCCACCAGTCCGGTTTTGGGCCGGACCCGGTCTTCACTCACCGCCCCTCTCACCCTCTCGTCCGTCACCCGTGGAAGCTGATGCCCGGGGCGCCGCGCGGCAGCCATCTCAGCAGCGATCATTTGAGACACTGAAGCGAACGGTCGGCCGGATACGACCTCGCTTCCGGGTGTCTCCAAAGACGAACGCCCGCCCATCCCTGCAAGCGACAGACTATTACCGCAGCGGTCTAAGTTTGATACCTGCGCTTGAAGCCTCTCCGAGGCGCTGGGACTAGAGACGGGTGGCAGTTGCTTCTGTCCGACCCGGCAATATGGCTGCCTCCTTCAGGCTATGGAGGCTGTGTAGATGAGCGACCCTTACCTGCCCCTGTATGTGATGACTTTATCTCCAGCTGAATTGTAACTTTACACGAGGCAGAACTATGGCTCTGCAGAGTCGCTTTATTCTTAGCGAGCTATATGTACCTCAACCCCACAAACTGTCAGCATATCTGGCATCGTAAATGTGCCACAGAAGCGGGACACTTTTCACATATCTTAGCATGCCACACGCCACATTCATCACTTTAGGCTCCCAACAAGAGCACGTATTTTATTTAGGGATTCAAGCTTCGCTTTGAGCCTTTTGAAGAAGACTTGTGCCAGCGGTAGGTGAAACCAATAGCTCTGAACCCTTAGCTACCGCCAGGATGACTGAGGGATGCCCATGTTGTTATGGCGTTTGCCTGGGTTCTTGAAAGTTGCGAATTTAAGACACTGAGGCACACACAAGGCGGCTAAGGGATTATTCCAGAGTGGGTTTGCACATATTTTTATAACTTCTTAAATGTGGTGGTGGTAGTAGACAAAAACAGATTGTTTAAATCCTCGGAATGGACAATTTCACCAGTTCAAAAACTATGGTACGAATCCATTTTTCAACGCTTGTAGGTCAGACGGTTTTGACGCGTTTCCCGACTTGTTCTCTTCAGAGAGAACAGCTTGAGCTTAAAAGCTGCAACACTCCAGAGTAAAAGTATGAGCCATAGTCTTATAAAGTTATGGTACACTATTAGTGCTGGTATCGAATAGCTACCAGTTTAGAAGAATGAAAATATTTGATAATTATAGCCGAATAATTGTTTCGGCCTTTCTCCAACACTACCGTTTTTGACAATGACAACTCATGATTTCACATTCTAACATTTTATAAGGCAGAACATGATCATCATTAACCCATTCCAAAAGATCGTTATCCCATGCCAAGAGATCATTATGCCATGCTAAAGAAAGAAGTAAGCTTCTCAACCACGCACTTTCCGGAAAAGTTGAATTGCCATGGCTACCGAGTGCACGGGAAGCTTACGAGATATCTACCTCTAACTTAGAAGATAAATTTACATTTGACCTGGCCAGGCCCGACCCAGCTAATGCTTTTTGCCAGCTGATAATTCTGGGAGTAACTGTCATAATAAGATGAAATCTGTGCATCAGCTCTCGCTATCAAAGGGAGTCAATGTAATACATTTTCAAGCTAGTCCTTTGCCTAACATACCAGAGGTGTGCATTTTCCCTAGAGCTAACAACACCCTCTTATGAAAGATTTCGGAGCTCTTTAGCGTTTGGCCAATGAAACATTTTTAGCCGGAATGCGCGTTAGCTTGGATATAGGGGCATTCATTTCTGATTAAGTTTTTACTCCAGTTTCCACTAGGTCGAAGGTGGGTCGAAGGTGAAAGGTGAGTCGAAGGTGGAAGGTGGATGGCACACTGGGGTGGTTACCAAGTTGTCTAACTGTTCATATTTGATTGATGTGCATCCTATAATAACTTTCTTGTCATCGATTTCAAATGAAATGTAAATTTGATGAAATCTCTAGAACCAATTTTAAAATTTGAGCGTTAGTCGCTGATGATTAAGGTCATTCCATTTTCAGGTCCTTTGAGTATTCAAATAAGAATCATACCAGAGGGCTTGACAGCCGCTTCTATCATTTCTGGAAAAAATCGAATATTTTTCGCTTAAAACTCTAGTTAGTTATTAAACAACTCGAGCCAGTGTTCCACCTGAGAAGCGTCTATGAAACTCGAGACTAAATCAATCTTTATTCGTCATAGGAGACTTCTTTATCATCTTTGCTCCAATAACATGAAGCAGGGAGATTTATTTGGCTCGTTCCAGCCCAGTGATGTGTTATGGCTAGATTGCTCGGTGAGGGTTTCGCTGGAAAAATACGCCGAATTTTATGCCAGCCAGTGCTCTCATTCACACTGAATGGCCAATAGTCCAGCCTATTTCCGGTGGGCCGACCCCTGATATTCACTGAGATCAAATTGAAGTATCCCGGGTAAAGTATCACCTCGAGGATGGCGCACTTCTGACAGGGCCACGTGTGGAAGTGTAAAATGCTCGTGTTGTGCAGTGGATTTCAATGCAAAACTGGAACGGAATACTTGGCCCAAATCAATACCAATCAGTGACAAAGCATGCGATTCTTAAAGCTACTTCCAAATTAAGCAATAATTTCAACTAGCAGTAACATTTTTCTATAGCGCGTAAAGTTTCCTCAGGTATTACAATTCATAATAATTGCAGAACCTGATAAGACTTTCGGCAATACGGCAAAACTGTATCTTGTTCTGGACTGAAACAAATCAAATATAGGAGTTAAAATATCTCTAGATAATTCCCTATTTTTACATGTATCAGGAGCTTGATAAAATTTATGACAGCTTGCAAAAGCATTCAAGAATGATCCGAAAAACAGTGTGCCCACATACAGCTTTTATCAAGCAAGCCAGAAAATATATGCTATCGCTCTGGCAGTGAAATAATCGCTGTAATTTCATTTTAAATTGCGTGCGACTTTGCGAGTCAACATTGCCGAAAACAACACAACTTGCCTCATTGAAGCCCCACAAAATCTGCAGACGAACGACGCACCGAGCCTGCAAGAAAACTCCTACAGTGAAGCGAACATGATGCTCTCTCTGGGACACAGTCCTACAACGTTTTCACCCTCTGAGATTTCCCGCCAGCTGTCGCCCGCTTTTCTGAATGGAGGCTGGGGATCAATGGGGGCGCCGCGGCGTGCGGGCGCGCACCGCGCTCAATAGCCCGAGCGCCGCCGTAGCTGGTCCTGAGGCTGCTCCCAGCCGTAAGCCGAGGTGTTGTCGCACACCCAGCAGCTCTTCTGGCTTTTACAAGCGGAGTTTGAGCAGCTTGATGAGAACAGAGATAGCATATGTGTTTTCTAAATGAGCCGGCCGGAAATTACGTCGGCTGTTATTGTCCGCAGGCGGCAGAAGCTGGGATATTTTGACGGGAGCAGTTTAAGCCAGTCACTTCCGGTCCCATTGAAGAAACGTAATGACTGCTACAACAGATTGCGGGGCCGAGTCAGGATCAAAGTCTCTACTGGTTAACTACAATAAAGAGTCGGCATTTAAGACTTGAAAGAGAAGGTAATCTCCCTCCAACATGATGCGCTTTATGCGTGCATTAAATCGCGGTGTGAAATGGGCCAGGCCCAGGCTTTTCTTAGAGTATCTATCTTAAGGACCAAAGTAGGCCGCAGCCTTACTGAGAAGCTGATATAGCCACCTGCCCCTGGGGAAAATTAAAATTTGGGAGCCTGGAAAGTGGGTGGGATTCTTCATTAGATAGCTTGTTTCGACCAACGACGGGACGAGGGCAAGGAACTTTAACGACTGGGTCATTGCAAAAGCACTGTTTGATGAGCCATCAAGCTAAACGCGATTATTTGCTCTCAAGGGTCATTTGCAACCGAGGGAAATAGTTGAACAGGGTGCCACAAAACTTTCCAGACGACTCGTGCCGTCAAATGCACACTCCGGTGCGGTATTTCTAGCGTTGAGACCGACCAGTCTGCACGGGGTGGACTCCGAGCTGGCCAGAGTCTGAACACTGACGATGCGTGCCGTCCACTGATCAATTTTATTTTATAGAAGAAAACACTATCCCGGAAAAGTTAGAAATTTTTCGAAGCGTAAACCATGTCTGCCTGTGATTCTGACAATGGTCCCGATCACTACAACCGAAATATGACTGCCTGGCTCTCTCGTCTAGCTACCTGATCGAAACGCCGCCTTGTAACACGTATCGTCCGAAAACACCGGCAAAAATTGTTAGCCGGCTTTTTTACTTTCGCGTTGTACCTTTGCAGATGGATTCGGCCTGTTCCTGGTTAGAGGCTGTTCGGCCACTGCAGGGTTGCCGCCTGCCGCCTTTGTTCTAGTTGGCCAACGATCTCGACGGCTTTGGGAGCGATCATTGTGCCGGTTAGACTTACTGCATTGACACAGTGCGCAAGGCACGCGCGCCAACAGAACTTACTTTGCGTTTGACAGATGCATTGTTTGGGTACGGGGAGACTTTAATGGCGCATGTAAACATTCCTCGGTCGGTGGACGTCAACCGCCGCTCCGGCCTTGGCAGATCCATTCTAGCATCAGCTTTACGTATCCCGCGTTGGAAAGACTGAGTGTGTAGCTTTATTTCGACTATTTTGACTATTTTGATTTACTTCTCTGGTAGTTTTTTCAGGAATGAAGTCTTGAAAACCAGCCACACACATTTTGACTGATTTTCAACACTAGCAATTTCGTTGGAAACAGTATGCAAATGTTCGACGGCTGCTTTCGCTCACTCATGAATAAACCTAATCTAAATCATAGGAATTAATACATAGTGTGAAGGACTGTTTATGCTTATTTAATACCCGCACTGGACAGGGGTCTGGCACTAACGCGCACTGGAGGGGGGCCTGGTAGGCCCCGTAAGATCTCAAAAAGTAAGAGGCGTAGAAAAACGCAGGTTAGAGGGTGGGTTGGGGCTATGATGATCCACATTATTGCAAATTTTCATTTACCTATGTCAGTATCTTCAAGGTCAAACAAGGTCATAAAGGTCAAGTCTTGGCCATGTTGGGGACCTATTGGGAAATGACATGATTATGCGGGAATTTGACAGGAATAGACAAAAGGAGGACCAGGGTCATAGAGGGAAGGTCGCAATGAATCTTTGGTACAATTTTGGGGTCAAGGTCATTCAAGGTCATTAACCTATGAGGTCACAATATGGTATATTACCTGTAATGTTAACTTTGACTAGGGCTATGACAACTGTTTGGCGGGAAATGAAGATTGACCTTTACCAATTACCTCTGACCTTGACCTTTGACCTTGACAAGCGAACTGGTCCGACCGCGCGATTATGACGATCTCAAAATGCAGGTTTGACTTTGAAGGCCTGTAAGTAAAAAAGTATAAATGATTTTCAAAATTATTTCACCAATCGAGGCGCCGTTAAGTTCTATCAAATATGGCCAGATATTGTGCTTCGGCTACAAGTGGTTCTCCGGCCGCCTTGGAAAAATAGGTGGGGGCCTCGGAGGTCCCCACCTATTTGCGGTCGGACCAGTTTGCTTGCATTGAAGACCGAGTAGTGATGTCATAACGACATATAACCGGGATTATATGTCAAGGTCACTTCAATTGAAGGCCAAGGTCAAAGCAAAGGTCACAAGCCAAGGTCATATCAGCACTTTCCAGGGCATTGACTCCAGTGCATCTGGTCAAATGGCCTTAATCGATCTGACGTATGTTGTGCTATGACATCATAGTAAAGGTACCTCAATGTAAAGTTCAAGTTCAAAGGGTAAGGTCAAAGGTCATTGGTAAAGGTCAACCATCATTTCCCACCAAATAGTTGCTATGGTGCTAGTCATAGTGTACATGATAAGTAGTGTACCATATTGTGACCTCATAGGTTAATGACCTTGAATGACCTTTTACCACAAATTAAGAGAAATGTTTTCTGAGACCTTTGCTATATGACCCCGGTTCGTCTTTAGCTTATTCTCGACAATTTTTCCGCAAAATCACGACATTTCCCAGTAGGTCCCCAGCATGGCCAATATTTGACATTTATGGCCTCGTTTGACCTTGAAGATATTAACTTAGGTCACTGAAAATTGGTCATGGCGTAGATCACCATAGCCCCCATACACCTCGAACCGGCGTTTTTCTGCGCTTTAAGTTTCCGAGATATTAGGGAGACCTAGCAGGCCCCCTCTAGTGCGTGTTAGTGCCAGACCCCTCTCCAGTGCGGGGGTTAAGCTTTGAGCCCAGGAAACGGAACATGACGCTGTTAGAGCAAAATCAACGCCAATACTAAGCTTAGAATTTGTATTATGTCATTCTGCTCTTCTGCTTCTCTGGAACATAGACGTGTTGGCTCCAAACTTGATGATAGCAGGTGTGGTTGGCCGCATTTGAATTAATTACCAGTACACTTACCACTCGCACTGCTTTAGCTATCGCTACCAGGAACGCCTCCAGTGTCATATTTGCGTGACTGAGAAAAAGCAGGCTTCACAACAGCGCTTACGCACTGACACAGCTGACACATCCACACACTCGATCGCCACACAATACTAACTGTGACCCAAGAAAGAGGTTGATCACTGGCTGGTCCATTACGAGAATCGTTGGCGTTCTTATCGGAATTTTTGTGTTGAGGATGATGAGCAAACGCTGGAGATGCGCCAGTACCGCACAGTTCTACGCCACGCTACAGTTACTGTTAACAATCACTGTAGCTGTACCTGTCATCAATGGTGAACGCTAGAACGTGCATCGAGAGACTTTGATTATTGTATGGGAAACATCATCAATGGAGTGCAGATGACCTCCTCAGTAGGGCAGCCGGGGCATCCTACTGCGAATTATCTCGTCAAACATTTTACGATGGTCTTCCAAGCGGGTCCCATGCCCCGGAATCAGGTCTTAGCGCACCCATTAGTGAAGGGCTTAGAATTGCACACCAACACGTGATCCCATGCACTTTGCAACAGTACATAGATGAGCCATAGCGATTTGGAGCTGGCGTTTTGTTGGGGAGAAGTCCACCGATAGGTGTCTGTGATGGTATTAATCTATCGATTTATGACTATCGTAATTGTAGGGTGATGCATTGTAATTGAGAGCGAATTGGGACGTGTGCAAGTGTTGTGCTGTGCTATTTCTCCCGACCGGTGTTGAGCCCAATGCGATCCGAAAGCACAAATGAGAGATGTTGAGTAATACGCGACTGAAAGAGATGACGGAGTTAGGAACCACGCTGAAATCCCTGAACCGTACCTCTTTGTGAACGTTATAGTGATGACCTGGCGGCGGGTTTTGTTTTAAAATGGCTTGAGCCCTGTTTCGTTTATCATCAAGCCTTTCCAATATTGCTGCATGTGTATTTGCGGTCTGTCCTCTGATGCTCGGATATTTTGCTCACTGGAGGGGGTGGGATATCATCGAATATACCTATATACTTATTCTTAGATACCTCCGCAACACTTTTCTGCCAGACAGCAGGTACCCTCCATTACTACCCGTCGCCATGTTCACTAGAGCATTTAGAAAGAGGCCAAGCGTGGTAATGGCTCTGTCTTGAGTGGGTGAGTGTCTCTATTAATGTAATATATGTAAAATGGTAGGATTTCCCTCCCCCTCATCTAAGTGCGGTCCATTGCTTACGATGGGATCAAGCAGCGAGGACAGCGCTTATTTCTAGTCAACGTCCTGTTTGCCGATGATTGGATACCCTGCCATTCAAACCAGAGGCACAACAGGGATAATACCTTAATGGCATGTTGGTATCGCCTTTCAGATCGCTGGATTACACCGAAGAATTACCGGGGATGCCCGAGCAGCCTCGGTAGAGAGGCCCTGGGTACGCACTTTTACGTCATACGCGATCAAAAAGAAGCATGGCGCGATCCACATGAAATATGGCGCGGACCATTGCAATAAAAAAGATTTCTAAGTGATTTATTTTGTATTCATCGTTTACATAAGCTCACACAACTGTTTTCAGTCTTTAAGTTTATTTGTCAAATAACTGATCTCCGATGAAGATATTGTATTTTATTTCCATTGCTTATACATAACTTGTGTACATAAACCCCAAAGTCCTTCAAAAGAGAAGGACCAAGAACGAGTGCAAGAACGTACCAGTCCCCTGGCTACATGAGTCCATTGGTCCGCAGTCTAGCTCGGTACGCAAATAGACTGTACTTATACTGCTCATGTATCCACAGTAAATGATTCCGGTCATTTGTTTACTTTTTGATAGAAACATCAAGGCGAAGTTTGTCCGTCTATATGCTTCTATCAAATGATCAATCTCCACTTTTTCAATGGGATTTATTTTCTGGTGGTCTGAACCACCATTGAGCTCAGCAGAATGAAGACTTAAATGATAAAGAGAGGGCAGGGGAGCGTCAGCGGAACAGCCGACAGCTTTAGCTGCACCACTGACGTCCAGTGTGATTTCACTGTTCATTGTACATATATTTCAACATGAGTGCTACTCATTGTTAGTTCTTAAATTTTGAAATAATGTGCTTGATATGGCTGTTACATTATTGTGCTAACAGATGTTTAGTTTGAATGATATTCAGGTGCACAATATGTTCATGTTTCCATCTCAATGTTGTAAGAACATGGTTTTCTGTGCGCATCTTTGTAGGTTGTGTCACCTGTTGAGGCTGCCTATTTTATGGAATTATTAATGTGCAGCTGTGAATATTCTGGTTGTATTATCTTGACAAAACACATGTATGAGCATCTTAGTCTTTGGGCAAGAAGATACATCAGTGCGCAGGTAGCGGTCAACATTTGGGCGGAAGCTCTAAGCCCTCCTGCGCTGGTGAACTGGGTCCTCCCAGGATAGCTAAGACCTGACAAATACACATTTTGTTCATGTTGTAGGCACAGTCCTGCAGAATTGTAGGGCCCTAAACAGAGGAGTCACGTTTAAAGCTGTGTCGCATGCATGCATCCAATTTTTAATCGCAAGGAGCCGCCCATAAACTACGTAACTTTTATTTTGCGATTTATTATCCCCTTTATCCCATGTATCACCTTTTGATGCCAACGTGTGGCGTTTGATAACTCTGTGGCTGCCCCCCCCGCCGCCACCGCTCTTGGCGCTACGTAATTGATGGACGGCCCCTAATGCATAGTGAGCAGGTGAGATATTGTTTTAGAGACTGCTCTCCAGGGGCCAATGTAGATAGATATATACAATTATGTCTTAAAAAGAGCTGTGTGGTAGACTCCGGGAATGCAAATGGCGTCGAAGGTATCAGAATCAATATATTGGATTTCAAAATGTATTAGCACTGTGTTACAGTGCACATATTAGACTTGCATTTTAAATGTTTCGACGAATGTTTGAAGGCATCTCGACTGTTATTGCGGTGACAAGCATATACAGGCATACAACTTGTCATAAAAGGCGGGGCTGCAGAGTCGACCAAGAGCTCCGAACCGACTCCGGTCAAAAAGGGTTACTTTAAAGATGAGCTTTGTGCTAAAAACAGCCATAAGATCCATGATTATTTTTACCTCGGGAGTTTTCTAGCAGAATTATTGTCCACGGTCAATGTCGGCATTAACAATGAGTCGGTCCGATTCATTTAAGTCATTCACCCTACAGATTCTGGGCCGATGAAAAATCGGGGCAGGGGGTCAACAGGGTCCGAAATCGTAAAACACATAGTTTTCTTAAGAAAATTGACGAACATCGGAGAGTTCGAGGGAAAACCCCCTGCCCCTTCCGACTAGATCCACCCTGGCCTTAGACTACAAAGTTTCTGTAGAGACGCGTACCATTATTAAATCCAGCAGTGAACACCGGAACATCTTTCAGGTAAAAATATTGCCCGGAGTCGGTTCTGACGTCGACTAGCGACTCCGCCGCTCTGAGGTCATCTGTCTGCCAAAAACGAGCGACCGTTTGTGGTTAATATGGCGTCTGAGCAGACGCGTGAGTGTGTTGTGTGGCAGTTACTGGTAACGTTTGTCCTTTAGAATTTCTTAAAGTTGATGTCAGCAGTAGTGTTGCTTAATTGACATGCGCACCTGACCATATCCTGAACATCATATCTTGCGTCTTTGTAAATGATACTGTGAAATGATGTGTACAGAGGAAGCCGCTGCTACACAATTTTGAAACCGCCGCCGCTGGTTACGCTATATCTATCCAAAATGCATGTTTGCTACCACTTGAAAAAGTTTCAGTTTATTTGTTTTTGCCTTCAGTATATATATATATATATATATATATATATATCTATATATATATATATATATATATATATATATATATATATATATTCATTTGAACATATGCAAACAAAATAAACTACAAACATATTCATTCAATCGGTTTTTTTATGGAAAAAAGATTTCTTTCAATCTCCATCCCCAGCTTTGGGGGGAGGGGTGGTCGCTTTAAGAGGCTGTTAGTAGCGGTGGCGGTTTTGAATTTCTCCGAGTTCGCTACCTGCTACTCCGCTACTTTTTGACTCTAAAAATTATGCCCGCTAAACCGCTATCACTTCAAGAATCCGCAAGTGGCGGAGTAGCAGAACAGTGGACTGACCTAGCGGATAGCCCTGCTCGTATATTTGTCTCTTCACTTCCAACTTGTTTTCATTTAGACTTGTTCGTGTGATAATTCAGTTACCAAGTCGGTTGTGGCACCGGAATTGTTAGCAGGTCTTGGAAAGGAGCCCACTGTTTGGGGAATGTTTAGCTTCTGAGTTGTGATGGTATCCGTCAGCTGTCCCGACCTCTGTCCAGGGTCTGCGTAATCACTTCTGAACACCGGTGTGTCCAGCCAGTGTGCTGACGACGCTCTTCTGATGTGTACGTTATAGTTGTGTGTTGACATGCTGGTCAAAAACATGCTGACGAATTCATGATTATGCTACGAGAAAACGACAATACACATAATTTTATCTGGAAATACACTTTTTGAAATTAACGTTTCCTGTTGGCCCACCCCGAGTAGTGTTCCAATAGGCATATTCTGCTATACTCGGGTTCTTGCATCTGAGCAAGCAGCTATAATAATGGTATCACAATAAATATACGTGCTATGCCACCACATTTGTTAAGGTTCTACCAGACCTTATTTAGTAAGGTCTGGTAGCAAGGAAATGTTTTGGAACACTGTATTTTTTACTTGCTCTCTGGACCGTATATAAGTATTTGAATATCACTTCGATATGTCTGTATTAATCAAACAGATATTTAGCATTTGGGGCTAAGCAAATGGCTCGCAATATCATCTCATCTGCGGCGGATCCAGGGTTTGGTTTGGGGAGGGCTTGGGGCTTGAGCACCTCTCCCCCCACCATTGCTTCGGATCAGCCTCCGCCTCTGCATTTACTAGACACTCTGAAAATTTGGAGGGGAGGGACTTGAGCCCCCTAGCCCCTCTTTCATCCACTAGTGATCATCATGTTGTGCTTACATTCTGTACAGCACAAGTCAAACTGGTTTGGATTGCAACCTTGGATCATCAGTAATTGTGTAGGCACGTGCAGGCAGTGGCGGATCCAGGAATTCATTTCGGGGTAGTTGGCTAGGGGGCTCAAGCCTCCCCACCCCTTGCCTGGGAACGGCGTCAAGCCATGCACTAACTATAGGCACTCTGACATTTCCAAGGGGAGGGCACGAGCCCTCTAGCCCCCCCTTGGATCCACCACTGCGTGCCGTTGGAGCATGCCAACCAGGGTTAACCTCTACTACCCTGGGGTTAACGTTCAGAGACCGCGTTGTCCGTCCCACTACTTAAGGGTTGCAAATCAAATGCTATCTTTTCCTTTTTTACCTTCAAATAATGTTGTAGTATCCTCTCTTGTAACACGCTAAAAAGAACACAAATCATATGAGAAAGCTTTGGCAAAGGAATCCCAGCAAACTGGCTGGGACCCAGCAGACTTGTGCGACTCGCTAATCGAGGTCAGAGCTCAACTAAAAATTCAATCGTTTGAATCTGAGTCAAGTTGATTTGAGTTGAACAAGTTAGACCGGTGAGTTCAGTTGAGTTGAGACGGTTCACTAAATATAAATGAGTTGAGTTGAATTAAATTGTGAAGACAGTGAGTAAACTGAGTCGACAAAAAAGTAAACTCAACAGGTTAATATGATTCTAGATACAAGTTTTTCCTACCTTTTATATGCTCCTTTTGCCTCCTTTAAATACCTTTTTCCTCTAGTGTTTAAGGTGTTTCAATCAAAGTTTCAGTTTGTTTTAGTTTATCAAATAAGTCTTAAGCTTCAATTGATTATTTTAAAGGTCAATCTAGTCTGAAGAAACCCCCTAGGCACAAATAATATACATGTACTCAAAAAATTAAACAGATTATTATCTCTAGCATTGCCTTAAATACTTAAAGCGGTGAAACTGACCGCAAGATAAATTTCAGATATCTAACAAATTATTCATCAACTATATCTAAGACTACTTCTTCACTTGACCACCGCACCACCAGTCGCTGTTGTCGTTGTCCAAGAATAAACACAAATAAAAGTGTGCGCCATTGCTGTTTTCGAAGAAATATTCAACCAAGTAGAAGCTTAGGCCTTAATAGCTCCCTGGCAAAATAAGTGTAGAAAACTGACGATTCAAGAGTTGCAATTTATTCTCCTACATCGGATGCTGTTTCGTTTGTCCTTAATGCACCGTTTGCAGCTGTTTTATGAATTTTGCCCACTAAAAACAGATATTGCTATAAGCGTTGGAAATTTTTTAGATTTGATTTCATTCGAATGAGCCGTTATTGCACGAATCAGAGAAACGAATTCCTGCTGCTGGTTCTGCCTGATGAGAAAACTTTGTTTGGATTCCGTATTTGAAAAACAATTTATTGGCAATTTTCCTATTGAGCCCTGCTGCTATTTTGCAGAGCGATAGGTATGTACTGCATGCAGATTTTCACGCTGAAAATTGGATACATTATTAGTTTTATCAGTTTTAGCACATTGAAATGCAAAACGTTCATACAATTTTAATTTGTATTGGACTTTGTCATATATGGTATACCATTAGGTTTTTTGTAGTTCTTGTTATCTGCAATGACAACTACTCCAGTAATTATAGCTTAAATTTTTATTAAGTTCATGGCCTAGGAATGTTTAATTTAACAAAATTACCTACCACCTTCCTTTAGCAGAAATTTAAAGCAATACTTATACCATGCTTACAGACGCAATTTAGGTCATGAGCTTTTTTAGCTTCGACCTTTTCTGATAATATGAAAGTAAAATTATTTTCCTATGCTTGGTGTAATCTTAGTCTTTCTGGGTGCCTTTTAATTCAATGTATGTACCTAGTTTAATATGTAAGGCTCCCTCTAGAAATCATTACAGCACGGTGTGGCAGGTATAACTGGCAGTGACAATCTGGAAGAATAAAGAAAAATCAATAGCTGCTGGTTAATTATTAACCAAAGTTTGTTTGCCGATTAATTATTTTTCATCCATTTCTCTTGAGTTTCCTGTATTCATTTATATACCGCTTGTATTTGTACCATGTTATCTTTATCTATTATTCTTACTATGTATTTATCATTCATTAATGTATTTTATTTTGAAACCGAGTCCAAGTTTAAGCTGAGTTGAAGCGGGAGTTCAGTCGGAATTTGGTTGACGGGATTGCAGATTGGGTCGGAGTTGAGTCGGCTCACTGAGCTCTTGACGGTGAGTTGAGTCTGAGTTGAGTCAAACGCTCTCGGCACGGAGCTGAGCTGAGCCAACTCAACAAAATTCTGAAACGCACACCTCTGAATCCCTGTCACGTCTGCTGCAAGAAGCATGCAAACAGTAGGACGTCTGAGCACTTTTGCCCAGATGCCGCTTCTCAAACACAGTTTTAGTATAGATGTCGCGGCTGTCGCGGCCAACCGGCGCCGGCCCGCTGCGGGGGGTGGGCGGCTGCCTCCTCTCGCCGGCCCGCACCTGTTCAGTTCGGTGTCAGCAGGGAGCGTGGGTCGTCTGCTCTTTCCAGCGAGGTCAGGTGTCCCGCAGAGTCGCTGGCACCGCGTGTAACTGTCCGTGTGGAGCTACTGGAGATCGGCGGTGCCAACAGGTGAGGGACGCCTCAGCGGGCCCGCAGCTCACTGAAACCGCACCTTTTCATTTGTTCTACATCTGAGAAATGTGGGGAGTATCAATCTATATATTTCCCACACAACCTTATTTGTGGTATCCTTGTCAAATTATGATTTCGGATATTTAACTGCCATGATATTTATCCACTTGAATAACAGTTTTGTTTCATACGATTTCTTAGCTAAATGTGGCATAGCATTGTAATTTTTATTTTCTAGGCCTTCCTTGTATGTGATAGTCTGATATAAGTAACCAACATGATATTGCTTGAATGTGACATCTGAGTAGATGGAGACACAGCTTAAACACAATCTAGGCATTTTTGTTCACCAGCTGGGCCCTGAGTATGAAAAAAGTTTTTCAGCCAAAACGAAAAAGAAGAGAGGAGGCCGATGGTTTCTGGGACGCAATATATATCATGAAAATAATCGACACTGTCTGAAAAGACCATGCACTTTTATATCTATAAAATGATCTGACAAGGATTTGGTGTTTATCGTAGCAGCTTAAATGGCTATAAAATCACAAGGCAGTAAGTATATTTATACGTTTTTATGACTGGAAGTCCGCGACTGGCGCACGCTTACATCAGACTTCCATCACAGATTATTGCAATAGTAGGGTCACTGAGGAGGGGCGTCGCCATCGGGGCCGGGGGGAGCATCCTTTCCCTCCACTCTTGAAAAGTGGGGAGGGGTCTGGTCCTATCCCCATCTTTGGCCAGGAACACCTTTAGAAACGGCAAAATTTAGGAAGGACGAAAATGCTGCTTTTACTGTTTTTACGAGACTACACCGGCTTTTAAAGCGACACAAGTTTTGTACTTTCCTTTCGATCTGACCGAAGACACGGATAGATGGACATAGGTTAATCTGTGTCGATGCCCCTGCGTCGAAGTACTCTCGAGCTTCGAAAGCCTCACGTGTCCTCCGGAACGGCAAAGCTTCAAAACTTGTTTTGCGGTGCAGCATAGCTGGAGGCATGTAAGACGGTACAGTATAACTACAGGTGAGACCTGACGGCACAGCATAACTACACTTCAACGGAGCTCAGGGTCCGAGACCCCGTTTATCAGGCTTCCTATGTTGTATTTCTGCATTGGAGTGGTGTTACAGTTTACTTTACCGCAGCGACCATCCCCGCCCCCGGCGAAAACCACCGGCAATATGACCGAGAAAGACAGCACCTGCGGTACAAACTCGGCAGGGGCCACAGTTACACTACAGATGACACGGCTGAGAGGTGTCGACCCACCTCAGCGGTGTCACCGGCGCTGCAGCCTGGCGAGGGCTGCGTTTACACTACAGATGACACGGCTGAGAGGTGTCGACCCGCCTCAGCGGTGTCACCGGCGCTGCAGCCTGGCGAGGGCTGCGGTTACACTACAGATGACACGGCTGAGAGGTGTCGACCCACCTCAGCGGTGTCATCGCCGCTGCAGCCTGGAGAGGACTGCGGTTACACTACAGATGACACGGCTGAGAGGTGTCGACCCGCCTCAGCGGTGTCACCGGCAGGTGCAGCCCGGCGAGGGCTGCGGTTACACTACAGGTGACACGGCTGAGAGGTGTCGACCCGCCTCAGCGGCGTCACCGGCAGGTGCAGTCCGTGACCCCGCCGAGCACAGCAAGCCAAAGTGTTGCGGTCGGTCCCGGCTCTACCAGTAGTCGCTTCGCAATAGTTCTTGCCGGAAGCATACCTTTAGTTAAGTTGATAAAGTTCTTCGCTTCTACAGCTTATCAGGTCAATCGAGAAAAACGCTGAAGTAAATTCACCATTTTTCCGCCCGAAAACAGCTGAGTCACTGCAGTGCATACCTACATAAAAATACGGGGCAAGGCATCGTCTCCTGGAAACACGTCATCCCCCCAGCCAACGATTTCCCCTATAACCAATACGAAAAAATAAAAAATTGGTTCACATTTACTGGCTTGTCTATCCCTGCGATTTAATCGCTAAAGCGGTGTACACAAAATTGTCCCCAGCTTCTTCCAAGATATGCAGCTCGTCACACCTCAAACGAGTTTGAAATGAACAATTGATGAGGCGATCACACATAAATTAACAATCCGAATTCCTGGCTGAGCGAGTTGAATGGCTTGACAAGCGCGATGGAGATGGGCTTGGCGTACACACGCAGTGGGGATGAGTCCTATATGTATATGTTACAGTTAGTATGCGAAATCCGTTAGTTTACATATAGTCAGTTAGTATATATATAAGTAAAAAGAATATAGCTTCCGTTTGGTGCTAAAGCGTTCTCTCACCCTTTGTTCTAGATGAATTTGGGAGGAAAGTATTCAGATTGAGATTACACTGTGTCTTAAAGGGAATGTGGTACTTTCATAACGTGATTTTGATCGAGATAGCCAAGTTGTAAAGCAAGTCGGAAAACCCGGTACTCAATATATCATTTGTCTTGGAACTCGAGATTTCTGTAGAAAAAAAGCTAAAACCTATCTGCAATGTACCCCTCATGTACCCTTAGCAGCAGGCCACAGTTGTTATGGCTGTTGGTGTGACGACATATGCTGACGTCACGATGAGCATCAGCCAATCGAAGCTCTTGAAGCGTTTCGAGTATGGTAGTAGTTGCCAGATCATGACATCATCCACAGACAGATATTTATTTATTTTCCTAGAGGGTATTTTAAAAATCAAAACATCGAGCTTATTGTACATTTTTCAGAGAAGTCATGAGTGGTTTCATTATTTTCGGCCAAAAGTACGTCTAATTACACTAAATTCCAGGATTCGACCAAGGTGTCACATTCCCTTTAAGGTATGTTCATGTTTGGAAAATACACTTATGAGTATGAGTGTGCCACAGACTGCGTCTTTTACAAACTGGGACATTCTACTCTCAGCTGTGTCACCTGTTAATTGAAGTGATTAAGACCCAAACCATGATAGATGAGGGGACTTTTGTTATAAAAAGCTAAGCGAGATAGTTATACAATATTTTGTAGACGTTTGGTGTTAAAGAAGTCCGGAGACTCTGTATTGAAGTTTCTCCAGTCTCAGGCAGTCGATTTTATCATACAGAATGTCGGCGTAATAGGGTGAGGCATTACGTACGTCATGTGAATTTGGTTGGAAATGTCTCTAGGTAGAAAAGGGGCAACCAAATACAAGGGGCCACGATGAATATTTCCTTTTATGGCTTCTATTTCATGTTCATGTAATCTTAGATCGTTGAGAAGAACCAATCTTTTGTCCATGTGTTTGCTTATGATTTAACTCGGTTGTTCTTTGAAAATAAAACAGGCAGAAACATTTTCTGAGATCCTTTTTAAGGCCACTACCCACGCACATCGGCAGGAAGAAATGCCCCTCCATACCCTTGCGGTCATTGACTGATTTATTTCAGATTGCACACATACAAAATGGGCTAGTTTCATTATGTTAGTTGACCGTACCACTCCCGCTATTTGCTTCTTTGTTAGGCTAGTTGCAAGCTACCATATCCTAAATCTAGTATTTTCGCACGTCATGGCCCCAACGAAGATATAGATTAACTAATTACTATCGATTAGTTCATGAAGAAAGTCATGTTAGGGTATTAGTGAGTGATTGAATATCTACATAGGTAAACTACATTGCACGTGTTAACCCTCACCCCACCGGGGGCCATCGATGCCCCCCTAAGGTTTTCAGGTTAGCAGAAAAACGACGAGACGCGGCACCGCGGTTGAGGGCTCTATCTTTTACCTTTTTATTTTTACACCATCCCTGGAATTTTTTACCCCAGGTCACCCAAGGTCAGGTCACCAGGCGAAGTCAACCAGGGTCACCTCACTTCAACTTTTGAGCTCAATAAGAGCTACATTTCTTAGTCGATTGATTTGAAACTTCCTACACTTCATGAATTCTCCGGGGTCTACAAGGTGTATATCTGAGATTTTTTTGATTTCGTGACCTGAGGTCAGGTCACGAGGTAACTTCTCTCATTGAAAAAAGCATGGGGAAAAGCTGTCTTATGATCTAAAAGTCACGAAACCATTGCAAATGCTCAGCTTGCTTCGAAAAACGTTCTTGGACACCCTTTTACGGATCCCAGGGGCCATATCAACCCTTTGACCTCTCCAAGTTAATACAATGTCACCAGGGGTAAAAACAGTGTTTTCACAATACCTTTTGACCCAGTTAAGCTAGAGCGCTGAAATAAACATCATCGTCTATGTCTCGTCATTGGTTTTTATTTGATATACGGTAAGGTCACTTTCTGGCCTTTCGTGACCTCAGGTCATATAAGGTCGCGAGGTGACCTGTGGAGGTCAAACCACTGGTGGGAGATCATTACGTTCCAAATAGCGGAAAAAGGTCTGAGATTTCCCTATCAAATGTACTTAACCAGATTTCAGTAGCTTTAATGGTATAAGAGTTATGCCCAGTTTGCTTAAAGGGAATGTGGCACCTTGATCGAATCCTGGAATTTAATATAGTTGGGCGTACTTTTATTAAAAAATAATTAAACCACTCATGATTTCTCTGAAAAATGTATAATAAGCTCAATATTTGGTTTTTAAAAATACCCCTCTAGAAAAAGAAATAAATATCAGCCTGTGGATGATATCACGATCTGGCAACCACTACCATACTTGAAACGCTTCAAGAGCTTCGATTGGCTGATGCTCATCGTGACGTCAGGATATGTCGTCACACCAGTAGCTCACAACAATGGCCGCCGGCAACGGGGGCTGAGGGGGGCTAGTGTCAGGTAGGTTTTAGCTTTTTTCTACGGAAATATCGAGTTCCAAGACAAATGAAATATGGAGTACCGGGTGTTCCGACCTGCTTTACAACTTGGCTATCTCAGTTAAAATCACGTTGTGAAGGTGCCACATTCCCTTTAAGCATTGCATATTAACAAACAGCCTATCGTGACCTAGTTTGTTCCAGACTTCCTAGCTAGACTTCCACCCCCTGACCCAATAATAATCGTGACCTAGCTAGACTTCCATAGTTTGCATCACTTCATGTCCATTACGACGGTGCTTGAAAAGCCACCTCATGTGTGGAAGTGTCCGCAGCTGATAAATAAATAAATAAATAAAAACTTGACCTCTGGAGCTCAAACCATTGACCTGAGCGCTGAAACATGTCAAGTAATTTCTTACTGAATTCACGCGAGCTTTCTAATGCATTTTGCAGATTTGCGTTAACCCACATATTTTCGGAGTTAGAGGGGGCCGTCGATGCCCCCCGGTGGGGCGAAGGTGGCGAGATCTCTTTAAAGTCCTTCAGGTTCCAACTCCTTGCACTCAGCTGCAACGGTAACATCCATCATGATTATCAGATTCTTGTTTGTTCTATCTGAGCACGCCCTCGTGGGCTGCAAGCCCACACTTGAAATCTGGCTGTGCATGGGCGGATTCAGGATTGCCGATCAGGGGGGGCACCTTCGTGGGGAGCACCATCCGGACCAGGGGGCGCCACTTTTGACTGGCAAAACCTATCAGGTGGGCGCAAAATCCTATCGGTGGGTGCCGACTTTCGCATCCTGGGAGTGGGGAGGGGTGGAAAGCGACATTTCAGGGGGGCGCAATTGAAATTTCAGGGGGTGCCGTAACCAATTCAGGGGGCGCCGAGGGCGATGGGGGGTACGTGCCCCCATTTGCCCCTGGATCCTCCCGTGTGGCTGTGTCCATGCTGACAGACACGGACGCTACGTTGAAGGGGAGCACTGGATGTGCACTTGATCTTCCAGAACATTAAAACAAAGTAAATGTGGGTGCGACTAATGAGCAGATTCAATTCAGGCGCTTTCACTTGGAACCGATCCGAATGCACTTCTAAAATACTCGACTAATGACAATTTGTTTCCTAAGTAGGTGCACCGCCACTCAAGTGCAATAGTTTTCCAAGTCTTGATGTCAAAGATACATCACAAGCAGAAATGTTAAGGATCTCCATCTGCCGGATGACCTTTTGCAGCCCGAACGGCGCTTTTGTCCTTCCAATCAGCTTTCTGGGAAGTCAAAGCCTGTCCGGTGGGATGGGGTTGCATGAACACCCCTTCCAGAATCCGGTTTTTACCAGGGAGCCCAAACATGGCAGCTCGGAGCTCTGTCTTACTAAGCATACCCTATGATTAATCACTTGAGTAACTTTAAATAATTGTTGGAGTTTAACGACGCACCAACTGCCAGGGGCATACGGCGTCGCCAACTCTCACCCTGTTGGAAGGGATTTTGGGGATCAGATCGACTTATTCAGAGGCTCCGCCGGGACTTGAACCCGGGACCGGTGGCTTAGAAGACAAGGGTGCTATCCACTAAGCCACCTCATCCCCCTTGAGTAACTTTTTCCATAATTTAATATATGGATCACCTTATGTTTGCAGGCCAGGTCAAGCGACCTTGCCTCTAAAAAATTCTGAAAGAGCCACCAGTGACAGTAGGTTTAATATGTTGGTCTGATATTCATATCGTGTTACATATAAAGCTGGTCTGTGAGTCATATCGCTTATTTATAATGCGCTGTGAGTTGATGATGAGATATTAGCGATATTTCTGGTACCGAGTCGACCTCATCCACAAGCTGTAGTGGCGGAGTCGTTTTAAATCGATGACCAGCTCAGGTACGGGCCATGACCTCAACATTGAACATGGAGAGAAAAACAAGGCATTGAGAAAACGTTTCTAGCTATTTCGTTCCCTGAAATAAGGAAGCTTTTGCAAGCTCAAGTGTTTGATGTTTTCTTGTGCACCAGTGGTGTTATTTCTATGCCGATATGGCAGTCCCCGTGTTCCGAACGCTGCATTCTGCGGGCTCAAGCCCTTTAATATTAAAACAGATGGGCTTGCATGACCGACTGCTCTAGATACGTCGTCTGCAACTCCTACAGTTACCACTCGATGTGGAGGTTGGGGGAGGGGGCATAAAGCTCGCATAAATCCTCTATAAATAATGGGTGTCTTGGTACACGTGAAGTGATGCAAAATGTATACTTTGGGCCGTACTTGTGGGGTGAACTATAGGATTTGGCTGGTCAAGGAAGGATATAAGGGAAGAGGAGGCTGAACATCTCCGGGTAAGTTCGCATAGATGCCCTCCCTTCACTCTGTAAGAGTCCGGTGACAAATATAACTGACCTGGGCCTGTGTAATGCCTACACAGTGCGGTACAGATCATACCCTAGGGGGTGACCTCACAAGGTGATCCAGGCCATGGGGCACGGTTTTTCGGCATGGTTCAGATAAGACATTTGTATTTACTGTCGTAAGTAGCTCCCCTTATTGTGAGCCGCCCCTATTCGGTCAGCCTCAGCCCCCTGATTGAATGATTGGCTGCTCCTCCCAAGTCGCTGGTACCTCTCTGATATTGTTTTTACTAAATCAGGTATTAACTATTTGCTGAGAAGAGATTTCAAGTAGCAGCCACATTAAAAAAACGGAGACCGAAGTCCAAGAAGTGTCAATAAGACAGATATGGATTTCCATACCAAATGTGCAGGACAAAAGCACTACATTTGGGGAGACATATTTGCCAAACTAGGCTCATTTTTTCTTCAAGAAAACTTTTCTGGATCTCATGAGCCAAGTCTGCGTTTGGTCTGCATGGCAGCTTTGAGGCGGTCATCCCTCTCCGCCATAGTCTCAGACTTAGATCGCTCTAGATCCTCTGTTTTCGAGAGATGCTCTACTTGTGTTATAGTTGAGGTTCAACACGTGTATTCACACTCGCATGATGCGTCCATACAAATAAAATATGAGCTTAGATAAAAGATATGATAAACACTTGACAAAATACACTAATTACAAACACTGACACCTATGGTAGCAAAATGCGAATACATATGTCTTCTTCCGACAGCCTGATGTTTTCATGTACTACTTATTTCTTCCGAAAGCAGCCAATCGATTTGCTGGGATTTTGTCATTGCCGATCAGGACTAAATCGATCAGCCCTCCTAAGAGAATGCACCAGCAGAACAAGCAGGTAGTTTCCAGACTCTCTCAGCCACAGGGTTTGCGTAGAGCTAGAAAGTGCAGAATTTTCGTGCCAGAAAACGGCAGTTAAAAAAGCCGATGCCTGAAAATGTTCCACTCTTGAACGTGGTCACTGCTTAAGTTCAAAACGTTGAAGAAATAGGTATGGTAGGTTAGGTAATAGGACCTACAACAGATCAGTCAGGATGAGACAATTAACCTTCGCCCGGGTGGGGGGTCTTTTTAGACCCCCCTCGGGTTTTTCCGCAGTGACCAAAAAACGGCGGCGCGCAGCGCCGCCAAACTTGGTCTAGCTGTTTCTTCATCATTTTTACATCTTTCCTGAAAATTTTGGCTCAAGGTCATATCAGGTCAGGTCACCAAGTCAGGTGAAGTGACCTCACCTAAAAAATACTTAGGACGGCATAACTAAAAGAAGGGTTAATCGATCAAGTTGAAACTCATACCACATCTTGGGCCCACCAGGAGCTACAACATTTGTTCCGGGATTTTTGATATTGGTGACCTAAGGTCATGTGCAGAGCATGACCTCCCCATTGACAATGCATGGGGAAAATCACGAAATGAGCTTTTCTCAGTAAGTATAGATGGAATCACCTTCAAACATCGGTTGCGACTTACTCTTAGCCCATTTCTGAAGCTGATACCAAAATTTTTGACTTGTGACCTTTAAAAGGACACCTTAGGTCAAATAAGCATTTTTTGGTGTTTTTCTCTATAAATTTTGAATAAACTAAGATAGAGCTTTTATTTTGTCACCGAAGTGTTTGTATAGTCACTGGAAGTCAAATGATATACATCATGACTATACCAGGTCAAGTTGGGTCAGACCGTTGACCTGGGTCAGGTCAAATTCTTAAATTTGACCTGGCATAGCAATATCATATATCATTCGATTCGTATTGACGAGAGGATTGCAATGGTGCATAAACTATGGCTGTATCTTGTTTGGTTTGGAAGCTATTAGCGAAAAAGTAAACGCCCTTATGCATGGGTGGCTATGGACATTCCCAAGAATATGCCCAATATTTAGTGACCTGTAGCTCCCTAGGCTTTGACCTGACACGAAAATAAATGCCACTGTAATGAAAGCGCATCTCAAGAGCTTTCGAATGGTGTTAGAAAAATGTTTCTAGCTATCATAGTTTCTGAGATATAGGAGGTTTTCTTAGTACACCTCATATTAGCGATTTTGACCTATTTTGACCTCTGGTGACCTTGATATTGACCTGACAAGAAAAATTACCGAAGTATTTTCGATATTATTTTCGAAGAGCTTTCGATTGCCGTTTTGCGCTTTTTTCTAGCTCTCTTAGTTTTTGAGATCGTGGGGGGTCTTTTTAGCCCCCACCAGGGCGAAGGTGGCTCGTACCCGCCACCGGGGCAAGGGTTAAAAGCGCTTTTACAGCATCAGATCTTCCAAGATGGATTTCGAAAAAGTCTGTAACCTTCAGCTCCACACCAAACCTTTCACTAATAATACAGTAGACATTGAGAAAACCTGGAAGTCTCTCATTTGTCCTGCTGTCACAGATGTAAAGAGAGCTCGGCGCTCTGAAGTCCATATTAGCAAGGAAAATGCCCATCAAGTCGAGTGCTGCTTCCGGAAAGAGTAAGCCGTGAATAGGGACATCGGACTGTGTGTTGAAGCTTTAACATGTTTAATCTATTGATCTGAAATTTGTAGCACATAAGGCAACCAAGGACCACAATATGTGTTAACACGCGCATTGACGGGGGTCTGAGCCACCTTCGCTTTGACGGGGAGGGCGGTACCCGCCCCCTAAGATATCGAGAACCACGGTAGGTAGCGAAAAACGGTCAAGGGCGTTGGATAGCCCATCCACTTCTCCATCGAAAATATTTGAACCATTTTTTCAGGCCAAATTTAAGGTCACTAGAGGCCAAAACATGCCGTAATAATGATAACACGTAAATGAAGTTTTTCGGCCATTACATCTGAACAAATAAAGATAGAGCAAAAAGAGTTGAACTATATGAATCCTCACAGCAAGCCAAATCGAATTATATATAATATGACCTTACTAGGTCAAATCAAGGATTTGACCTGACCTAAGGTCAGGTCAAGGTCAAATTAGGCAAAATTCATATCATTAGAACTTCAATGACGATTCAAATCTAATGCAGATAAAATAAACGCTCTATATGTATTCATCACTAAGTTATTCAGTTAAAACCATTTTTCCCACGTATTTCCAACAGAGAGGTCATGCCTCGTACCTGACCTTAGGTCATCGATATCAAAAATGCCGGAAAATATTTTAGAGAACTCGGTGGGCCCATTATGTGATATGAGTTTCAATCAGATAAGTTCACCCTGTTCTGACTTATGATATCTTAAACTTTTTTTAGGTCAGGTCACTTGACCTGTACTGGTGACCTGACCTGAGATGACCTAACCTTAAAATTTTCACAGAAGTTGTAGAAATGATGAGGAAAAAGGTATCGGCGCTACGCGCTGCCGTTTCTCTACTATCCCCGAAAAACCCGAGGGGCGGGTACCTGCCCCCCCCGTCAATGCGAGTCTTAAATCAGTCAGGAGGCGGTGGAGCGGCTGTGTCTGGCGCCGTAAGGCTCGGTGCTCTGCCATTCGGCCAAGGTGAGGCATATGACCCCGTTGAAGACATTATTTTTTGTAATAAAAACCTGAAACGTGGCCCCTTTGTCACCTTGCTGGAGCCCTTTTGGCAGATCTGTGAGAGTAAGGAGTTGCTTGGGGATTAAAATGTTGCAGCAGTGAGCTGGCTCTATAAATCAAGAGGCCCCTCAGTGGTCTAAATCAGAAGACGGTTATTAATTCTGGCCGCCTCAAGTCTGACATTCGAGCCAGATACAGTTTTGGCTTGCGAAATCTAGAAAACTAGCATTGTGGAAGCATAAACAGCATTTGGCAAATAAACCTCTCCAAATATGTTGCTTTTGCCCTGCACAGTCCACATGCAACTGCCTGTCAGCTGCAGAGACTGATTCAGAACTTCTCTAAGGAGAGGGACGAGGAGCGGGGATTGAAGCTAGCATCAGGATACCGCATGTGGGACGCTGTTTTTTTAATATAAGGGAGCATTCCCAATAGAAACGCATTTCATATTTTATCGCATATCATAAATCACAGCATTTATTGGAAATTTCCACTTGATGCAACAACAGTGGCAAATGTATTAGACTATGAGCTCTTCATCAAACATGTTTTGCTATGAGATCTCAAATTTAAAGCAGAAATAAGCGCTGGATCAGGGCAGCCTGGCCGCATGAAACACTTTCATGGTTACTTTACTCTACACCCGCGTACTGCCACCCGGCCCAGTCACAAATTGACCCTCTCGCTCTTCAGCCCGCCCACCTGCCAATTCATGGCTAAAATTAGCTTATCGTCTGGTGATTCTCCTAAAATAGAGCCGTCATAAAACCATAAGGGCTTTGTTCCCCGTCAACTGGATCGATGCGAGGTATGGCCGAAATTGGCTGCTCTCAGCTCCACAATGAATTAGGCGGAAAGTCCGCAGCCGGAGCCGGTGACGGCAGAGCTGGCCGTTATAGACTGCGGCGTGAATGGAGGGCTATCCATCAGACGGCCTCCCCTGCATACCTGGCTACAAAGCGCCGCCCGCGGGCGGTCCTCACGTACACACCACCGGGCACTGTCCAGAGCAGCAGCGCCCGCCCGCCTGTGATCGATTGTCCCAAGAACTGGATGATGCCCAAACGTGGATTCCAAACATATTGAGGGCTTAAAGTTGATTTATTAAAATGCTAGAGATTGTTTTGCCAAGGCTGCTGTCACTTTTCTAGGCGTTTCTTATATTCATGAGGCATATTACATACACAATTATTTAAAATCTGGCTCCAGTTGCTCCAGAAGAGTATCTCCGGGAAAGCTTCTTAGAATTGTTATTTTTTACTTTCCAAATAATGCCTTAAAATGTTTGTGATGCTTCTGTAAGTTTATGTAACGATAAGCTTTCTTATCAATGAAAGCCTTTGTTGCATTCAAAGTGCCTTTTAAGATGGCACATATTGACCCAGCAGGCTTTATTCATGATGGGGGCTCCAAGACAATACAGTCTCTGACGTACCCATTCAAAGCCCATCATACCCGTCTGTGAAAAGCCTGAAAAGTACCGTAAAAGCCTTGGAAGTAGCTACGTTTCTCATAGGGACATCCCAAAAGGCCAGGTAGAATTCCTCCGTATTTAGCCTTTGGCCTGTTTGAATTTTTTTATCCCACGAAGGTTTTTTTCCAAGATGGCTAGATAGCTGCGGCGCAGAGTACTGCGTTCTTGGCGTAGCTTTTCTCCGACCGTCTTTTCTGTAAACATGCTCCAAGTGGCTGCAGTCGAGCTATGCCTATTCTATTGATCTGAGATTCATAGAATACGGTGAGGCCAAAAAGTACCACAATATGTGGTAGCGGTATTTTTATCAGTGACTCAGGGTCAGGTGTGGGTCATGACCTCCCCATTGTAGGCCCATATAAAAAAATGTCTGTTTTTCTGCACTAACGCCTTAGGTGAACTTCAAAATGTCAGAAACATGTGTTTGTGACCCATTTCTGAGGTTGAAGCTGAAAACCTGCTACCTTTGACCTGTTACCTTTGCCAGATCCCTTGAGGTCAAGTAAACAATTTTCGATTAATCAAACAATAACTTTTGGCTAAAGAAAAATAAGACTTTAGTTTCACCGTCATCATGGCTTTATTGTCACTGCAAGTCGAATAATGAATGTATGTATATACATACATACATACATCATGACCATACCAGAATATTTCAGATCAGTCTTTAAACTTGGCCTAGCATGATACAAGATAATATCACCTTGTGACGAGCGGACCACAGTGGCTTTTCAACAATGGCCATAGCTTGTTTGCTTTGGAAGTTATTAGCGAAAACGCAAACACCCCATAGTAAGGAGAGCTCATTTTTCTCGACCTCAATTGGCCTTATTCTAGAATTACCCTAAACATAGAAGACATTCTCAATGTGTATTTCCACCGCCTTTCAAGTGGCTGTGGAAGCACTGTTCTATATTGTCTCTTTGTTCGGAAAAATGATATCTGAATCGAGTCTGCTTGATATTCTAACCTGAAGGTTTATACTACAAGTTGTGCTGTTCAGCGGATTACAGCGCGCTAGCCTTTGATTTGACCCGAAATTGGATTTCATTACCATTCAAGAGCTTTTAAATGGCGCCGAAAAACCTTTTTGACTTTTTTAGTTTATGGGTAACCGAAGTCTTGTAACACCATATTTCAGCAAGTTTGGTCTTAAGGCCACTAGTGACCTCAACATTGGCCTGATCGAAAAGACAATGCAGTAGCCTCGATTGAATTTGGCTTAACACGCACAGTGGAGGGGGTCCTAAAGGGCCCCCATCTATTTTTCCCAGATGGCCGGAGAACCGTTATCCGCCGAAAAAAACGCTCATCAGCCACATTTGAGGGATTTATGAGCGCGTAGATTGGTGAAGAAATTGTGAAAATCCGTTAATGATTTTTTGACTTATAGGTTTTCAGGGTCAGACCTATATTTTGGGACCGTCGCAATCGTGCGGTGGCACTAGTTCGCCTGCAACGAGTGGTGACGTCATAGCGTCATATAATCAGGCTATACGTCAAGGCCAACGCACATGAAGGTCAAGTTCAGGGTCAAGGTCGCAGGTCAAGGTCATTGACCCCATTATTCCCGTCAGATGGGATTATTCAGTATGAAGTATGTTATGCTATTACTTCATAGTTAAGGTTGCTCATGGTCAAGATTAACGTCAAATGTCAAGGTCAAAGGTCTTTTTAAGGTCAAACCCTCAGTGCCCGCCCAAAGACTGCTATAGTGTCAGTTAAATTGTAAATTATTGGAAATATGTCTTATTGTTACGTCATAGGTCATTGAACTTGAATGACATTGACCCCAAAACTTCAGAGAAAATTGTGTGGTACCTTTCCTCAATGATCTCAGTCATTTTTTGGTGTATTCCGGGCTTCTTTCCGCATAATGCATTTCCCAATAGGTTTCCATCACGGCCCAGATTTGACATTTACGACCTCGTTTGACCTTGAAGATATTAACCTAGGCCAATGAAACTTTGCCATCATGTAGATCATTATCGCGCCTACGCACCCTCTAACGGTCGTTATTCTAACCCTCTTGGTTTCTGTGGTCTCTGGGGGGGGCACTTTGGGACTCCTCTTTACGGGGTTTACGGGGCCTTGACGCTAGACTTCTCTCTACTGCGCCTGTTAAACTTTTCATTTGTTGTCCGTATCTTCTTACCTATCCCAGTTCCAGTGTTAGAAGGGGTATTTTTATCCCCCGCCAGGGCGAAGCTGGCTCATACCCACCGTGCGAGCTGAGGCTAAGGAGTACACGGCTCGAATATTAAGTTGTTAGCGCTTGAGTATTTCCGGCGATAAAAGTAGAGGTAAAATGGCTGAGGACTCTTGCTCCCTATGCCACTCAGCTCTAGAGAAAATACTATATATCACTATACCCAAGCGCCTGAACTAATGTCCGTAGCTGTGACGTCAGCAAATAGGTAACTCACGCTATGCACAAGGCACATCTACGGCTCAGTACTGATGCCTTAAGCGTGCAAAAATGACAAAGATATTTATCGCTTTTAAGCAGAATTGTCCAGGCCTGGCACATTGAATGCTTATGTTTCGAAGTTCATGCTGAGAAAAGAAAAGAAAATGTGCATCTGCATGCGAGTGTGAGACCCCACGCCTTAGCTGGAGTTTCCGAGCACATATCAAAAGAGCTGGCTTCGTACTTCTCTGGCTTTTCCAATATCTGACATCAGCTTACGACACGTATTCAGGAACTTTGAAATGAATTCGAGTCTTGGGAATCAAGACCTTCATAATTATGCTAGTATCCATTCAATCTGGGAAAAATGGAAGAAACTGTTCTTGGCTGGCATATTTCAGCAGAAACTTTCTTCACTTTAGCAGTTTGTTACCTATGAGCTGAAAGCATACAGGCAGAGAAGAATGAACAAGATGCCTTGAAAACTTTGGACGAAGTGTCTCGGAGCAGTGCTGATATGTGTGTAAACAACACAGGAATAACAACACTAGACTTTAAAATTCTCAAATAGGATATCGCAACACAAACCATACGCGTCGGAAAAGGGGGCCAGGGGGGCCTGGCCCCCAACTTCTTGGCCAAAAATTTCCTGATCTCAGTCAAAACGAGAGAAAGATGGACATTCTTATATCCAGCTGCTGCGGAAGGCAACGAGGAGCCCAAATTCGAGCAGTTTTTGGTCCTGATGTTGAAAGTTTTTGTCAGCATCAGGTTGAAGATTGGCTGGCCCCCCACTTTTTTCCCGGTGGCGACACTTATGACACAAACATAGGGATATTTTCACGCGGAGATAACACTAGTGGCGTCACGACCGGGGGAGCAGGCCATTTTTTAACTATGTTAACTGGGGGCCATTTGCCCCCAGTCGGCCGAAATGCCCCCCAGTGCTCGGAAATTGCCCCCCCCAGTGAAATAGACAAGAGATGACTTAAACTTGAACAAACGCAAACTCACCTAACGAAAATAAGACAGAACGCCACACGATAATAACAATTTAGGTTTATTGCTGGTGCCAAATTGGCAACCCACAAAAATTGTGCTAAAAAGTATTTCAATCCGTGGCTGTCTCCTCCATCGTGCGAAGACGAAGCAAAGCGCATAGTTACGGGAAATCCCGGCAAAGCAGCCTCAGCATTAACTAATCACAACGCTGGAGATGAACGCTGGCCTATAACCAATCAAACATTATGTTCTATCCGACTGGAAGCCCACACCCCAGACAGTATCGTGAGATTGTATGATGCTCTCATTTCACACGAGGTCAGTTGTGAGCTCGTTCGTGGATTAGACGGGACACTATGTAGTCAAAGTGCGTAAGACTGGTTGCTGGTGTCGCGGTGTGAAGTACTTCGTCTTTTTATTTATCATTATGGTGGTAGCATATATAAACGTCTCCACCGGCAAAAAGTGAGGGGGCAGCCAAGCTTCAACCTGATGCTGACAACAAACTTTCCACGTTAGTACCAAAAACTTTTCGAATTTGGGGTTCTCGTTGCCTTCCGCGGCGACTGGTTATACAAATTTCCGGTTTTCTCCCATTTTGACTGATATCAAGAAATTGCTGGTCAAAAAGTGGGCGGGGGCAGGTCCCCTGGTCCCCTTTTTCCGACGCTTGTTGTAGCATACGTGAAATTTATAGTGAGATCGCTGCATCAATTTTTTCTGAAAAGCCGATAAGTTGTTAGCTGGCTTTTCTCATAGATTCCCTGATCTTGAAAATTGGGAGAGATTATATATTCGGCCACAGTCGTTAGTTAGAATCACCTGTTGCTGGCGACGCCATATGACCCTGACAGTTGGTGCGTCGATAAGCCTATACAATTATTAACTAATTTTTGTACTACATTCCCTAGATGATTTTGACAGCAACAGCCACACCTCATAGAAGGTATGCATATAAAAACTTATCTCGATTTAACCTATAAGCCGCTTGTGTTCGATGCTTTAGGAGTTTACTTATCTTGCCACACTTATAAAGAAAAATAAGAATATGACCGTCTCATTTTGAATACATTGCAGCATTGTCAGGGCTGCCAGGCTGGCCATTTTGTGGTTAAATATCTAAAATTGGGTCTTTTTGTCGCGTTTGGCCCCGTGGTTTCTTCGGATGGCCATTTCTTGGGATGTAACCTGTTTTGCTCCTTTTCCTAGCTGCTGGCACCTAAGCTATATTTGTTTTTTCCCTTGTATAAATATGGCCTCTTTTGACCTCTTCCGCTCTTGAATACGATATTCTGACACCAAAAAAGCAGCAGAGCAGCAGAAAAACTGGTATTGTGGTGGGAGGGACAGAACTTTGTTAAAAACACGATCCACAAAAATGATGGCCACCGAAAACCGGACGCGAAGGATGCAATACTATAGGCGCCTTTTGGGTGAAAAGTTGATGGCAAAGTGCGCCCTCTGAGGCTCCGCTCTCACCCACTTCCAAATATCGTAGATCCGTCACTGGTTAAGAGAAAAAGGCAAAGTTGGAAAAGAGAGAAAACATTAAATGTTAGCGGGGAGTGGTGCAGCCAAGATAATTAATGATGGTAACAAATGATCTGGTTATGCGAATGAAATCATTTGATGATCACGCTGGATTAGCAGGGCACCCCTGGCTTCCTATTAAATGAGTAGTGTACTGAAAAAGTATTGCGTCAAGTTAATATTAAATTGTCAACAATAAGTTTTAAAGAGTGATACACGTGGCTTTTTCGGTGGGCTTATGACGCCGTTAGAGGTTGTTTTAGCCTCAAATCTGGCTTTTGTGGTATTTATTTGGCTATTTTATTGAAAACAAAATGTTGTCCCTATTTGGCCCTTTTTCTAACTCGGTTTGACCATTTCCGCGGAAAAACTTGGCAGCCCTGGGCAGCATCTGTAATCTGGAATAACATGAAATAACACAAAAATTGAAACAAACTTCTTTTTTAACACTAACGCGTCTAAGTTTTATTGAACCCCCTCAAAATGGGGTCTTGATCCCTTTAAGACATTATAATGGCCAGTACAAGAAATGCCCCCCACTGACTTTTCCTTAAAAAATGCCCTGCGGGGGAAGGGGGTGTAACGTGGGCCGACTTCCTGTTCCAGAAAAATGCGGAGTCGTTTCAACCCCCCTCTCCCTCCGCCTCGGCTACCGAACAATATTTTACTCATTGGTCAAAGTGAAATCGGTAAGTTCTTGAATAAGAGCACAACATAAGTTCCAGTATACTCATGTGACTATAACTCCGTTCAACAGACAAGCTTTTTAATGCCACTTTCGGCAGATCAAAATATGGAAAACTAGATATGGGGATCCATCGGCTGATCTTTCTCTCCTTGGAGATTTGTGGCCACACCCTTGAATAACATGTTCAATTCTGTATCACCTGCCCGTGTCAATCCCTGGAATTTGAAAAAACACCGGACTCAATAATCCCATTGGCAGTGAATGAAGACAATGAGAGCTAGTTCTCAATATAACCTCTCTTCTGGAGTGATCGTCTTGTAAAATCCAAAGTTGTCCACATCATTAACTCCCTAACTTATTCTGTTACGCTTAAGTGTTTCACGCCAGCCTAAGGTTATAAGATACAAAGATATACGATGGAATATCATGCAGCATAAACATAAATGATATGCTGCGCTGTAAAATGGAGTATAATATACCGAATCCTATCCAAAATTGAACAACCAGCAATAATTCGTCTCCTCAAAAGCAAGCATCACAATTCGCGACTGCCCAGATTTAGCAGACGACTGCCGGGCGTTGAGCAATGTGATTTCAGACCAGCCAACGCCCGAAATGAAGGAAAAAGGTGGGAGGCAAGTACGTTCTGCATAAGACACCAAACGTTTCAACACCTGTGCACTTGAGATGCTGTGCAATCCAGGGAGGTCCACCAAACGCATGCAATGCAAACCATCCCTGATGTCTCAAACTGATGCGACGATTTGAATGGTTTCCGTACACAAATGCGCCCGTGAAGCCCGTGGTGCTTTTTATAGCATATGTCAGGTTTTCTTAGCCCCGAAGACTATTGCTCATACCACGGTCTATCAACAACACAATACAAATCTATGTCTCACTTTGCCGATTGTGTGGCTTATTCATGCACACCGGATGGTGCTATGGAAACGTCTCAACTCCCTAGAACATTTCACGAAGTCTCCTAAATCAATTCGAAGCTGTTTGACGTGCCCACCTGGAGCTGATCATATCTGAGCCGAACAGCTTCACCGCACCGTTTTGTTGCCCTCGCTCGTGCAAGAGCCGGTTGAAACCGGTCCTTGCACCCATACGAGATGAGGAGCTCAAGTGACGGCACCCGTCACGCCCTTGTTTATGCTAAGCTCCAGCACTGTCCACATTTTCACCTGGTCACGCCTCCCACACCTCTTCCACTGAGCCAGACCCCAGCTCGCAGCTGTGGCTTCCACTGAGCCAGACTCCAACTCGCAGCTGTGGCTCCCGTTCCATTGAATGGAGCAGTCGCAATGACCGGGACTCCGTGTCTCTGGCAGACTTATAAATTGCAAAGACGCTTAGTCGGTTTGACTAAGTTGTCAGCCTTCTCGTCTGACTTTCATTCCGCGTTCTAGCTGCAGTGCCAGTCAAGGAGCAGCATTCGCTGATCCAGTTTACTGGCATTGCGGCATCTTCAGCACTTTCGGCAGTGATGGCCAGCAAAACCCGGGCACTTTCTTGAGGTTCTTTAACAGCATAGCCGCCATAGCGTTACCATCGCCACTCTTAGACTTTGAAGCAGACAGCGAACCATTATGATATCGTCTATGGGGAGTACAATATTACAGTACCTCTTGTGGTGTGAACATTCGGACACTCGACACATTAACACGCGCATTGACGGGGGGCGGGTACCCGCCCCCTCGGGTTTTTCGGAGATAGTAGAAAAACGGCGGCGCGTAGCGCCGCCGTACTTGGTATACCTTTTCCCTCATCATTTTACAACTTCTGTGAAAATTTTAAGGTTAGGTCATCTCAGGTCAGGTCACCAGTACAGGTCAAGTGACCCGACCTCAAAAAAAGTTTAAGATAGCATAAGTCGGAGCAGGGTGAACTTATCCGATTGAAACTCATATCACATAATGGCCTCACCGAGTTCTCTAACATATGTTCCGGTATTTTTGATATCGATGACCTAAGGTCAGGTACGAGGCATGACCTCTCCATTGGAAATACATGGGAAAAATGGTTTTTACGGAATAACTCAGTAACGGATGGTGATAGAGCATTTATTTTAGCTGCATTAGACTCGCCTGGGCTTTGCGGTTCTAATGATATGCATTTTATATAATTTGACCCTGACCTGACCTCAGGTTAGGTCAAATCCTTGATTTGACCTAGCAAGGTCAAATTATATATCATTCGATTCGGCTTGCTAAGAGGGTTCATATAGTTGAAGTCGTTTTGCTCTATCTTTACTTGTTCAGATGTAATGCCCGAAACACTGAATTTTACATGTTATCCCTATGACGGGCATGTTTTGACCTCTCGTGACCTTAAATGTGACCTGAAAAAAATGGTTCAAATGTTTTCGATGGAGAAGTGGATGGGCAGCCCAACGCCGTTTACCGTTTTTCGCTACCTACCGTGGTTCTCGAGATCTTAGGGGGGCGGTACCCGCCCCCGTCAATGCGAAGGTGGCTCAGACCCCCGTCAATGCGCGTGTTAAGACACATATTTTATCATAAAACAGACTCTCGCATCATTCGTTCCATCACCAGATCTTAGAAACCTTCGGAAGCGTTTGGAGCGTTTGGTGCAATAAAGTGGAGGCCGGTGGAGGTGCTTCCATCCAGCATTTCACGTTTTGGAGCCGGCTCTAGGACCGGTTCTCCCACTGGTGCGCTGTCACCGGGTCGTTGCGCACTTGGTGCGTGATCTCATACATTAGGATGTCATTTACAACGGTGACATCATCGATAATCAATCCTGACAGCGAGACCCTGTCGCGCCCTCCGGCTCAATGGTGGAGATTTTGATAGCATCCGATAGTCTCTGTATCTAGCTCTCTCTTCCTTTCAGACTCATCTCTCTCTCTCTCTCTCTCTCTCTCTCTCTCTCTCTCTCTCTCTCTCCATGTGTGTGTGTGTGTGTGTGGCGTCCGCGTCTCTCGTTCACACTGGAGTGTATACTCGCGGCATACATCAGGCACGTGCGTTGATTCAAATCTCATCATGCAAATTTGGGTGGAGTGTGAGTCGAAAACCGAGCAACAGTTTTGTTATCATTATTGAACTCACTTTTGGAACAGCTTGAAGCTTAATGTACGATTTTTTACGATTTTGTTTAGCACTGTGGGTACCCTCAGCATTAATCTGCACTCGCTTAGAAAAATAATGAATCAGTTCATACAAGACTTATTCACTATCAAACGCAAAAAAGACTGAACCGATTTTGCAATCGTTAGTCCTGCTCACACGTAATTCAATCGACCATTTCCCACGCTCGGCAGAAGCCGGCTAACACGCACTGTGCCGGGCTGACTTTTTTGGGGGAACGCTGGAAGATGGGGCTACAACACGAACTGTTGTTGTTTTCGTTTTTACTCAGCTTCCATCTTGTTAGAACACTAAATCTAGTATTGCCCTTCAATCCCAATTGTCTAATTGTCTCATTGACTTGCTTGACGCGTTTGACAGGCAAAGCAAGCGCGCTTCCAGCACCGTGATAAATGGGGTTTAAAGACAGCACTTGATTTGTTGTTCTAAAAATACAGAAGTTGAGTACCGAAGACAACAAGAGATAATCGTACCGTAGCCCAACCTTCCAGCTTGCCCCACAAAAGCTCAACCCTGGCACCATGCATATTGGGTAGCCAGTTGGGCTAGCCAATACTACTGCTCTTGTAGACGCAGCTAGCGTGTATTGTACATACATGGCTCAGGGGGTGGGGAGGCTCATTGACCCACCAACTGCCACGGTGAAATGGCTGAGCATAGTTCTGGCATGTCAATAACTTCCACTACGTTTTTAAGACCTTCACTTCTGCTTTCTCTGAGATAAATGAAAGATTTAGATCCGTCCAGTTTCACCAATTTATAGGCCATAAAGGCCATAGGCCATAAGAAGGCTGGCCATCTGGAACAGTAGTATCTCCTACATGATATGAGTTTGACAGCGATTGTTCTTCTTCAAAGTTATATAGAGCACTTAGTGGGAGGGGAAAATTATGAAAATCATAACATATTTAAGAAATATGTAAAAACCTATAAGGCCTTCAACCTATGATGATCTGCAAGTTCTTGCAATAATCAATAGTGAATCCTTGAGCGTAAAGTTCGGAACATCAGTTCGCATAAGAATGATCAATCAATCAATCAATCAATCAATTACCCTCCAAATATGAAGGCAGCCATGTTGGCCTAAAGACAGGCAAACACACAACACGGTCCAAACAAATCCTAATAAATTTAATAATTTTAACACTGACACTTTTAGTATTCAATGTCTTACATTAAATTTACACCTGAATATTGCTTAGCATATATACCAGGTAGTATACTCTAGTACATTAGTAGATATAAGTAATAGTACACACTGTATACATTGCACTGCATATAGTTTAAGCGTATTCATGCCCCTTACAAGAGTGGCTTAATTCTGGCACACATTGCTCTCTCAAATCGCAAATGACACTGCTTGTGTTCCCCTCACGTGAGTTAGTAAGTCTTTCCCACACTTAGTTGTAATATGTACAGAAGCACAAAAAATTGCGGGAAATCAACTTCATTTTCAAGGAGCTACAGAGTGGCTTAAACGTCCTATGTACTCGAAACATATGCAATATACTTAGGTCATTTCTTTTCAGCGTTCCAGTCGAACAGCTAAAATCTAACAAACTTAATGTTCTTCAGTGGAAGGGGATTCCCTACCAGTGTCACCACTGTACCACTGGCGTCTTTTACCAGTTTGACACCGGAGATGCGCCTCCGCGGGCCAGCGCCGTTACTTAGCCGCGCTTACGTCACCGCGGCGCCCGCGAATTAATGAGATGCATATCTGGCCGCACGGTGGGTAGGCAGCCACCTGGAAGCCGGCGAGCCAGGTCAGGTCAGGTCACGCCTCTGCCGGCTGGAGTGTGGGCAGGGGAGGTTTCGCACGCTGTGAACTGTCAGAAGGAGCGTCCAGAGGGCGGCGCGGGGGGTTCTTGTCCTCGCGGTGACCAGGTGGGCTGAGCCCAGCCCGGTTATCTCTTGATTTATGCATGACCGATTTGTGATAACAAAACCCTATCACGGAACACGGGCACTCGCTCGTTCAGCTGCGCTGCGGTCTCCTGAGGTCTCAGTACATCACCGGGACGTCTTATAAGCCCGGTTTAGCTTGCACAGGTGTCCAACCACTCTTCAGATGGCCGGTGTTTCTATCCCGAGGCCACGGCCGTGCCTCACCTCTCAGGTGCGTGGGCAGACGAAGGAGACGCCGCCCTCATTCGGCCCCGCTCAGCCGAGCGCCTCTGAGCCGTGACGTCACACTCGGAGCTGAGAGTCAGCACAAACATCGCATCACGTCTGGCGGCGGGCGCGCGCTGTGACGCCGTGTTCCGCGCAGCACGCGGCCGGGCGGCGCGACCACACCGCAGGCCACTGGCTGAAAAAAACACCGGCAGTGTCTCCCACCGAACTGAACTGCCTGAGGTCAACGACAAGCCCAGCACCAATACTTCACCAATGGTTCCGCGCCAGCAGAAGACCTCTTAGATGCATGCCGCGCAATAGCTTCAACGTTGTCGACACTGAGACCAGAATCCGAATTCGTTCTGGCCTCAGCAGGCTGTCGCTGGCGATGCGGCATTGTGTGAGCACGGAAGTACGTGACATGGCGTCGGACAAGGCTGTGCCAGCTCACCTGCCCTCACCATCGCCAGGGGCTGCCCAGCCGTGTCGGTCCGAAACACGACTCCCGCCTGGAGCTCTTGGGGATGTCTTGCAGATTCGCTGTACAGGACCAATTGATTTTATTGGATGGCAGTACATTTTAAGAAATAAAAGTAGTAAAGCTAGTGGACCAGAATATGTGCTGACTTTTTTATCCTAAACATTCCCAAAAAGCTTGCAGGAGCCTTAGTATTTGCATCATTAGCTTCGTATCATAACACTTGATATCACATTCAAACACTACTCGGATACAGACATTTATGGGCAACACTGATAGGCTGTGTCACATCAAACCATCCTAGAAACGGGAGAGTTGGAGGGAAATTGTGCAGTTGTTGTCTAAGTGTGAGTGAATGAGTGGTCCCTAGTCCCATTTTCCAACTCTTGGTGTTTCCCAAACACACCGCACAGGCAGAGCAGGTGGCACAAAGTCATATCACCATGCTACAGTTGGCAGTAAGCGGTCGCTGCTGTTGAGAAGCAAATGTGCCCCACCTAGGCGCGGCATACCCCGGGATTCGAACCCGGGACCTGTCGACCAATAGCTCAGTAAAATTGTCGGAGACATGTTGGCCACCTACAGGTTGATTATTTTTAGAATCTGCTCAGGGTACTAGCTCACCTTCAGGTTTTATAAACTATTCCGTGGCTTCTGGATATATCGATTAAGTTGGGTACACAAGCTAACATACTGGGTTATATCTTCGAATAAGAAAATTGTGAATTTCGACCTTACGGTGAGTGTGACCGTAGTTACAATTTGAAGCGTTCGCTTAAAATACATTATAGAAACACATCCAACCAACCAGTCCTATCCATCCGCCTTTCAAAAGAGTTCCACAAAACTTTCTATCAACAACATGATTAAATAACTAGTTGGACCGCAAACCGCCAAACAGAATATGATGTTTATATTTATATTAAGAATCAACTATTAAACCTGTGATAAAAAGAAAAAGATTATCACTAAAATAGGACAATTGACGTAAGCTATATTAGTAAGATATAACACTTAGTCATAAGATTTATCTTCCTCCTCCCTTTCTAGAAGGATCAGGGAAAACTTACTTTCTTGGATGTGCTCGTAACCAGAGATGCTATTGGTGTTCTTACCACGCTCCTATACCAAAAGGTTCAGCCAGTGGTCTCTATATTCCGGCTACTTCCAGTCCCGCCCCTTATATTCAGCGTGAAGTAGATACATAATATTTTCTAGGTCGCAAGACCCATATGCAGCACAAGGTTCTGCCAGAAAAACTTTAACTCTTTACAGGCATCGCACCTGTTCTTTTCTCTAACTGTTTTTTAAGCGCGCCTGACATGGCCTCTACATATTCAGCGATCTCATGCTGCTATACTTGCAATGAGTTGCAATCTTCTTGGAAACATGTGCTGTTTTATCTCTATGAAACATTAAAAGAGCTGAAAAATCGGTAATACTACTTTTTCCTCCTACCTGATTTCCATTCAGAGGCTGGTCTAGAACGGTAATGGGTTGGAACACGTAACCTAAAGTACGGAACATCCGTATAAATATGATACGCCTTGCTTTAACGTTCACTTAGAATGTTTTACTGGAATGCATTTGCGTCTTGCTGCTGGTGGAGAGGAGGAGCATGCTGTCCGCGGGGCAATATTTAGCATCGGCATTTACTGACTTAACTGCAAGTTATGTTTTTTTTAAATATGTGCCTCGTTTGTCATTCTGAGTAGCTTGTTAAATATTCAAAGGCCTCATTGTCTTGCATTACATTAGTGATGCTTTCGCTGTCCAACACAGCTGACCCGCCGCTCCGGGGCCAAGATTAAGACACATTCACCTTGCCACCGAACGTTCTCCCAGCTCGATCTCTGCTTCTCTGCTTCTCTCCATCCCTGCTCCGCTGTGTAGACTCAAATACTGATGCAAGCCTTCTTCCAGGGCTTAAATCACTACAGGCTTTGCCTGCGAAGGGTATAATTATTTCCTTATTCGAAATCAACGTGCGAGAAGTTCATAAGTGCATCTTGTTCTGTGCATTGCAAGAAAATATATTGTTGTATTCTTGCTTCTCTTATATTGCATTATTCCTGTTTCTGAAGCCTACAATGTTGCTGAAATCAAGCAGAAAAAAATTGGAAAAACTGCCGATCCAGTTATAATTTGGGGGAAATCCAGCAGTTATAATTTATTTTAACATACTATACTTACAATGGGTCTTCCAGCAAGCTCTGGAGCTGGCTTTTCCATGTCTCTGAAGAGCCGGTTCTGGTGAGTCAGACACCATCGATGGTACCCAGCTCCCAGGTCACGATCTCGCGCGATGCAGAGGGGGAGAACAGCAGCAAACTTCCACCATGCCACGGCGTGTCAGTGAGGCATGCAGTGGAAAACTGGAGAGCAGATCAGAATCGACTTTAAAGAAAGGAAGCTAAATGGCTCTTGCCCTTTAGGAAAACTTAAAATCTGCAAAAGGCGCCGCATCAAACACAATGAAGATTCAAGCGGAAATAATCGGGCATATGCATTTGCTCAACACTGCTGAGAGGTCCGATCGGAACACTGTTTTGTTAGCTTTGTAGATAGTTCAAAATATTTTTAATTAGACACACGTGGCTTAAAAACATAACAAAAGAAATAATAATATTCATAAATGTTTAAGTTCGTATACATTCCTAAAACTGCATTTCCGTTACGCAAAAAACGTGTTTGAGCATTTTATCGTTATCACCAACTCTGTTTTCGGCAAGAGCCTCATTTGATAAGGCAAAACAAAACGCCTTCCAAATTGACAAACTCCCATGCAATTAAATGATAATGAGCCAACTTCAGAGCTTCAAACCAGTGCACAAAGGTCAAATTCTTGGAAATGTAGCCGGATATATCTAAACTTCTCCAAGTGTACGAACTCGTGTCAAACATCACCACGATCTCCCTGCCGGAAGTCCCCAGGGCTTGTGGGTCTCATTTAGACGAATTATCGCATGCCTCTGTGGGTACCACGCGTGATTCTTTTCCATTACATTTCATTTCTATATTTATCTTCCATTTCTATATCACATATAGCATTCGTACAGCCAAATCAGAACCTTTTACTACCTCCGGTACTCTGGTGGTAAGCATTACAACAAGCAATGGAGTATCTATTCAAAATGTTCCCACGCCTCGTATCTTTCCTTTCTGCCTCCTTTACGACTGTCTGCCTTGTATTTGCCGGAACAACCAAAACTGCAGCAACATTACTGCTGTAAAATGCTTAAAAATAATTGATTGAAAGTGATATTTGCAATTTTCGACCCCCACTCCAACATACCTCCAATCCACTCATGCCCCAGTAGGGTATGAGGGAATTCAAAAAGTCCCTCGATCTCGGATCTTATTCAGGATAGTGAAAAGAATGTGAACGTGGTAGATACCTAACCCAGAGCAAATGATGAGGAGACTATACCGGCCCCTTTTTGGTTTGGGCCAATATTAAGATTATGACCGGTCAAAGAAAGTGAGAGTTTAGACAGAGCTTGCTTGGCTCCAGCCCCTGACCAAACCCTCCAGCAGGACCCGTCCGTGGCTGGGTCTCACGCGAAGAATGTGTTGTGGGAGTATTTCATTAAGCAGGGTATAAAACGCTTCGAAATTGCGTATTATGTGTCAGTAAATAAAAAATGGGGTTTGAACTACACCTCAAACTACCGGGAGCTATAGAGTTACCAGCTCCGCCCTGTTGGGATTGGGTTTTGGGGATCAAGTTGTGCCTATGCAGTTTTTAGGCGGTATTTTCTCGGCATTATATCGGTGCGCTAACATTGGTTAGTTTTGAATAATTCATTATTTGAATCGAGATGTAGTTGAACTTTAAATGTTGCTTCATAGCACGAAACAACCAAATGAAATTAATTGCACAAAAGAAACTGTCATGCAGCCTCATAACCAACGTTTGTTCATTTATTGTTTCACAAATGTCAAAATCAGTCTTCTGGAGCCCACAGTGAGATCATTTCGGTAAAATCTTACAAACGTGTTATTGTTATTGACATAGATTGATAGATTTGGCAGTAGTGCAAAATAATGTTTGATTTCACCAATTGTATTATGAGGGTTCTGATAAAGGGCTGTGCCCGAACACATGATATCAGTGTATTAGCTCCATTTTGCATTAAGGATTTGAGGATGCAGGTCATTAAAAATCTTATCAACTTATAGAGATACGTATTGAATGGCGAGAATGGCCTAGTATCAAAGACACCCGTTCATGGCAGGCACGCCAACAGAGGTGGGGAAAGTTTGTTAGCTTTCACAAATTTAATGTGACGTATGCCTGTTCTGTCACACGGAGCTGGAAAGTATAATGGTATATAAGCACTTAATTCGAACGCTTTCTTTTGCGCTGCTGCGCATTTTATGTAGATATGCTGCCCAACCATTTTGTTGTAATCTTTAGGCGCGCATAATACTAAATTCATGATAATAGGACAGCAAAGGTACTTAATCAAATTTTGTATCACTGGTAACGTCTTATATGTGTTCGCAATATTTTTTTTGTTAAAAATGTATTCGTATCATTTCGGGTTTCCAATCTGGTACCAACTGCTAACCGCTAGCATTGAGTCGTATGTTAAAAGCTGGAAACTGCTCCAGCACGGTTGGGGTGTCCTGCGAGGGAGGGGGGGAAATTATCATCTTAGCAGCAACTGAAGATAGTACATACAATAAATCACTAATGGCACGCCGAGTAATTAAATAAAATGGTTACCACATTGAAGCATTGCCTACACGCTTAATTTTGTATGTCAAAAATATGCATTTTTAGTTTACGCCAAGCAAGCGAAAATTTATATTTTGTCACAGTCATACACCTTGAAATAAAGCAAATGTGTCATCTATCCCAGAGTAACGGGGCTGACCAGTTGTTACAGCTCTGCTAGCCACCACCAGTTTTCTTAAGCTGTTCCTACTCTTTGTTTCCGAAGGTAGGTCACCTGAGTTGACATGTTTGTAAAGTGTCGTTTTTCCGCAGTCTCCCCGTGACTCACTCATGACAGTTCTTGCCTCTCTTCCAGGAGCGAAACAAGCCCTGCTAACGCCTTGCTCACGGCACTGCTCCGCTCTGACTTCCCTTACGTGACAAAAGAACACCCTTCGAAAGCAGGCACGCCCACAAATCTCGCCGCCTTCCTTGCGAGGTCATACGCCGGAACAAAACACGGCCGAGTTATGGGGAGGCCCACTGGGCTGTGGCTGGTCACTCGGGTGTGTGCTCAGAAAGGGAACAGCCGCTTCTACAGCTGTAAAAACAGCCCAGCGGCGCCACTGAAGGCCTGAGCATAGAGTCAGATTCAGATTGAGATGTATTCCGTCAATGGTTCACACCGATTCAACTTTTCACTATGACACATCTTGTTATAGAATTTGAAAGGCTGGAGGTCCTTGTTAGAGCCTCAGAGGCTCAGAAATTTTTTCTGGGAGAAGCTACAGCTTATGAGCTTATAGTCCCGGATGATCTCAAGCGTGATGATTACCGTTGTTTCGGCAATAGTGTAGGTGCAGGTGTCCATCTTTACAGACAGCTGCTTGCCAACAACATGCAAGGTTGCCATGAGTGGTTGAAGTGTTGGCTTCCCCGAGGCAGAGATACTCCATAACATACAATACTTTCGACGGTGTTTGAACTTTCAGCGTTTCGAAACGCATCTTAAGGTGATTCATACTTTTACAGTGGCTCCTTTCTAAGTATCTCAAAACTCAGAAGGTGCATATGTACCAGTATAATATATAAAGCCCGTTGGGCCTTACATATGTTACATATACTATTCAAGTCCTATTGGGTCTTACATAAAAAGAAATTTGGGCCGAGTGGCCAAGTGGGTCCATTGCTTGCACCTGAACTAGGATCGCATGAATTAGCGTGGGTTCGATTCCTGCGGCGGGAAACCGCCCTCCGCGTCCCATCTGGCCAGGGGAAATGTTGCTTAAGCACCCACGCCAATACTCTCCGTAATTGGGTAAGTGTGCTCGTTATGAGAAGCGCTAATAATGACACAATTCAGGCAACAATAGATGGATATAAGCAAGTCATTAGGCAAGCTGTTTTATGCACAGAAAAGGTCATTTCAGCCGCTGCCATTATCCACGGAGAGGTGAACCAACTCCATTGATAGATTTTATAGCCTTAATTTACGAAACCGGAGTCAGGTGGCACTTCCAATTGTATAATTGGACTTTGAATTATATTTAGCATGACACGCTTCTTAAGACACTCGTGTACGCTAGTCATCCGTGGATTTGCGGTGTTATAACTAGTTCAATCCAACACAACTAATGCATTTAGTATTACTGTTGTGCTATATTTGAAAAGGCATCGGCCCCAAGCTGTGATGATGATCCTCAGTGATAGGGGTCCACCGATTTGACAACTAACCATGCTGCTAGCGGTCCGCCACCGATTAACAAAATGACATCTGCAGATCGAGTCATATGTCACTTTAAGAGGACAGTACAAAACAGTCAACATGGAAGATAAGGCGACATGCGGTGTTGAACAAAGGAGATTAAAGTTTACAGTTACAGCCTTTGTCATTTTCTGAGCCTAAAAAGGAGCATGATTGAGACGAGAAAAGCTGTTCCCGATGGAAGGACCTGTTGTGGTGGATTTAGCAAGCATCGCATTCAAGAACTCAAACTGAGGAAGGCCTCAACAATCATAATGATCTTGATGTTAAGGCTCTGCAACTATTTCTCAGGAAACTTGTATCGACCCCATTAGGATGTAGAGAATACATATAAAAGTGATGCATTGGAAAATCAAACAAGTAAATTAATTCAATAATGACGTGATGATACAATAGATGATACATCAATAAAAGCTGAATATCACCAACAAGGGTTCTGAAATATACACGACAAGAAATTCAAAGAAATTTATCCTGTGAAAAGCTGTTAATATTTCATCAACCGAGTTTGAAAATTTGACAACCTTGATACCCAGAAATGTCGCAGTCTGGTGTTCCTTTCAATTGTATTTAGGCAAGGGCATCAGTCTGTCATTCGTGGAATCAATTATCTGGCATGCTGAACGGTCTACACAAAGATAAAATAGATAATCTCTGTGAGGCCTCAACCGCTACTGTTATAAGCTAAATCCATCACCTGAAACATGGGTAACAACACACCTCCTGTTGTATCACAGTGATTGGCAGGTACTTAAATTTAAACCAACACAGCAGATTGACGCGTTTCGACCGGAGTCCTTATCAGCATTTATGTAACTAATAATAGATTCTGATTAAGACTCCAGTCGACATGCGTCCATCTGCTATGTTGGTTCGAATGTAAACACCTCCTGTTATCTCTATCCGAAATCAGCACGTAACCTTCCTGAGCATCCAGGGCGTGAAGCCCCAGCGTATGTCTAAGCCAACCCCTGTATCAAACACAGGAGGAATAATGCTTTAGGTCAAGAATTTGGGAGAGCCCCTGTTCCCTGTAAAAGGTCATGACTTTTTGCCTGCTCATTAGGCACAGGAGTTGGGGGGTGTGTTCGCTTAGCATTCCAAATGTAACTAGAATTTACACGCGCAGTAGAGAGGGGTCTGGGATCGACGCGCAGTGAAGGGGATCCTACATTGCCCCCCCCTGAGATCTCGCAAGCCAAGAGGGTTAAACAAATGTCCATTGGTGTGGGGATTATAGTGATCCAAATCACGGCAGTTTTCATTGACCTAGGTTAATATCTTGAAGGTCAAACGAGGTCACAAAAGTAAAATATGAGCCATACTGAAGACCTATTTGGAAAGGCCGTGACTATGCGTGAAAACCGGAAACATGCCAGAATCGGATGAAGTTCATAGAAGGAGAGTCCTATGCAATGTTTTTTTCTGAAAGTTTGCACTTGAGGCGATTTAAGTTCATTGACCCTTGACGTAACAAAATGGCATATTCTTTTTTTCGATCAGATTTTATTTCGTTTTTAAATAGTAGCAGGAAAATAGAAACGGAAGAAGAGAACAGCAAGATAGAAAAAGAAACATATTTAATAGATGCATGATGCGAGATTCCATAGTACCGATTGCATAGGGTCATATAATCGCAGTTGAGTTGGGAAAACCTATTCCATCCGACCTTAGTTGTGTGCAATCCCACACACCCGTGCTCGCCGAAAAATGTTCAGCACCACCACACCCAGGGGAAGGAGAGGCCCAGACCAAGTGCAGACTGTCAGTGCCGCAGAGCCGAAAGCGTCGGGCGGATTGAATCCAGCATTCACCAGGGCCAAAACGAGTGCAGTAAAGCTGCCAAAAGCCAGACTCGCCACCACCATTCCGCCCGGATAACTGCAACGCGACCAGCGGTACCGGGGGTGTCTCATCACCTCGCCGGCAGCCGAGCCGCGCTCTCCTGTCCCACTACTCCCAGTAATGTACAATGTAACAGGCACTGTAGCAGCCTTTGGGTGGGAAATCAGGGTTCGACATTGAAAAAGACATTTGTCTTTGACCTGTGACGTTGACCTTGAGTAGCTTTAATTACTAAGTCATAGCATAGCCTAAGTCTTACAGAACAATACCATCTGACCGGAATACTGGGGACCTTTGATCTTGGCCTTCATGTGCGGTGACCTTGGATATAACCCGGTTATATAATGCTGTTACACTATCACTCGGTCTGTAGTGCAGGCGAGCTGTTGCGACCGGGCGATTGCGATTGTCTAAAAATATATGTCTACCTTTGAAAGCCCGGATGTGATTAAAATTTGATCGATTTTCACAACTTCTTCACCAATCGACGAACTCACAAATTCTCTCAAATGTAAGTAAGTAACGTTTTCCGGCGGAAAGCAGTTCTCCGGCAATGTCTGAAATATAGGTAGGGGCACTTTAGGACCCTCCACTGCACGAGTTAAGCAAAAAGCCAGCTTCTCTCCGACGTGAGTGTACCCGAGCTTACATAAGTAGAATTCAAGGAATATTACTTTGGTAAAATGACTAACTTTGAACAACTGAGCCAAGAAACTCCCTCTCTCTATAGAGGCAGAGTTGTATCTGTGCAATGAGCCTGCCTCCAATACAGCTGCCGGAGTTTGTCAGTACGCTAGTTTTCATGGTCGAATGGAGTCACCAAGTCACATCCTATTGATAACGGGGGCAATATTAAGGCTTATTCATGGCCCTCAACCCGGACTTAACTTCAACCGCGACTTAACCTGGCACCTCCTGGGCTCTTTTCATACACAACACGGCCTGGGGTAGTTCGATCAGACTGCCCCCTAAGATCTCGGGAATCAGAAGTGATACTGAAAAAAATTGAAACGGCGCTGGAAGCAACTTATCGTCTTCTACTTTAGAGCCAAGTTTGAACCATATCCGTTGACCCGTGGTGTGACAGTGGGTCAAAATAGGTCAATTAGACCCATCCAGAAAATGCATCATGACTCGGGAACCATTAGTCCTATAAAAAAACAAAATATGTCGATTTGTTTGCCTTGACTTAAAAATTCAAACGATGTGCGGCATGATCTTTTAAGGTCGCATTATGACCTTGACCATGTCATTAGGTGGTCATGTTCAGGGATGGGAAAACCGGCCAACTCGCCAACCAGGGATTGCGACAGGCCTTGGCTGCTTAAAATATTCAGTGTGACAGAACGCGTCGACCAAATTTGAGCCCCGGCTGTCACAGAGAAAAGAATAAAGCTCCCAGGGAGCCGAGATTTTACTAAGCTAAAATTCTCGATACATAGGCGGATCCAGAAGGCAACGGGGCACTTAAATTTGCGAAAACATTTGCGTAATCCCTCATATTTTCGGAGTTAGACTAGGGCCATGTGTAGCTATTCGTTTTTGCATCGGTTACACATCAATACCCCCCCACGTGGGGCGAAGTTGTCACCAGATCCACTGAGGTGCGGGTTAAAACAGGAAATGACGCAACAATTTCTAAGAGCAAAGAAAGACTAGGTGAATCCTATGAACGAACCTATTCCATGATCATTAAAATGTCTACACATAGATGACAATGATAGAAATGGAGGTGGAGGTACAGCTCATTATTCTAGTGTTAACACCCGCACTGGAGGGGGTCTGGCACTAACGCGCACTGAAGGGGGCCTGGTAGGCCCCCCTAAGATCTCGGAAACTAAGAGAGTTAAAAAAACGCCACTTGGTAGGTGGGTGGGGACTATAGTGATCTACATGATGACCAATTTTCATTGACCTAGGTCAATATCTTCAAGGTCAAACGAGGTCGTAAAGGTCAAATATTGGCTATGCTGGTATCGATTGATAAATGCTGTGATTATGCAGGAAAATGGCGGGAATAAGCTAAAGGCGGACAAGGTTCATAGAGAAGAGGTCTCAAAGAGGCTTCCCCACAACTTTTGGGTCAAGGTTATTCAAGGTCATTGACCTTTAAGGTCACCATATGGTATACTACTTATTATGTACACTTTGACTAACACTGTAGCCACTGTTTGGCGGGAAATGAGGATTGACCTTTCTCAATGACCTTTGACCTTGACCTTTGACCTTGACCTTTGTATTGGGGTACGCTACCGATGACGCCATAGCATAATATATGTCAGACGGGGTAACGTCATTTGGCCGGACGCACAGTGGTCAGTGACCTTGAAAGTGCAGATATGACCTTGACTTGTGACCTTTGACCTTGACTTTCATGTGAAGTGACCTTGACATATAGTCCCGCTTATATGACGTTATGACGTCACCACTCAGTCTTCAATAACTGGTCCGACCGCGCGTTTACGGCGATCTCAAAATGCAGGTCTAACTTTGAAAGCCTATAAGTCAAAACATTTTCGGCCGATTTTCAAAAAGTCTTCACCAATCGACGCGCTATTAAATTCTGTTAAATGTGGCCAGGTTTCGTTTTTCCGCTACAAGCGGTTCTCCGGCCACCTCGGAAAAACAGGTGGGGGGGCCTCCGAGGCCCCCCTCCAGTGCGCGTGTTAATAGTAAAGCGTATTCAGTCCAAGAGTAGAGTTTACTCATAGTTCAATTGCACCAGATGAGGCGTCTCCTGAGGACTCGGTTACCAAGTCAAATGTTTATGGCGTAAAGTGGGAAGTCTGGTTAGTACTATCAACCACATTATTCATACTAATTTCTCTGCTTTCGCGTTAGAACTACGACACATTTAAAATGTCATTGCCTAGCACGTAAAGTAAGATAGAACAGCATCATCACTATCCTAAATCCAAAAGCTTCATCTTGTTCTAGAAAAGACTTCAAATTAGCAAGTTACTGAATAAGCGTAGAACGGTAAGACTTTGTGAGATTAAGCAATCGATTTTAGCAAATTAAGCATTGAGCAAGCATGAGATAAGCAGCTATTTTAGCCCGTTGGAATATGACAATGTAAACTATAACTGGCTTCACAAAACACACCTCATGAAGACATTGATCACATTACACTAACCTTTGCATGGGAACTCCACCTGGCAATGTTTCACCTCTTCTTTGCCGCAAACCTCCTCGCCAATGCACCCGCGGCCGCGAACGAGGGTCGACGAGGGTTATGGTGATGAGTCTTCACAGGACGCGTTGCCTTGCAGAAGATTATATCGACAGTGAGTGATGGCCTACAAACTACTGAGCTGAGGAGAGCTGTAAGCTTTATGGGCCGAGTTTAAGACTGTCTGGAAGTCTGATGGCTGGTCTCCGACATCACAATTTGTCAGCCAGCCAACACCTGTTGCATCGAGTGCGATGAACACGCCGAAGCAGTTGACGACTGTGCTGATGAGGTTTGAGGGTGGAAGGTGTTTGTAAAAAGACGCCAGAGCTGGTCTTTAAGGCCTTTCCCGCATGCATGATTTAGAATAGTATATTTTTCCGAAGTAGGCCGTCTGATATTGGGATTATACCATATGCTGATCGTTGATAATGCCACGCTACATTGGAGAGGGGAGCTGTCTTTTAGTCCTCCAGCAAGTTCAGCCAACCACCCACTACAGGCGCATAAGTTTTAAAAGTTTCGCCAGGGAAGATTTCACGACATAAGCTTCGTGGCGCAAAACAGCAGTAAAAATTGCAGACAGGAAAATATTATAGTTGTATAGCTATCATAGATGTGACTTCCTACAAACGATTTCTTCCACTTGATCGATGCCAAAGTACTGGATGTTGTCCTCTGCTCTAGATTCATGCAAATCTACAAGAAACAAATGCACTTCGAGAAGCGAAAATAGATCATTCGACCCACGTTATGTGACAGTCTATTCCAGAAGGCATCTGCATCTTGCCATGTGCCCGAGAGCTGCTCATGCTTTGTTTGCCATCGCTGTGCATCTGATGACCGCAGTGTTGTTACAGAGCATGCTGAGGCCACCCCGGGTCACGTGACCTCACCCCGAGTCGCCATGGATGACTTCGAACACCTGCGCCGGCTCAGCGAAGCCGGCGTCTCCCGCCGCCTGTCCTCAGGTAGGAGGGAGTCATCTGCACTGTCCACCGCCTGTCCTGGGGTAAGAGGGAATCTGCACTGCCTGCCGTTTGTCCTGGGGTAAGAGGAAATCTGCACTGCCTGCCGTTTGTCCTGGGGTAGGAGGGAATCTGCACTGCCTGCCGTTTGTCCTGGGGTAAGAGGGAATCTGCACTGCCTGCCGTTTGTCCTGGGGTAGGAGGGAATCTGCACTGCCTGCCGTAGCTCCTTGGCTCCATCTCTGGCCTGCTCGGCTAGCTGTGAAGGACTGGGTGGGAAGCAGTCGAGTAGGGGGGTGGGGGGGGCAAAGCCAGATACTGCTCTGGCTACTTCAGCGTTCGCTGATTTTCCATATTGCCTTTTACTCATGCCACTATAGTTATGGTCAGCCCTAAAAAATGCTTCAGGGTAATCATGCAGCTTTGTAGACATACGATAATTTCTCTTTAACTCAGGCTCCCAAGAGCAATTATGTTAACTCTATGTCCGCGAAATGAGGTCAGAGCATAAACAGAAAGCCAAAGGCAAGATCAATGATGCTGGCAGCTTCCCGTTCCTACAACCAGCGTCATCCCCGTTCTTGATGACATGAATAAGCATTGCCCGCAGAGGCATTTTTATCAGAAAACACGTCGCCTATCGCTACTTGAAACAGCGGGAAGAATTGTTGGCACATCGCTCATGGACAGATCATCTTCAAAATTACAATTTTTTCACTTATTCAGGTAGCTCCTACAGTTGTATTGCTATTAACAATTCGGGTCGGCTTTTTCGAGGAAATTGTAGTGGGTATTCTAAAGTCGCTAAGCACCAAAGTGGATGGCAACGATGTAAATAGTCACGTCACTAACTGCGCGCTTGAGAATAACAGGCTCCATCTCCATCGGTCTCGTTAAACTTAATGAACTTCGCCATTTGTTACTTGGGCAGCAACAACGTTTACAGAGTGGGACAAATATGGTCAGAAATAGCCGTTATTAGAGCCAGCGCTCGTGAACCAGTTATGCAACACATCCTCCGGCTGTCTGCACAGAAGAGCGCCTCCCTAGGCGGAAGAGCGCCTTCTTTCTTGCATAATGGGTGCTATCTGGTGCTGGCTGAATGGAGGCAAGCAAATGTGAACGGCACGTTATAGCTAATCTATCCTTGAGATGGCATACCATAAAATATAATTGGAATGACGGTATCGGCATATAAATTCACAGGCAAGTAGACTGAAATAAAAATGGAAAATTGTCACACTTAATTTGAGACAGCTTCATGATCTCAAGCTGCATTCATATTTGTTTTGCTCAATACTTTAGGCATGAGACATCTCCAATGTAACGATTGTCACTAGCTAAAGCATTAGGGAAGGAACTGAAATTTTAACTTCCTTCTAAACAAAAAGTAATAACTCCCAACCCCTCCCTAAATTGCGAGAACGACTTGACATTAAGCCAGGCCAGGGCTACATGGTGACCTCGTATGGTCATGCTGCACATCAATCGACTCCCAATGACGTTAGTGAAATGAAATCAAAGCGGAAGCTCGATATCGATTCAGTGCCAAGTTATTGAAAGAATCACAGTCTGCTCCGGTCACCTCAGATGACCTCTGGGAGGTCAGATGCTCATAAGCCAAAATTGATGACCAGGAGCGTGCTAATAATTTATGCTTGTTATTGGAACATGTTCTGTTGGTGATTTACTTGAATAAATAAAATAAAATGGCATGAACACTTTCTATTAGATCTTTCCCGAAATAGTTCAAAAATCCCTTTCTATTTTTCCCTATAGTCTTATAACAAGGTGACTAAAATTTTGACTCCATCTTAGGTTAACACTATGGCAATTCCCAGATTGAAAATTCTGTTATCCTAATAATCTCATAATATAAAAGTTTGTAAACGATCAGTTGGCAAATATTCCTTTGGCGACGATTTGAACTCGTGATTTTGGGTTTTGGCGTTGGGTGACATGACAGTGGACAGGACTTTGACCTGACATGACCTGACCTAAACCATTTTTTTAGTTGCGTGAAAGTGACCGGATGTAAGGTACTGCCAGTTGCGTAGTACTCCCAAGCTGCGTCTCCTTTCTTTGTGTTATTTAAGGAAAGCCAGAAGGGGGTGTGTTTCGCGTTCCCATTCTCCACAGCGGGCCGCGAATTATGGGTTAAGATCCTGATGCAAATGAGCTACAAGATAAGAGTTGCCTCAGGCCGGGCACGAACCTTGCACCCCATGCACCAGAGCTTGCTCCGACAACTGCTGCTAGTACTGCACCAGAGCCTTTCCGGATAGTCACCGGCCTTCCTGCACCGATGCACGTCCTGGGGAATATCACTCGTGTCGCATCACACCCTTTTTTATTTTGTCCAAGTTTTTCCCAGTTAGGTTTTTTGGAGTCAGAGCCCCACTAAAGTCATCAAGGGACCTGCTCACGGAGACCCCGACCCCGCCACCCGAACGTGCAACCCCCACAATGGAGGGTCAATTTAGAAGCCAAAGTTTAACGTCCCACAAAGCACAGGGACGGCCGCCCCGCTCAGGTCACCCTCTCACCAGTCAGTTGCCAGCTGAACTACGTTGAGTAAACATAGTGTACCGGGGCGTCTCTGGGGAACCGATCCCAAGCCTGGACATGCACTGCCACTGCATGTTTCTGAGCAGCGGGCCGGAGCCCGACGCTCTACCAACAGCGCCCACGGTTCGGCAAAGTAATTCAAAGTAATCTAAGTAATCTCAAAGTAATTCTAGAGTTTAATACTGCAGATTGTTTTGATGGTCACCAACATCCCATAACAGATACCATCCTTACAATTACGGTCCTTTGGGACTGAATTCTGTGGATAACATTACTTACTGCTATCTGCAGGCTCCTGCTACTGCTCCTGCTGGTGATACATTTTCAGAACAATATCTCATTATCACTGTTTCAACACTTCCAGCACCACATCTTCTAAAAAAATGTATCTTCTCCCACACAAGAGATCTTGTTATAGTGACGACATTTTGCACCAAAACGCTACCGTCAGCTAGAGCAGATGCACCGGTATGCTGCAAGGCACGATCGCTATGCCATTCATTCCTTGGTGCTGGTTCGAACGCTATGCCATTCATCCTTTGGTGCTGGTTCGAACGCTATGTCATTCATCCTTTGGAGCTGGTTCGAACGCTATGCCATTCATCCTTTGGTGCTGGTTCGAACACTATCCTATTCATCCTTTGGTGCTGGTTCGAACACTATCCCATTCATCCTTTGGTGCTGGTTCGAACGCTATGCCATTCATTCTTTGGTGCTGGTTCCAACGTTCACGAAAAACGTGAAAGTAAAGGCAAAATTACGTTAGGGATTACTTCAACCAATAAATCAGTAATCATCCAACATCTCGCCTTACAGCCTCGTCGGGGGCTCAAATATGCAAAATGTAATTACAAACACAATTCAAATGCAATTCAAAACCACGCCAGAGACAGTAAAATAGCATGTTTGACTGAGTCACACTTGTAATACAATCTCAGATTGTTTTCATTCTAAATTCCCGTGCAATGCAATTAGACGTGCTATTCGCCTATGTTTGCTGTTTTTTTTAATTATGTTTTTCATTTCATTTTGCTTATTTGGGCCCCTGACGAAGCTTCAAAAGCGAACCGTTGGGCTAACTAGTGATGAAATGGTTAAATAAAATAAGAATTATAACGTAAATTGGCATTTACTTACGCCTATATCAATCTGTTCCAACTTACCCGCGCCCCACCGGGGGCCTGGCGCCACCTTCGCCCCACCGGGGGCCATCGATTCCCCCTCTAACTCCGAAAATATGGGCGTTAGTGCAAATCTGCAAAGTGCATTAGAAAGCTCGCCTAAATTCAGTATGAAATTACTTCACATGTTTTAGCACTTAGGTCAATGGTTTGACCTCCAGAGGTCAAATTAGGTCAAGATCGGCTATTTTCATACAAATATACAATTCTTAAGCAAACTGGGCATAACTCTTATGCCGTTAGAGCTATTGAGATGTGGTAAAGTAATTAGATAGGAAAATGCCAGAACTTTTACTGCTATGTGGAACGTAATGACCTCCCGCCAGTGGTTTGACCTCCAGAGGTCATCTCAGAGGTCATCTCGTGACCTAAGATGACCTGAGGTCACGAAAGGTCAGAAAGTGACCTTGCCGTATATCAAACAAAAGCCAGTGACGATAAATACAAGATGGTGTTTGATTCAGCGCTCTAGCTTTATTAGGTCAAAAATTATTGTCAAATTACTGTTTTTGACCCCTGGTGACCTTGGATGACCTCGGAGAAGTCAAAGGGAAAATATGGCGCCTGGAATCCGTGAAAAGGTGTCCAAGAACGCTTTTCTGGCCAAGCTGAGCATTTTCAATCGTTTTTGTGACTTTTGGATCATAAGACAGCTTTTCCCCATGCTTTTTCAAAGGGAGAGGTCACCTCGTGACCTGACCTCAGGTGACGAAATAAAAAATCCCGGATATACACCTTGTAAACCCTGGAGAGGTCATGAAGTGTAGAAAATTTCAAATCGATTGATTTCGAAATGTAGCTCTTATAAAGCTCTAAAGTTGAAGTGAGGTGACCTTGGTTGACATCGCCTGGTGGTGACCTGACCTTGGGTGACCCAGGGAAAAAAATTTCAGGGATGGTGGAAAAATAATGCAGTGAGAGGTAGAGCCCTCAACTGCGGTGCTGCGCCTCGTCGTTTTTCTGTTATCACGGAAAAACCTTGAGGGGGCATCCATGGCCCCGGTGGGGCGAGGGCGTTCCGCTGGGGTCCCTGGTATGACGCACCCCGCTGGGGGGGCGTTTTTCGCCCCCTCTCCGTATCTCGTTCCCCACGAAAGCTAAAGGAAAATTACGGGCGGTGTTCGAAAGCTCTTGACAAGACGAATATATTTTATACGAATATTTTTTATGTCAGATCAATATTGAGGTCAGCGTAGGTCAAAGAAGGCTCCATAGGCTTACAACAGAGTAGTGTTTATCTCTCTAGATCTGCCCTCAGGGGAGTTAGAGAAAATATTCATGCATCATTCGATTCCCCTCATCGCGGTGAATCGAATGATGTATAATATGACCTTGCTAGGTCAAATAGTGCAAATGACCTGACCTCGAGCAAGGTCAGGGTCACAGAGTGAGCTGCCCTGGTCATGTTGCATATCAATCGACTCCCAGGACAATATAAACACAATGCAAGCAGAATGGGAGCTTTATCTCAATTCAGTGACAAGTTATTGGCAATACAATCACTCTATGCTCCCGCGACCTGATATGACCTTTGATAGGTCAGATGCTAAAAAATTAAGTTGATAATCAATATTGTGGTAAGCATAGACGGTTTGGGGATTTTCAGCTTTATCTATTCAGTATTTACTGAAAACGAGCCCATTCTATTTTTCAACATAGACTTATAATGGGGTGACCAGAAAAATGACCCCACCTTAGGTCAACAATATAAAAATTTCGAGATCGAATATTTGTAGACCCTAATGACCTTATCATATTATGGAAGTTTCAAACTGATCAATTCGCTGATGTTACCTGGGTACCGCTTCAAACTCGTGATTTTAGGTTTTGAGGTCGGGTCACTTAGCCGTAAATAGCTCCTTGACCTGACTTGACCTCAGCTCAAAAATTTGGTCAGATGTGTAAAATTGATCAGGCATAAGGTACTCTAAGTTTTGTCGTTCTGTGTTTCTTCGTTTGTGAGCTATCTGGGGAAAACCAGGAGGGGAGGGGGCGAATTTCGCCCCCCAGCGGCGCGCATGTTAAACTCATTCTTTATGACCTTCCTCCAACCAGAGTTGATTCTGACACTGATGACTTTTCTTCCATCAGTGCTGGTTCTGATCTTACTGACCTCTCTTCCTCCAGTGTTGATCCTGATCTTACTGACCTTTTCTCCCACCAGAGCTGGTCCTGAAAATTATGGCCTCTCCTACTCAAGAACCTTTCTCCCACCAAAACTGGCCCGGACCTTTAATAGATAAGCCCTCAGATTTGAAAGATTCAAAAAACACAAGAGACGTTTCCTTATGTCCCTTAAGACTTTTGTGAGCCCTCTTCCACCAGAACTGGTCCTGATCTAACTGACCTTTTCTCCCACTAGAACTGGCCCGGACCTCCAACAAATAAGCCTCCAGATTTGAAACCTTCACAAAAGCACAAGAGACGGTTCTTTACTCCGTGTGTGACTTTGGTGACCTCTCCTCCACCAGATTCGGCACTATATGGCCTTACCAGGTTGGTGCACCCCTAAGCCAGAATAACCAACCAACCGATCTCCTCCACCAGAGCTGGTGCTGACGACGGACACGGACGGCTTCATGGTTGGCGAGACCGTGTACGTTGGAGGTACCCTGCCCGGCAAGATCGCCTACATAGGGGAGACCAAATTCGGCAGCGGGGACTGGGCTGGCGTCGCTCTGGAGAGACCCTACGGTAAGCGAACGGACAAGGGGATTTCAGATGAGATGCTGTCAAAGCGAAAAATAAAGGCAGTCTTTTTATTGTGTATAATTTTGTAGTTGGACTCAAAGTGGATTTTTGTACTTCGTTCGGCTCTGGCTGATTCATCTCAGCAGTTGTATTAATCAATAATTCATGAAAGATCTGAACGAGAGTGGGATGATCTCAGGTTAAATCAAACAGGCTAGCAATTCAGGCGGAGTCGATTTCATTCGGAGTCGACTCATCACCAATCCTGACTGTGGGCACAGATTTGCTTTGATTTAAGTTGGCTCAATGAATACCGCAGATTGTGCAGGACACCGGAGCAAGGGTGAAACCCCTTGATATATATATATATATATATATATATATATATATATATATATATATATATATATATATATATACATATATATAGTGAGCTTTCCTAGGAGGTTTTCGATGCTGCCTGTTTGTTTCCTTTCCTTTGGATTAAGATGGTTAAGGACCGATCCGAAAGACATAAGTAAGGTAAAAATAAGGTATTTCATGGTTCCATTTCGTTTATATATATATATATATATACATATATATATATATATATATATATATATATATATATATATATATATATGTATATATATATATATATATATATATATATATATATATATATACATAGTGCAACGTTTCAAAAGTTACACACTTTTATCTTCAGGCATTAAAATGTAGTCTATGGTTTGGTGAAAATAGGTTTTCCGGCTTATGTGTTTTCGAGTTCCCGTAGAAGTATCGAGGCTGGAAGTCTCCTACAATGCGTTCCAGTTTTCCTATTGTTTTCTTGTTTGATGCATCTATGAGGTTGTTGGCCTGTTTTTTTTCAGGTCGTCGACAGAGTTCCGAGTTATTTTCTTAAACTTGGTTTCATCTCCCAGAATCGTCTGTACTTCATCAATGTAGTCTTCTTTGTCGAGGATGACAAAAATATTGGCTTTATCAGCACGAGCTTTATCAGAAAACCCATTGCGCCCAATAATTTCTTAGATCCCGCTTCCAACATACCAACTGGCTAAGAAGCTGAATAACCTATTGCTACCATATATTCCAACCACCTATTCCCTTAACTCTACGTCAGATCTCATAGATATCATGAAGTGCAGGAAGAAAAAGGTCTCCTCGCCTCATTGGACGTCAGTAGCCTCTTCACGAATGTACCGATAGAGAGAACGATTTAAATACTATCTAAGTATGCCTACCATCACCCCACCTTGGATGCACCTGAAGTCCCCGAATATATACTCCGTGCGATGTTACGGCTCTGTACAACCAAAGCACCTTTTCGGTGTCCTCAAGGTAACATGTACCTGCAAACAGACGGTATTGCGATGGGCTCCCTCTCGGGGGTGCTTTTCGCACAGGCCTTTATGGCCGCTGTAGAGGAAGAAGTTCTTCCTAACTTCGAACCCCAAGTATCCCTCTACTGCCGATTCATAGATAATATCCTACTAGACGTAAAGGACATCTCAGTATTACATCAACTGAGACAGGAGCTACAGACCGTTTCAGGCCTGACATTCACCGTCGAAGAAGGCGTAAACCACAAGATCTGTTTCCTTGACGTGTCCATCGATGCCTCCGATTCCAGCTACGTCACTGATGTACATCGCAAGAAGACAGATGCTGGAAAATGTCTCCATGGAAGAAGCGAATGTCCCTAGAGGTATAAGGAGTCCGTTGTCCGGGCTTACGTACACAGAGCATTGAAAAACTGATCTTCATGGAGCCTTGTAAATCAAGAGCTAAAGCGAGTGAAGCAAATGCTTGTAAATAATTTTTTCACTGTCACTTATCGACACCATAACCAAACACACGCTAGCTAAATACATGAAAGTAAGACAGAACACACCAACAGCAGAAACCACTGATAATAATGGCACAGCAGAAACGAGTGATAACAATAACCACACAGCAGAGACCACAGAAAATAATGGCACTAAACATAACCTGTTCTATAAGACACCATGTCACCAGGATACAAGGCTGACGAAAAGGCACTCAAGACAATCATCCACAGGAACTGCAAACCCAGACACCCGAATGACACCATATCGCTTAAAATCTACCACAAATCACCAAAAACATCATGTCTCATCATGAAAAACAACCCAACACAAGACCAGACACCAATCAAACAAACCAATGTCATCTACTACTATAAATATAATATTGGAGACTGTGCGCTCCAGCCAAGTATTGGATACATTGGGAAAACAACCACCACACTCAGCAGACGACTAATAATGCATTTTCAATCAGGGGGTCACTAACGCACACTGATAAATTTCACGACGAACCACTCACACGAAGAACACTAGTAAACAACACGACCATCTTCGCAAAGGAACATAACCCACGCAGACTTGAAGTTTTAGAAACCATTCTGATCAGACAAAAACAACCATCAACAAACCTTTAGACACACACACGAGGTATACTCACATTATATGAAGGTAACAGATTGAGAGTATGATACGTGATGTGTTAGTTCATGATTGGTGTAAATACCTATTTTGTCAGTTGTTACTTTGTATCTTATTCAAAGCTAATATTTGCGATATGTTACAACTGAAAGTGCCGTGTGGAAAACATGTTAACATTTTGAAGGAATAGTTTTCAAACTTGGAAGAGATCATAATATGATTTATTCTTTACCTTTTCACCAAACTATAGACTACATTTCAATGCCTGAAGATAAAAGTGTGTAACTTTTTAAACGTCGCTATATATATATATATATATATATATATATATATATATATATATACCTATATATATAAACGAAATGGAACCATGAAATACCTTATTTTTACCTTACTTATGTCTTTCGGATCGGTCCTTAATAACCTTAATCCAGAGGAAAGGAAACAAACAAGAAGCGTCGAAAAACTCTCAAGAAAGCTCATTAACGCCAAAGGTGCTGTGACATTTAACAATATATGCTTATATATATATATATATATATATATATATATATATATATATATATATATTCGTGAAATTATATATATAAATATGCTTATATATATATGTTATTATTATCATTATTTATATTGAAATTATATATATATATATATATATATATATATATACACTGAATGCCGCGCTCTGACAGACTTGCTTACATGATCTATTACGCTGTAGATACAAATGTACCAATATAATTTCATCTATAATTGTGCGCAGTGTTCTACAAACTGTGATGCTAGGCATCCGCAGGCCAAGCTGCTAAAAACGCTAAAAAAACCACCACACACACTAATGGATAGTCTCCAGGATAGATATTGATGGATCACGGCAGATGCTTCAAAGAGCCTTACCCTGAGATGGGAGAAGCCTCTGCTCCTCATCAACAGGATATTTGAGCGTTCTTAGGGCTGGTACTGTAAGACATTACCAAGGTTATAATGTTGGTACCATGAGACATTACCAAGGTTATAAATCACATATTCATTCCCGTGAAAGGCAGTAAGGTTGTGAAAATTGTATGTTGTATATTGTACAACGTTGCACAGTCTGTATAACGGGTGTTAAAATGGCTTTGTTGCTGAACTTCAGGTTGGGACAGCATGACTTAACACCGGCACCGGTGAGGGACCTGGCGTAACACGCACTGGTCCCTCAAGCTTCTCCTGAGATCTAAAAAACAAGAGGTTTGGGGTAGCTCTCGTTTGGATTCTTGTGGTGGCTATAGTAATCAACACTTTTGCCAACTTTTATTGGCCGTCAATGTGGCACATTCAAGGTTAATCAAATTTCAAATGTCAAACCTTAGCCATAGTGGAGGGAACTAATCAGACCGAGAACTTCCATTATATTAAAAAGCTAGGAGACACTGAAATCGGAGTTAAACAAGAGACAGAGGGTTCCACGGAGCGCTCTCTGAACATTCAGTGATAAGGTTGTCCATGGTCATTAGCCAATGACATCGCTATATGGTATATTCCTCATACTGTACTCTGTAGCTAACATTACGGCAGTGGGTGAACTAGTAATGAGAGCAAGACAGTGGCCAATGCCATTTTTAAAAGGTCTGTGACTTTGCTCTTGATATTGAGTATTTTCACCACACCGCCACGGTATAATGCTCGTCATACTGAATCACGTAATCTGAACAAAAATAAATCACTCAGGTTAGTGTTTTTGGAGACACTGGTATGGCCATAGACTGTGAAACGTGACATTAGGACAAGTAGAACATTTATTGCTGCACAGAGCCTAGCCTGAGTATAATACCCGACCGGTTTCGGGAGCATCCCGCCCCCGTTTTCAAGGGAGATGAAAATTACACTATGAAATGAACCTAACTAAGCGAAAAACACGAAGACAGTACACTTTGAAATAACAATCTCAGCTGTGAACAAGACGAATCATTTAAGAATTATGAGCTCTAAACACGTGTTATTTTCAATTCAATCTCTTGTTTGACTGGCGTTTTAAGAGGTCCAAAAATCCCGAGAAGATGGTGACTTTGCCGATGTTTCTATTCATTGTTGGTTCCGTGGTGGTTTGTATGTAAATTGCTTCTTTTATTTCCCGCTGTTTTTGCCTTGAGTCGAAAGTTAAAGTCGTTGTGGCGTCCCATTTGATATCATGATCCTTCTTGAATGAATGTTCCACTGTGGCCTCCGCTGCTCTCTCGTCAATTGACCCTCGGATTAGTTTTTGTAGAGATTTTCGGTGTTCGTCTTGTCGGACTTCCATCATCGTTTTGCTTTCTCCAATGTATACTTTTGGACAGTCATTACATTCCATTTTGTATACAGGGCCTGGTTTTTCCGGTTGTCTATCCTGTCCTTTGGTTTGACCAGTAATTGTTTGATCGTTTGATGTGGTTTGAAATATGTTCTTACGTTGAATTTAGAACATATGCGTCGAATCTGTTGCGATACTCTTTCTACATATGGGATCACTAGCACGTGACAACCGGAAAAAACCAGGCCCTGTATACAAAATGGAATGTAATGACTGTCCAAAAGTATACATTGGAGAAAGCAAAAGGATGATGGAAGTCCGACAAGACGAACACCGAAAATCTCTACAAAAACTAATCCGAGGGTCAATTGACGAGAGAGCAGCGGAGGCCACAGCGGAACATTCATTCAAGGAGGATCATGATATAAAATGGGACGCCACAACGACTTTAACTTTCGACTCAAGGCAAAAACAGCGGGAAATAAAAGAAGCAATTTACATACAAACCACCACGGAACCAACAATGAATAGAAACATCGGCAAAGTCACTATCTTCTCGGGATTTTTGGACCTCTTAAAACGCGTGTGTGGAGTGGAGTAGAATATTTTATATCAAGTGTATGCAGTTCTTATGTGATGATGTCATAGGTATGCCTGTATTGAAGTTTCACCTAGTGAATGTGTAAGCCCATCCCATTTACTCATCTATCAACAGCTTGACGTGGTGTCGTAATAGCCACAACCGTTTTTATAACTCTGGATGACTCCGAATACAGTCCTTGTCTTTGTCTTTGCCAGTCAAACAAGAGATTGAATTGAAAATAACACGTGTTTAGAGCTCATAATTCTTAAATGATTCGTCTTGTTCACAGCTGAGATTGTTATTTCAAAGTGTACTGTCTTCGTGTTTTTCGCTTAGTTAGGTTCATTTCATAGTGTAATTTTCATCTCCCTTGAAAACGGGGGCGGGATGCTTCCGAAACCGGTCGGGTATTATACTCAGGCTAGGCTTTGTGCAGCAATAAATGTTCTACTTATCTTATTAACCAAAGCCATGAATAGTAACAATATGTGACATTAGACCTTGACTTTAGTCTTCATGCGAGGTGGCCTTGACATATCATGCCGAAGAAATGGTATTATGAGTCACCACTTGGCCTGAAACCTGGTGATCTGGTGCAATTGTGGGCACCATGACATATGAATCTGACTTTGAAAGCCTGAAAGAATAATAAAAAATACAAAATTATTTCACTAAATGACGTGCTCATCAATTCTCTGAGACGTAGGTAAGAACAGTTCACCCGGTACCTTTCTTCGCCCACCTGGCAATTCTTTCAGTGCGTGTTAAGGGGTTCCAGTCCCCATGGAGGTAGTCTATCTTCCAAGCTCCGCATCGGGCCTCCTTAAAACACCCACTTACATATTCCCAACACATGGGCAAGTGTGCCTGTTGAAATAAGTGTCGCCACCCGCAAGAAAGTGGGGAGGGGGGGCAGCCAAACTTCAACCTGATGCTGACAGAAAACTTTCAACGTCAGGACCAAAAACTGTTCGAATTTGGGCTCTTCGTTGCCTCCCGCAGCGGCTGGAAATAAGAATGTCCGGTTTTCCCTCATTTTGAATGAGATCAGGGAATTTTTGGCCAAAAAGTGAGGGGGCCAGACCACCCTGCCCCCCTTTTCCGACGCGTATGCCTGTTGAGACTCGTCACAACGGAACAATACAATAAATAGGCTTACGCTGACGCCGATTCAGTTGTGTTTCGGGTGAGTCGGGCCGGACATGACCTCTGGTTTCGGCAGGGAAACACGACGGGACGGTGAGCGGTCACCAGTACTTCCAGTGCGAGCCTCGACACGGTGTGTTCGCTCGGCTGACTCGACTGACGCGGGAGTCGCTGGGGTCACCTCCTCCCGAGCCCCGCGACGCCGCCTCAGCAGAACGCTCACTGCCAGGTGGGTATACATGAATGTATGTATGTATGTATGTATGTATGTATGTATGTGGGTATGTATGTATGCAGATGTATGTATGTATGTATGTATGTATGTATGTATGTATGTTTGTATGTATGTATATATTCATGCATGCATGTTTGTATGGGGATATATATATATATATATATATATATATATATATGTGTGTGTGTGTGTGTACGCGTGTATGTATGCATATATGTATGTACGTATTCATGGATGTATGTACCTGCACACGTCGAACTCTAGCCGGGTGGGCGTATAGGGGATGGTGGGTATGGTTCAGAGACTTTTCAAAAGTTATCATCTGGCGGACAGACTAATTGAGCCAGGAGCATGAGAGAGTAACGTATGGGTCGCTTATCATCTTGGCAATATGCTGGCGAGAAGAGAAGCCGAAAACATTCGGGGATCGAGGAGTAGAGTAACAAACGTCACACCATGTCAAACGCCCGAGCTTGCCCAGCAGTTGGAGGATGGATGGGTTTGGAAAGAGTGCTAGTGACAAAGCTATTACCATTCCTACGAGTATCTTGAGGAATACAACGATTTCCACGCCAATGAAGAACTGGACTGTCACGTATTCATAACCACAGTTTCAGGTCTGCAGTCTCACGAGTATGGTCAGGGCAGCACTAAGTAGCTAGCTATGAAACTTGAATTGGGGAATGAAATGGTGTGGTAAGTGGCAGCACCGTTTTAGCAGTTCAACTCACTGGAAGCATCTCGATTTAGAATGAATCATCTCCCTGGGATAAAGCAAGGCTAATGAAATTCACAGCATGGCAAAATTACACATTTGCCTAAAACCTAGCTTAAAGCTAGGCTTTCCAGTGTCCGAACCTACCCCACTTCGTTTTGCCCGAACCATTCCCACACCACAGTTTTGGGCATGGGATGCTTCAATCATTTTCAATCATTTTCAATCACGGGACATTGGTAATGGCGGTGAAATGAAATCCTTAGCATGTTGCAGAATAGGATAAGGATGTGATATGTAAAGCTAGGGCTTAAAAAAATCGGTCCTAAACTTCTTGAGATGCCTCAGCTTGAGGTGAAAAACTATATGCAAACTCTTAAAAAACAAAAATTTGCGATTTCTCCTAAACTCAAAATCAAAGTTGAAGGTAATTCAGTGATACCCGATAGCCATCATGGCAATAAGTTATAGGCTCAGTTATTATAGTTATAGACTGCCTGAAATATATCTGATGGTTTTGGAGAAATTGAGCTGTCCGAACCATCCTGCCGTTCCAACCATACCCACTTTTTCCCGCAGACAGATATTCCGCTACAAAGTTCTTATTTCCTATTTTGATCTGGAAGGTAGGATTTCCAAGCATGGCTAGACGTGTATAGAAATCCTAGTATCACAATGTCTATATCGTCTGTATTAAACAGAGTGCTGTCTCTTTGGTGCTATTTTTGTACTTTTCGCTTCATCTAGCATCAGATGAACTGTCAGATGGGACGCCAGCACTAATGGATCATCCTCTGTACGGAGGGGCCTCCTTTTAGTGATCACGAGCCGGCTGAGAAAAAAACAAGCGCAGGATAACATTTTTAGATTATGATCATATCTTATATATTTCAATACAATTCGAATTCTAAAAAGGTCTGATAGGCAAGAGCCTTTGCGAGTCCTTTTCTGAGGTAATATCGTCATTATCAGAGGCTAGTACCGCAGAAATGGTACACACCCGGCAGTAATCCTGCTTGTACTGAGAGTCAGGTCGGGCGCCACGGCTCGGGTCCGGCAGTGGCCACACTGCATTCCCCGCGCGCATCGGATCTCGGAACTCCCGACATTGCGGTCACGACCAGAGAACTCGGATGACCTCAGTAAATTCCGGCCAGCAACCTCAATACTTGGACCGGCGCCGGTAATGAAGTTGTGTTCAATATTACTTACTTACCACCAATTGAACTTGGACACTTGGATACTTGGAACTTGGTTATAAGATTGTGAGCCAGTGTATCATTGAGGATTTGCTGCCCGGATATTCTCCTAGGTGGCGGAATAGGAGACCGCGCCGGTAACTGGGTACAACTTTCCCACTGCTCCTTCAGGAGAGCATGCCATTGGACATAAGATTTGACCTCAGCTTTTAGTGGTATAGAGCACGCTAAAAAATATAATATTCCGTTTACCCCAGAACTCAACAGGTGTGAAGAAAAACGGAGCTTTACAAGCATACCTACTAGTTTTTTTAGCTCCCAGATTTCTACTACTCAGCCCCGCACACATCTGGGTCTAACAGCTCCTGCCGGGTAGTATATATATATATATATATATATATATATATATATATATATCCTTCTACGCCTTCGCCTTCTCTCTCTCTCTCTCTTTTTCTCTGAATAAGGGAACAGTGATGTGACAACGAAAAATCAAAGAAAATCAGCAAAAAAATTGTATTTTCTACGTAAACCCATTTCAAAAACCTTCTGCATCAATACGTAGAACAATGTTGTTCGCTTGCATGTCTGTATTTCGAAACGTTTTCATGTAGAAATATAACAGCTTCCAATAAGTTTCTTTTTACAGTTGTAATAAACTGCAAAACTTAGGAAATCAGCGTGGAATCATCGACACATTCAGAATTTTTATGAGGGTGGGAAGCCATTTTTCAGGAGGGCCCTGAGGTGCATTTATTTGTCATCAAGGATAAATCGGGGGCATCTGTTTTACACTCACTGGATCTACCCATGCGTAGAATCGGATAAAAGCACTCAGTGTTACCAGAGTGTTCAATAATACCATTTGGAAGACAATGTCTTACTTTCCCGCAGGCTCCCGTCGAGCATCCCGCACCTCGCCGGGAACAGTGCTGCCGCCCAGCGGACGTCGCAGTAGCAGCCCGTCCAAGGCGATCCCTGGCGGAAGACGCAGCTCCAGCCCGGGGAAGCCAGATGAGCCGAGGAGATTCAGCGTTGGAAGGGGCGAAGGGGATCAGAGAAGGGCCAGCTTCGGAAGGAGCGAGGGACAACCGAGAAGAGTCAGTGTTGGCAGAGACGATGGACAACCGAGAAGGATCAGCTTCGGACAGGACGACGAACAAAGAAGAATGAGCACAGGGAAAGGTAAGAAAGCATGGCGGATAAATGTGTCACCTAAAATTACGGACGGATCAAAGGGGCAATAGGGCGATTATCTTCTTGGAAAATGCACAGGCACCGCCTGTTCACGGCCAGAACTAAAAGTTATCCTACATGAGCGCCTGTGAAATGCCGCATCAGTGCGGTGCCGGTGTCTCAAAGTGGAATTAGAAGGTGGATCAGGCAGATACACCCTGGTTCCCTGCACACCGCCGATAGCGGACAGGCGTTTACTGCCGAAGTCCGCCCCCTTCACTGTGTCCCGCCCCCTCAGTGTACGCTGGGGATCCCCGTTTGACGCCCTGCTCAGGACAGGTGCCTTTCTCTGGAATAATTCCACATCTGCTACCTCCAGACGGGACATTTGGATTTCCCACCCCTACTTTAACCTAGAATTGGCGTCGAGAAGGCTCCCCTCGTGGTTCCAAGACAGTGTCCTAGATTGCAAATCAGTACCCTTCCCCCTCAACGATATCCTCAACTCACTACACCTCTCGATGCTATACATACAAGCTAAACGCTGACGCGTTCCAAAGCCCCGAGAAAAAGACCCACCTGCTTGCAATATCAGTCGGAGGATAGTTAATAACATTCCCCTGACACAATCATTGAACAGACATACGACCGCTGGGATCATCAACTGAGAAAGACACCTCGGCACACCGTGCTAGTAGACTTCACAGACAATAGGGTCGGAACTGGTTGCGTCAGTTCTCGGAACAATCACAACAGAGAACCTCACAAAGCGTTCCACGTCGACCCCTGGGTGACTCATCATTCGTTCCAGGATGTGTTACACAGTGGCGGGAGTCTGTAAAACCAGCTGGGTCCTTTGGCGCGTTTCAAAATTTCAAGCGTGACAATCATATTTCTCTAAGTTCGTTATTGCGTGTGGAGAAAACTGCACGTGTTGGCCTCAGCCATGGATGAAAAAACACGTTCTCGGGATGCAGTCACTTAGCGCTGTAGTGAACAGGTTCACTCAGTATAAAGATGCGTTTTATGTTCCATGCATTAGAAGACAAAAAATAATTCACGGTTTCCAACCTCAAACTTCTAAGGCTGCGTGCTCGAACCCCACAAGGCCACCTGCTGGCTCAAGCAAACTGGCGCCTGAATAGCTGAATGTTCCGTGCCGAACTGTATTCGGGACAGATCCATTCTCCACATGCTTCCTGAGTCTAGCCCGCCCTCTTGTGTATGGACCCGGGTTCTACCCCTGCCAAGGACGAGAGGGGTCCAGTCAGCGCGTCATTGTAAGCGCCTCTCCGGGTTGGTGGTGGCCTCCACCCAAGCCTTCGGTTACTGGACCCGGCCCCACCGGAGACTGGGACCGGCAGGCAGGGGCCAAAAAAGTGTTCAGGTTGTCACCATTAAAAATTCCAAACCATAAATGTGTCACCTGCCCAGGCTGCAAAATGTGGCACGTTTTGAGTTATTAGGATACCAAGGGATACTCCTGAACCATCTTAGTTGTTGAAAAACATTGCGAGTTTAAATTGCATGTGCAAATTTTGGCTATTTGTTCCGTTATTCGTCTGGAGCAAACATATCAACTACTTTTTGTCACCTTGTCCACCTTGGGCTGTCACCATTTAGAATGCCGGAATGGTCAGTTTTTCGACCCCTGCCGGCAGGATGGGATCATTATTGGCTGCATATGGTATATCATTCACTTTTATATAGTAAAACAGAGGTACCCAGAGCAAACTCTACCCAGACATGCGGCTAAATTTTCCGCACAGTTCTCTTCACCACCGTGAAAATAGCACCCAGTTCTGTGAAAATAGCTATAGGACAGTTTTGCGCAGCGGTAGAGATGGGCACAATCATACGCTTATCGTCGAAAGAGTACCAATATGATACTGCCATGTAATATGTATTAGCGAGATCTTAGAATGTGAAATGCTGAATATAGTATGAATATGGTTTTCATTCATTCATCAGATGATACTGCATGATAAAGGGAAAGCTTGTGCTCAATTGGTTTCAGTTGTGGACCGATGCTCGCAAAAATAAGTATAGCAATATCTAGACGATGATAATTTCCATTGATAATTCAGTTAGTTTTGAACATATATTCTTAGCTTTCATGTTTCTCAGGACTCTGGCACTGCTGCGTCCATTCATAGCATTACAAGTAACATCATACAAGTTTGCCTGAATGTGACCGTTTCCGGCGGTTCTGAGCTAGCATTCAGTGGGGATGAATTTATCCAAACATTTCTACGCTACGTCTCAATTCATCGTCATGTAAGAAGATACCCAAGCGGAAAGGTATACAACTGAAGAGAAGAGAACAAACATTCCGGGATATCTATCTCACTCTTCACGCAGTTTCGAGCAGGAAACGTTTTTTTTCAAATTATACAGTTCAATGTCACCCTTTGCAGAATACCAGGTCCCAACTCCCTCGACCTGGTTGACTTCATCAGGGACAGCACATGGGTTTTCCACGCTCGTTTTTATTGTCCTTTATATGCCACTACAAAGCATCTAGCCAGCACGTTCCAAAGATGCTTAAATTTCAGGCAAGCCTCGCCCTCACAAGAACGGAATTTCCTTCATGTATCCTCAGCAGTCGCTTCCGTACTTCGGAGGGACGACTGCCGAAGATCGCTTCAGACAACAGAAGCGAATCTTACGCTGCAGGTTGGTGGCTGACGACTGTTCACCGTCCCAGCTTCGGGATCACAACGCAGGGCTGGAGCATCAGCTGACGTCATCCGATGCCGCGCTGTTCCAACCACGTCCAGTCCCAGTCCCGCCCTGAGCAGCGCCATCTCCCGGCATCAGCTGACGTCATCCGATCCCGTGCAGCTCTGACCCCGTCCCGTCCCGTCCCAGTCCCACCCTGAGCAGCGCCATCTCCCGGCATCAGCTGGCGTCATCCGATCCCGTGCAGCTCTGACCCCGTCCCGTCCCGTCCCAGTCCCGCCCTGATCAGCGCCATCTCCCGACACCGCAGCACCCGAACCAACAGCAAACTCTCTCCTGTGATGTATCACCGTCATAATGAACCAGTTACCCATAGATAGTGAAGCGATGAGTCTGAAATGTCTCCTAACACGGACGTGATAGAAAACGTAAGGGCGTGCGGGGCTTTAAATCGAGCCGCTGATTTTCAGGCACGGGAGGTAAAAGGAGAACGTTGTTGGGAAATATCGTTTTTTTCAATTTTTTTTGACAGTCGCTTACCACGTTATCACGCCTCCGCCATGTTCATCGACCCCGAACCAGTTGTCGACCAATAGCGATAGTCATCCGCCGTTGAACTGCGAGGGGCCCTTCCATATTTGTGGTAGAAGCCCTTTGACTCCTTTGCCGCTTTGTTGAACGCCCTTTTGAGTAATCGTACCCCTATGCCGCTTTGCTGACCCCCTTGAGAGAATCATAGCTGGTAGCCGCTCAGGCCGAGCAGTGCTTATTAACCTACGCAGATGCAAGTGAATGAATTCAGAATGGCGTGGAAATGTCGGCTGTCAGGAGTAAATTAAGGTTCATTTTCACCGGAAGCTTGTCTTAGCTAAGGCCGCCTCAAGTTTCTGCTTTCCCGGTAATCTCCTCTTAGTTGCGGGTGACATTTCGGGCACTTTCCGAGATACAGAACCTTGTCATTTGGGCGTCCTTTCATTTCAAACTTCTAGGAAGTGTGCATTTTCTCTTAGCTTACTTCTAATGAAGGACTGTAAGATTTAATTGAGAGTAGCGACCCCATCAAAGGCATTCGCTTACAGCTGGCCCGGAATCTGTTCATACCATTCAGAGCCATTATGCATTGTTGTCTAAGCCAGCACAAACGTACCGGCTTACCATAATTGAGCTGAAAGCTTTCAGTGGTGAAGGTCAAATGATGCAGGAGGTAAAATGGTGTCCCATTCTAAAAAGAAAATATTCTTATTTTTACCTGTTTGCGCACATAAATACATTTCAGTGACTTTGGCCGCAGCATGGGAAGTCATTTGAGCATGATTTTTCAGGCATGTTATATCCTGAAAAGCTGGAGTGACCTCATAAATCATCATGGCTCAAATGTGATAAATTAAGAAGTGGAAGATTGGAATTTTGGTAGAGCAAATGAGTGCTGATCTCTCCGAAACATCGAAGGTTTGAGTCCAAAAACACCACTTGCAAATCTAGGATCTAAAAAAATGTACACGTTTCCTACAGTTTACACAAGTGCAGCTGAACACGATTATACATTAACCCGCGCCCCACCGGGGGTCCGGCGCCACCTTCGCCCCACCGGGGGGCCATCGATGGCCCCCCTCTAACTCCGAAAATATGGGCGTTAGCGCAAATCTGCAAAGTGCAATAGAAAGCTCGCGTAAATTCAGTAAGAAATTACTTCGTATGTTTTAGTGCTCAGGTCAATGGTTTGACCTCCAGAGGTCAAATTAGGTCAAGATCGGCTATTTTCACTCAAATATGCAATGATTAAGCAAACTGGGCATAACTCTTATGTCATTAGAGCTATTGAGGCCTAGTAAAGTACATTTGATAGCAAATTGCCTGTACTTTTTCCGCTATGTGGAACGTAAAGACCTCCCGCCAGTGGTTTGACCGCCAGAGGTCACCTCGTGACCTAATATGACCTGAGGTCACGAAAGGTCAAAAAGTGACCTTGCCGTATATCAAATGAAAGCCAGTGACAAGACAAACACGATGGTGTTTGTTTCATCGCTCTAGCTCAATTAGGTCAAAAGTTATTGTCAAAATACTGTTTTTGACCTCCGGTGACCTTGGATGACCTTAAAAAGTCAAAGGGCAAATATGACCCCTGGGATCCGTGAAAGGGTGTCCAAAAACGTTGTTCTGAGCAGTCTGAGTATTTGCAATCATTTTTGTGGCTTTTATATCATGAAATAGCTTTTCCCCATGCTTTTCCGATGGGAGAGGTCGCCTCGTGACCTGACCTCAGGGCACGAAATCGAAAAATCTCGGATATACACCTTGTAGACCCTAGAGGGGTCATGAAGTGTAGGAAGTTTCAAATCAATCGACTTTGAAATGTAGCTCTTACAGAGCTCTAAAGTGAAGCGAGGTGACCTTGGTTGACCTCGTCTGGTGACCTGACCTTGGGTGACCCGGGGTAAAAAATTTCAGGGATGATGGGAAAATGATGCAGTGAGAGGTAGAGCCCTCAACCGCGGTGCTGCGCCTCGTCGTTTTTCTGCTATCCCGGAGAAACCTTAGGGGGGGCCATCGATGGCCCCCCGGTGGGGCGAGGGTTAAGAAATAATCCACAATGGAAATGGTGCAACGACGGCGCATGAAAACGCACAGGAGGACATAATCATTATCGATACTAAAGACGTGTATCCTATCAAACACCAGGTCAGGCAACCCTAGCAGCGATACCAGACCATTTTTTATCAGCGGTCCTGTGTAAATCAGTCGCCACCGCTTTGAATTGAACCAGTGGCTATTTTCAGAGCCCCAGTCTCGTCTCAGCGGCTCCTCCGAGCTGCACGCGTGCTCAAGAAGGCATCGAGGCGGGACACTGAAGTCGAGACTAGCGATCGATGTGGGTTCGAATCCCTCTAAAATCCCTCTAAAGCGGCCGTAATCTCCCTCCTCGATCAGGCTTAGGGCAGCGCCCCGGCGACAACCGCCGATTGAAACTATTGCAACTTACTGGAGCACAGTCGGCGGCCAACGCCATAATTGCGACAAAGCAATCTTGTGTGCGTCATCTGGTGAAGTGACACGGCGAAACAATTTCCAATTATTGTAGAGATATTAAGTTGAAGCAGAACAGAGTCTTTTAACACGCGCAGTGGAGAGGGGTCTGGCGTCAACGAGCAGTGAAAGGGGTCCCAAAGTACCCCCTGAGATCTTGGAAATCAGGAGGGATAGAAAAACGCCCATTGGGGGAGGGGGCGGGTGGAGTGATGGTGATCTACATTACCGCAAAGTTTCATTGACCTAGATAAATATCTTCAAGGTTAACCCGCGCCCCACCGGGGGTCCGGCGCCACCTTCGCCCCACCGGGGGGCCATCGATGGCCCCCCTCTAACTCCGAAAATATGGACGTTAGCGCAAATCTGCAAAGTGCAATAGAAAGCTCGCGTGAATTCAGTAAGAAATTACTTCGCATGTTTTAGTGCTCAGGTCAATGGTTTGACCTCCAGAGGTCAAATTAGGTCAAGATCGGCTATTTTCACTCAAATATGCAATGATTAAGCAAACTGGGCATAACTCTTATGTCATTAGAGCTATTGGGGCCTGGTAAAGTACATTTGATAGCAAATTGCCAGTACTTTTTCCGCTATGTGGAACGTAAAGACCTCCCGCCAGTGGTTTGACCTCCAGAGGTCACCTCGTGACCTAATATGACCTGAGGTCACGAAAGGTCAAAAAGTGACCTTGCCGTATATCAAATGAACGCCAGTGACAAGACAAACACGATGGTGTTTGTTTCACCGCTCTAGCTCAATTAGGTCAAAAGTTATTGTCAAAATACTGTTTTTGACCTCTGGTGACCTTGGATGACCTTGGAAAAGTCAAAGGGCAAATATGACCCCTGGGATCCGTGAAAGGGTGTCCAAAAACGTTGTTCTGAGCAGTCTGAGTATTTGCAATCATTTTTGTGGCTTTTATATCATGAAATAGCTTTTCCCTATGCTTTTCCAATGGGAGAGGTCGCCTCGTGACCTGACCTCAGGGCACGAAATCGAAAAATCCCGGATATACACCTTGTAGACCCTGGAGGGGTCATGAAGTGTAGGAAGTTTCAAATCGATCGACTTTGAAATGTAGCTCTTACAGAGCTCTAAAGGTGAAGTGAGGTGACCTTGGTTGACCTCGTCTGGTGACCTGACCTTGGGTGACCCGGGGTAAAAAATTTCAGGGATGATGGGAAAATGATGCAGTGAGAGGTAGAGCCCTCAACCGCGGTGCTGCGCCTCGTCGTTTTTCTGCTATCCCGGAAAAACCTTAGGGGGGCCATCGATGGCCCCCCCGGTGGGGCGAGGGTTAAACGAGTTCGTAAAAGTCAAATCTGGGCCGTGCTGGAGACCCATTAGGAAATGCCGTGGTTATGCGGAAACAAGCGGGGAATGCCACAAACGCGGAATAAGGTCATAGAGGGAAGGTCCCACACAATGTTCTCTGAAATCTTGAGGTAAGGTCACTCAAAGTCAATGACCTATGACATAACAATATGACATCTTCCCAATAATGTACAATATAACTGGCACTATGACAGCCTTTGAGCGGGAAATGATGGTTTGACCTTCAAAAATACCTTTTAAATTCAACGCTTTACATACGTCATACTGCATAATGTCATCTGACTCGAATACTAGGGTCAATGATTCTGACCCGTGACCTTTGACCTTGTCCTTCATGGTGGTTGACCTTGACATATAAGCTGATTATATGACGCTATGACGTCACCACTCGGTCTAAAGTGCCAGCGAACTGGTGCGACCGCGCGATGGTGACGGTCTCAAAATATAGGTCTGACTTTGAGAGCCTATAAGTTAATGAAATTATCGACTGATTTGCAAACTTCCTTCACCAATCGACGTGCTCATGAATTCTCGTAAATATGATTCAGTACCGTTTTCTAGCGGCGAACGGTTCTCCGGCTGCCTCAGAAAAATAGGTGGGAGGGGGTACTTTAGGACCTCCCTTCACTGCGCGTGTTAATATGCATACGTGCAGGAGCAGAGGGGAGGGGCAGGGGACTATGCAACTCAATAATCCGGTTGTGGGGGGGGGGCATGGAGCTTGGGCTAGCTATACACCAATATTCCGGTGCATAGGCAAGCAAACTGTGGGCAATATTCCCTCTTCACATTACACATTTCATTCAGCTTTGAGCAAACACCCTAAGCAATTACATTCTTAGCTCAAGTTCGAGAAAATAAGTCCTTTTAATTTCTATGCCTTTAAAAAAGCTTAAATTGTCCAGCTGTCCTCTCAGCCCCGTCAGGCCTCTGCCGGATGTCACAACTTTAAACCGTCCACAAATTCTATTTTCAGGGCCAAAATGAACGACGGAGCCAGCTTCGACCGATTCAATCGATTTCATAACGAGCCATTGCAGTTGGCTATTTCAGAAGCTATTCAGCGAGCTCTTTCTTGACAGTGGTCGGCAGCAGTAATGGCGTCCTCCGATGTGTGCAGTCTGTCCTAGACCTTTTTTACAACGCCGGTCGTTGATAGTAGCTTGTTGCTTTTCCGTTAACCCCATTCTTGTCAGGGGTAGGGCGGATTGTGCTCACCCCTCCAACGGTTAGCGATATGCCTTTGCAGCTTCCTGAATTTTCTTAAAACTAAACTGGGATGATTCTCTAAAGGTTTTGATACATCATCTTTACCGGGTGCGGAGCTGTGACCCGATATTTACGGAGGATCTATTCCCAAACCGAGTATTATCGTGCATGATGAGTTATTCGGAAGCGAAACCGTCCGTAACGGCATTGGGAGCAGCTAGAACG